>JAOWBW010000344.1:630556-685166 GCA_026119855.1 Campanula takesimana
TCAAAGAAGCACAAGGATGTTCCCAACGTCCAATCCACTGTAGGCATTAAGATCAGAGAGCCTGCCCCTGGCTGCTCCAAATCCTCCCTCCAAGAAGCGCTAGGCTGATGCGCCTGCGGCTCTCCCGAAGACCAAGACTGCCAATAGTGCCTTCCAACGTATTCCTCCTTCTGCGCATGACTCTGAGTCGCGCATGGATCAAATTGGTGATTCTGAAGATGCTGCTATTCAGGGGGAGACTCATCCCAAGGCCCCAGCTGTGCAAGACCCAAATGTTGCGCCGCCGTTCCTCCTGCTGATGCCCTCTTTCTTCTCTCGGCGCAAACAGAAGGTGCGTAGTAGCGCAAAGGGCTCCAAAAAGCGCCATACTCCTCCAAGATCTCCTCTAGAACCAACATCCAGCGCATTTCAGTGCGTTAATATCCCTATTGGCAATACACACAGGGTTACCTCTGTTCTGGATGAAGGCATGGACATTGAGCCTGAGGCTGAGGATGATGCTGATGAAGTGGATCAGACTGTTGGTGGTGATGGCGTAGCTCCTCCTGGGCCTACTGATGCGCCCACTGTCCAACCTGACTTTGTTGTGCCAGAGATTCGCGCCTCCTACTGCTGATCCTATCCCAGAATATTCTGCTAAGGATGGTGCCACTGCCTCTGAAAGCAATGAACATTCTCCTGCGCATCTGTCTCCTCCGCACCTGTCCCCTCTTGATCCCATCTCCCCAACCTATCCTCCCAAGGCAACAGAGCAACCGCCTCCTGCTACCTCAACGGTTCCTGCGGTATCTACTTCGTCTCTCTCCTCCTCAAATGAGCTGCACCAGATCTTACAAGCCTTGAATTCCATTCAAGTGAATCAAGTTGCTGTGTAGTCTTAGATGGCTCAACTCATCACTGCGCAAACCGCTATTCAAGATCAACTTGATGCGCAGCGATTGAAGATTGCTGCCATTAAGGGGGAGAATGCATCAAAGGCAAGTATCTCTGCCGGCCCCTCTGCTCAGCGAGTCCCTGATGACTTAGATAAAATGGTCCTGGACTCACTTAAGTCAATAGCTGGGATGCTTGAAAATGTGTGCACCTATGAAGCTATTGATGATGGGTTCAAGGAAATTCTGAGGAAGCTGTGCAAGAACTTAGCAGATGGCTTATATGAGGGGGTTTGCCAGCTTGGAAGCGCAGTTAGTGGAGAAGATTGCGCAAGGTGGACCTGCGCAAGCTAGTGCGCTCAACATGGAAGGTGTCAGGGAGTGCATAACTCAAGCTATGACGGACTTTGCTGATGGGTTCAACGCAAGGATGGATCAAGCAATGTTTGACATTCAAGCCAGCGTGAACACCCGGCGCCTCCACACCGACACTCGCCTTGAAGCTACGCAGGCCACCATCATCGACACCATCAATGCTGCTGAGCAGTCATATTTCAATCAGATGTCTGGGCATCAGATGGCCTACGCAACAAACTTTCGAGAACTGCAAGCAGACAACAGGGATGTGTGCAGAGGGATCACAATTTATGTTGAAGAAGCTGTTGCGTTCAAAGAAAAGTTTCAAGCGCTCAAAGTTGAGCTTATGAACAAGTTCAACAGCCTGCAGAATGAGCTGTGCGAAGCCCTGCACCGGATCAACATAGATTAGGCTCTATGTAATTTTTGCTTTTGCGCAAGGTATATTCCTTTTTGTGCGCATTGTCATTTTTTTTCTTATTCAAACTTGTAATTCTCAACTCTTAACAGTCCAAGTTTTAATGAGAAAAATCGCATCATTAGTTTCCAAAACCTTGTTCAATTCAAACTATGTGTTTGTGGAACAATGAATGTTTCATTTCACCTCATGTGCATATTATTAACTGCTCACATTTTTCTACGCATAATGTTTAAACATTCAGTTTAAACGCATACTTAAACTAAAACTCATATCATTTGTATGCGCTGCATGTTATTTTTGTCTTTCCCATTCTGTAAGTTAATCTTTTGGATAGACTAGAAATCTATAGCATAGGCTAGTGTGCATTGACTTGAGGCATGATTTACCATTTTCATTTTTTATGGACATGTTATTATCAAGTACAATGAATTGCCTTTGTTATAGTAGGTAATGGCATCAATCATTTAGGGGGAGATTGTTGGGTATGCTTACCTCTTAACCCTCCTAATTATGTTAGAATTGATTGATACCATCACCTAAGAATATTCTATGGACTTTAGGACCCTATGTAAGAAGTTTTATAACTTCAATTTTTAGCTTAGTCCATTTTATAGTATAGGCTTAGAATATAGGACTTGGAGCGAAAAGGAATGAAGATCTAAGCAAGACTGTGGTCACTGCGCAAGACACCACTGGGCAGGTCTCTCCTGCTCAGCATTCTATCTTGCTCAGTTTTCGATGCATTCAGATCACCTAACTTGGAAAACTCATTGAAGATATACGCTTATTAAAGTGCTGAGGTGTGCAGTAACAACGAAGCAAGCACACTCAGCAGATCCAACGGTGGAGACGCGCTCAAGAGAAATATCTCAAATGAAGACAGATGTCAACCTTCTAGAAGAAGCTTTTGAATTTGGTCTTCATGCTCAGTCTCCAACGGCTCTAAAACACCTGCGCACCAATCATATTGTGCCAGGTCATCAACTTTGATCAGATCCCCAACGGCTATAAAGGACACCTGCGCCCCAATCATATCGTGCCAGCTCATCGTCCTTGATCAGAGCACCAACGGCTAGTTTTAAGCTCTTTGCTATAAATAGCCTGCTCATCTTCATTTCCAAGTTGCTAGAGTTTGTGCTTTCATAAGTATCCTTGAAGTTAAGAAGATTGCTGCTAATATTCCCAGATTCAAGATCAACCTTCAAACCTTCATACCTTCAAACTCCTGCCCTGATCCTAAGCCTTAAATCACCAGAATTCTTCGTGCTCTTCATCTCATAGATTTATAGAGCCAAGAATTTCTGAACACACACACACCTCTTGAAGCTTTGATCATTTAGATTTTACTTCTTGAGATACACCGGTTTAGTCTAGGATTTGCTCTTTATAGATCATAGATCTTTGAGATAGTTTGTGTTTTCATTGTTGTATCTTGTAACTCTCTCATATAATAAGATCTCCGTTAGAAAATCCAAGACTAACCATCTTGGTAGAGGACGTAGATCTTTCATTGATCGAACCTCTCCAAATAGCTTTATCGTTATTCTCGCTTTATTTCCTGCTTAATCATTTCTGAATAACTGCTTTGTTTGATCTTATCAGATTGCTATAATTGCTGCTGTGCTTGTTATTGCTTATTGCCTTAGAACATTTTATCCAACACTTTAAGCCAAAACTTAGCGCGTGTGTTTTTATCTCTACGCAGATTTTTCCTGCGGCAGGTGCTGCTTAAACATCCGCTGTGCATTTCACACTCTCTCTGCGCGCTATACTTAGCTTATTTGAGAACTATGCGCATAAGCCATTGATTTGCAAAAGGATTTGAAAAGAATTTTAAAACGCTATTCACCCCCCCCCCCCTCTCTAGCATTTTTCATACCCTTGTTGCCCCTTTGGGACCAACAAATAGGATCAGCAGCAGGAGACCTATGCGTAGATGGGTGCGTGCTGCTGCTATCTGTATCAGTTGTGCGCACATCCCCCTCATTTTCTCCTTCAGGAGGATTAACAGCAGTTCGTTGCGCAGCATCATCGGCCTGCGCAGACTTGATAACTTCATCCTCATCCTCATCTTCTAAGTCCAGTCCATCATGAAGGACAGAATGTGCCAGGTTGAGTATTTCCAACCGGAATATTGAGGCATCGGAAGGCACTTGTTGATGGTTCAGGAGAAGGTGGACCCGCAGCTTTTGGCTGTCCCTTCGTAGTGCTGCGCACAACTTGTTTCTTGCGCAGAGTTCGAAGAGGAACATCCTTAGCAGGTGCAGCAGCAGGGGCCTTGGCAGGCGTACCGGAGTCAGGAAAAGCTTCATCCATCCAGTCATCACTATCTCTTTTACCTTGAGCAGGAGGTTCTTCAGCAGCCTTGGGATCTTGCTCCCCCTGCGCGGTATCATCCGCAGCATCAGCATCAGCAGCAGTCTCATCCATTCGAGACTCGCTGTCTTCTTCAACCATAGCCACCGCAGAGGAAGTCTGGTAAATGTAGACTTTCTCTTGGTTTTTAGAGGAGAGGGAGCAGGCGCAGGAGAATCTTTGCGCTTCTTTGAGGGCTTGGGAGCAGGAGGTGGTAAATCAGATCCGATTTTAATGCCAGCAGTTGACCTGACATTTGGAATTTCCTTCACCTTTTCTGGCGCAGGATCTGCAATACCTTTGCCTTTGCGCTTTGCCTGTGCAGCAACCGTTTCAGGCTCAGCAGCCGCAGTGGCCTTTGAAGGCTGCGCGGCAGTTTTCTTTGCCTTGGGTTGAGGGGCTTCATCATCATCATCATCATCTCTATCAACCCATTCTTCCTTGTTTGGGCTGGTGTCCTTGTTCCAGATCTTGCGATAATCACCGCGACTAATTTCATTGCGCAGTGAGTATAGGTGAGAGATGGAATAGGTCTTGGTACACGGAACTTTGAGTTCAGGACGCTTCTGCACGAAGGTGCGCAGCTCAGAGACATTCATTAGGTACTTAGATAGTAGCCTACAGTGAGTTCTGTACTTGGCTACTTTCTTGTCCATGCGTTTGTCATAACTCTCCGATGCATCCCATAGCTCATTAAATAGAACAGAGGACCAGTCTAGAGCATCGCCATTATAAACCGCAGCGCAATAAGCCCACTGCTTGGAAATGAACTTGCCCTTATTTCCATTTTTGCAGTTTACTGAATCACCAATAATGGTGCACAGGTGATACATCACCTCACCAAATTCCCTGCGATCATGAACGCTCCACTTCTTTACAAGAGTGGGTTCCCCAACCAGTTTCTGCGCAAGCTTGTTTTGTTTAGCTTCAGAATAGACTTCTGGCGCATCATCAACATTAAACCCACAAAGCTTCTTAAGTGACGCAGGAACAATGCGTACTGAATAATTCTGAACAACCAAGCGGATAACATCAATCTTTGCTCGAGTTTGCTTGTGCGTCATGGTGACCCGCTCTGCGTTTTCAAAGAAATCATCTACGAGAAAGGGGACATAGAAGTCCTGATCCAGTGTAAAGAGAGGTAAGATACCGGAGGAATCCATAAGATGAACAATCCTGTGTCCGACAGCGTCTTTGTGTAGCGCAGCAAGATCTAATTCCCAGCCTTGTAGGAAATAGAAAGAATTCTGCGTAAAACAGGAAATAGTTTAGACAAGAATCACGCATGGAGCGAAGCGCATGCGCAGATACACGTATGCGCAGCATCTCCATACAAGATAGGAATCGTAAAAATGATGCGCAAAAACGGGTAAATATGCGCAAAAGCGAGAATGCATGCGTAAAAACACAAACACTTAAAAAAAATATAAGCGATTCAAAGTATAATAGAAAAGTCAAGAACTTGAAGAACACGGAAGGACTGTTCATGAACACGAAGAACACCATGAACACTAAAAATTAAAGTTTGACCAAAATGAACAAAAAGCATGTCGAAATGACCGCATTTTAAGGACGAAAAATAATCTTAATAAAGAAATTTCCAAAAACAAGATATCGAACCCAGAAACTGAGAAAAACTGTTCGTCTGCTCAAGGAGTTTTCGGACCAAAAATTTTGCAGAAATCATGTGAAAACAGTATTGATCATGAAATAAAGTAGATAAAATAGTAGATCAGAGAGAGACGAACCCAAAACACCAAACGATTTTAAAAATGATTAATAGATAAGAGAAAAATCGAAAAAGGGAGTTTTAAGAACTCGAGACTTAACAATGGCGGATAGACAGAAAATGAGTTCAGGGGTCAGAAATTGTTACCATGTCGTCGACGGTCTTAGCTTCTGGGGGAGGAACCTCTTCAACCGGTTCATGGACCTCAACAACGACCTTAGCTTTAGATTTTCGGGGAGCCATTTAAATGGAACTAGGGTTTTTGAAATGAGGAAGAGAGAGAAGGGATTTTGGTTAAAGGAAAGAAAGTCAAAGAGAGAGAAAAGAGGAATCTTAGAGAATGGTGAGAGATTTTGCAGAGAAGGAGAGAGATGAAAGTTTTAGTGAAAGAGAAGAGTGAGCAGGAGAGAGAAATATGAGGGTCAAAGGGTTTTATACCAAAAAGGGAAAAGGTGCTTTAGACGTCAGCACGGCGGTTTGGTGAAAGGCGGCTAGTTTGGTGAAAAACACAGAGGCGCACGATAGCGAAGCGACGTGGCTGAATGGGGAACGCGCGTGCGCAGACCTGACGCGCGCGTGTGTCAGCAGGTCTAGGCAGGTCACAGTCATATCAACTCCCTCATAAATGTTGCTCAGGAATCCTAACAAGCGCTATCATCAATGACGGGTTGCATTAATGATAATGGGACATGCGCAGGGGCAAAAGCTTAATTTCCCAAGAAAATTCAAAAATTAAGGCGATGGAAAATTTTAATTGCACAAGTACCCTTGTGAACTAAGCGTTGACTTTTCAGTCAGGGACCTATGTGTAATTACTAATAAATAGAGGACTTACCTGCAATCCACGAAGTGTGCGCATGTTAAAATCATGCGCAGAGCTTAAATAGCGCAATAGATTCTTTAAAGACTTAACATTAGTTTCATGCGCAAATGAATTACTGCGCAGGGGTTGAGCAGAAGCATAAATCTTGACCTATGATGAACAATTTATCAAACAAACACAAGATTATTAGTATTAACAAATCATATGGACAAGTTAGCTAAGTTCAAGCATACCCATTTCTCCTCTCAAGAAGACAAATCTCTTTGCGTCAATAGCCTTTGTAAGGATATCAGCAATTTGATTATCTGTGCCCACGTGCTCTAAATGAATGTTTTCTTTTTCCACGTGATCCTTGAGAAAGTGATATTTGATGTCAATGTGCTTTGTCTTTGAATGCATGACAGGATTGTTGAAGACTGCTATGGTGGACATATTGTCGCAGAAAATTGGGCAATTTCCTTCATGAATTCCATAGTCCACCAATTGTTGCTTCATCCATAGGATTTGGTAGCAGCAGCTTCCAGCAGCAATGTATTCAGCTTCTGTAGTGGAGATGGACACATCAGCTTGCTTCTTGCTTGCCCACGCAACAAGTCGATTTCCAAGGAAATGACAAGTTCCACTTGTGCTCTTTCTGTCAATTATGCATGCTGCGTAGTCTGCATCTGAATAACCTAGCAAATCGAAATTCGAATCTTTGGTGTACCAAAGTCCAAGGTTAATTGTTCCAGAAAGATAATGAATAATGCGTTTAACAGCAGTTATGTGCGCTTTTCTAGGGTCCGCTTTATAGCACGCACAGACACAAACACTAAACATGATATCTGTCCTACTAGCAGTAAGATAAAGGAGAGAGCCAATCATACATCGATATAAAGTTTGAACAACTTTCTTACCTTTTAAGTCTTTGTCATGCTTATTGCCCATGGCCATTGGAGTGTCGTATGCTTTAGCATTCTCAAGTCCGAATTTCTTGATTAAGTCTCTTGTGTACTTAGCTTGATTTATGAAGATGCCATCATTCAATTGTTTGATTTGAAGCCCGAGGAAAAATGTGAGTTCTCCCATCATTCTCATTTCAAACTTGCTTTTCATGAGCTTCTCAAAGCGCTTACAAAGTAACTCATTAGTTGAACCAAATATAATATCATCGACATAAATTTGAACAAGTAAAGAGTGATCATTATACTTAGCAATAAAAAGAGTTGTATCGATTTTACCGCGCTTGGAGCCTTTCTCTAGCAAGAATTTTGATAGAGTATCGTACCATGCTCTTGGAGCTTGCTTAAGTCCATACAAAGCTTTTTGAAGTTTGAAGACGTGATTTGGAAATCTGCTATCTTCAAATCTAGGAGGTTGAGCTACATAGACCGTTTCTTGGAGTTCTCCATTGAGAAATGCGCTCTTTACATCCATTTGATAAAGCTTGAATTTCTTGTGAGAGGCATAAGCTAAGAAAATTCTGATAGCTTCTAGTCTTGCTACAGGTGCAAAAGTTTCATCATAGTCGATTCCTTCCTCTTGCCTATAGCCTTGCACAACCAACCTAGCTTTATTCCTGGGCATGCTTCCATTCTCATCCATTTTGTTTCTGAATACCCATTTTTTTCCAATAACGCCTTGATCATGAGGTCTGGGTACTAAAGTCCAAACTTTGCAGCGCTCAAATTGGTTAAGCTCTTCTTGCATAGCAGTAACCTAGCTTGAATCTTGGAGCGCTTCATCAATCTTCTTTGGTTCGATTTGGGAGATAAAAGAGTGATACTCATCCTCAAAGTTTGATGCTCTCCTAGTACGAACCCCTACATTGAGATCACCAATGATATTTGTAGTTGGATGATCTCTAACTTCACGAACCTCAGGAGGTAAGTTGGGTTGAGTAGTAGGAATACGAAGGTCTTCAATGGGTACATATGCTCTAGTATCAAGATCATCGAAAGTGATTTGCTGAAGCGGAGAAACATCATGCGCAGGAGGAGGTTTTTGCGCATCAGGAGTTGCAACTTCTGGCGCAGCATCGGGTGTATGCGCATGAGATGGACTTGCTTGATTCTGGTTTTTATTAATTTGATAATCATTCTGCGCAGGTACAGTTTGAGGCTGCGTACTTGTCTCATCATTCTCAGCAGAATCATCAGATCATTTGGAGCCAAATGTGGCTCAAGGAGAGAATGCTCATCAAAAGTAACATGTACCGATTCTACAATTACTAGAGTAGTTCTATTAAAAACACGAAAAGCTTTAGAGTGTTTGGCATACCCAATGAAAATACCTTCATCTGCTTTGGCGTCGAATTTGCCTCTATGATCTTTGCCATTGTAGAGGATATAGCATTTGCAGCCAAAAATCTTGAAGAAAGCAATGTTGGGCGCTCTTTCTCTCCATATGGAGTCTTGTTGTAGGCTTTGTTGATGAGGGATCTATTCTGAGTAAAGCAAGCAGTATTGACATCTTCTCCTCAGAAATACTTTGGAAGCTTAGCTTCTGCTAACATGGTCTTTCCAGCCTCGATCAACGTGCGATTTTTTCTTTCCACAACTCAATTTTGTTGAGGAACTCCAGCAGCAGAGAAATTGTGATCAATTCCATGGTCATCGCAGTATTGGGCAACACCGTTATTTTTTAATTCAGTTCCATTGTCTGATCTCACGCTCACGATGTCGTCTTCCTTTTGAGTTTGGAGTCTTCGAAAGAGAGCAGTCAAGATATCATAGCGTCATCTTTGGATATCATCATTTTGACCCATGTATATCTTGAGTAGTCATCCACCACAAATAAAGTATATTTGTTTCCTCCAATGCTCGCGGTTGTGACCGGTCCAAACAAGTCCATGTAAAGCAGTTGTAAACATTTGGAAGTTGAGGAGGCAATCTTGCTAGAGAAAGACTGCTTAGGTTGTTTACCGAGCTGGCATGCTGCGCATTTTCTATCATGATGGTCAGCTACTTTGGGAAGTCCTTTGACAAGATTTTCCCTTCCTAGCTTAGCCAAATATTTGAAGTTCAAATGACTTAAGCGCTTATGCCATAGCCAGTTGCTTTCACTTACATTCTTTGCTACAAAACAGAGATTAGTGATAGAATCTATAGCAGTAAGATTAATAATGTAAACATTAGTCTTACGAGTCCCTGTGAGCAAAATTAGTCTGGATAAGCCATCTTTGATATAGTAGTGCGTTGCAGTGAAGTGACATTCCAAACCTTTATCGCAGAATTGTGATATGGAGAGCAGGTTGTGCTTGAGTCCTTCTACGAGCGCAACTTTCTCAATGCACACTTTATCTTTTCTGATTCTTCCATATGCAACTATGTGCCCTTTGTTGTTATCTCCAAAAGTTACTGAGGGACCTCTTCCTTCATGCACATCTTCAAGAGCAGTGACATCTCCAGTCATGTGTCTAGAACATCCACTGTCGAGGTACCATATATGCGCTTTAGTTTGTGAAGAGTGCGCAGTGAAGCAGGAGACCTGAAAAATAGACATTAAAAAATGCAGGTCCCCTTTATTCTTGGGTCCTAGAGTTAGCAACTTTGACAACCCACTCCTGTCTGACCTTATGATTTTTACGTCCCTTAGCATTAGGAGCAAATCGCAAAAGTCATTCTGCAGCCTTGTGACCTAAACCATCACACACAACACAATGATGTAAGCCACTTATAGATTGGGTTTTCACAAACTCTTTACTTTTCTTTGGCGCAACATTCTTAACTGGAGCAGATGAACTAGCTTTGACAAACACCATCTTTTGAAGTTTTGGTGCGCTTTTTTTAAGTATGCGCATCTGGCGTTGAGGCGCATGGCTTTCATGCGCATGACCCTTATGCGCAGATTTGACATTCGAAGGAGAAGCGCAACAAATATCAAAAGGTGCGTTGTCAAGCGCAGATCAACTTTAGCCTTTCCCTTGGCTTTTCCAGTTTGCTTCTTTGGGTAGACATAATGGAAATTTTGTCTCTGGACTTTCTCCTATCTTTTACCCATTGAAGCAGAATGCTTTGTTTTAGGAATTTCAATAGTTTTCTGTGGTGTAAACTCCTTTTCCTTTTCAGAGCAAATTGCGTATTTAAAGTTATCACTATTTGAGAACCCAAGCCTTCCTTATCTCCACTAGCTTTTTGGGATTCTAGAATTTGATCCATAGTGACACGAGATTTGGTCCACTCATCAGTGATCTTTGTGAGATCAGCTACTTGAGCAGCCAATTCTTCGTTTCTTACTTTAAATAGAACATTTTGATATGTAAGAAAACGGTTCTTTTCAGTAAGAGGAGTCATGCTCTTAATCTGCTCCTTAAGGAAGGTGATCTCAGATTTTAAAAGGGTTTTCTCCGTCTTAAGCTGTGAAATTTCACCAATTGATAAGTCCAATGCTACTTTCATAGAATTGAATTTCTTGATTACCTTTTCAGCTTGCTGTAAAATAGACTCGCGCTCAGCAGCAGAGTCATTCTTTTCTATTTCAACTTCAGCAGGAATTTCAAGAGATTCTTTGCGCGGAGGTGCAGCTACAAATTTCTTTGATAGGTCTGCTCTGGCAAATAAGTACTTGCCATTCTGTCTGCTTGGAGTCAGATGTCCCATTTCCACCAGTTCTGTGATGGTGGGACCTTTCTTCTGAATTGTACTTGGCGCAGCCTTTGTGTCCGTATCGGGATCATTGTCAGAATCGCTATCAGCATCAGCATTGGCCACCAAGCAGAGCAGTCCATCCTCAGAGTCATCATCATCACTGTCTTCAGTGTCAGTTACTATCCAAGTCTTCAGCTCCTTTTCTGCTCAGTCTTCTTCAGCAATCATTCCGCGCTGCTTTGATGATCTCTGCGCAGTATTCCTCTTCATGTACTCAAATTTTGGAGTAGGGCATTTTGATACGAAATGACCCGGCTTTCTGAAGTTGTAGCAAACCAAGTCATCATCTTTCTTTGAGTCTCTGCCTCGAGAAAATTTAGCAGGTGTTTGCTCGAGGATCCAAGTTTAGAGAATTTCCTGAATTTTTGGAATCGCTTAACGAACATAGCGAAATCATCATCATCCATTTCAAGTAAAGAGGAAGTAGAGACTTTGTTTGAGGTTTGAGCAGGCGCAGGTTCCTTTTGCACAACATAGGAAACAAGTTTTCCTTTGCCTTCAGTTTCATCAATTCGATCAAGTTTTAGCTCATACACTTTTAAGTTAGCGTATAAGCTGCGCAGAGGCCAAGTATCTAGAAATCCAGAAACTTTCAGATGATTTTCCTTGTGCACATATCTGGAACCTAGCGCATCTAAGAATTGAGAATTAACTTCTTTATTAGTGAATGTGGTTCCAAGAGATTTACAAGAGTTTACAACAGCACAGAAACGATCGTAAGTTTGTCTCAAGGTTTCACCATCCTTTCTCATGAAGCAGTTGAATTTTCTTTGCACCACAAATCTTTTGTTTTCCTTGCTTACTTTGTCTCCATTCACATATCCTTCAATACCATCCCATAGTTCCTTTGCAGTTCCACCGCTCATAATTTGATTGTGCGTGGGGAGGTCTAGAGTGCTAAGAATGATGTTTCTTGCTCTTCCATCATAGCCAACCCATTTCTTTTCTTCATCGGTCCATTCTTCTTTGGTCTTCTTGATTGTAGGATTTTCCTTGTTGGTAGCAGCATCAGGATTAGCCTTCATTGGAATGTAGGGTCCTTCAAGAACGATATCGTGGAGGATCTCGTCGATAGAAGAAAAATGAGTGAGCATGCAGTGCTTCCAGATTTCGAAGTGATCATCATTCAGCACTGGAACATGTGAATAGTTAGCCATTGCCCAAGATTTTGAAGCCATCTTGAATCGGCACCCAAGCTGTTAAGCTTGAAAAACAAAATAAGTTTTATGAAGGTGTTTGCTCTGATACCACTTGTTGGTCCCAAAGGGGCAACAAGGGTATGAAAAAATGCTAGAGGGGGGGGGGGGTGAATAGCGTTTTTAAAAACTCTTTTCAAACTCTTTTGCAAAGCAATGGCTTATACGC
This sequence comes from Campanula takesimana, assembly GCA_026119855.1. Classification (NCBI taxonomy): domain Eukaryota; kingdom Viridiplantae; phylum Streptophyta; class Magnoliopsida; order Asterales; family Campanulaceae; genus Campanula; species Campanula takesimana. The sequence goes on from JAOWBW010000344.1 coordinate 643,107, forward strand.
ACAGATCTCAAATAAGCTAAGTATAGCGCGCAGAGAGAATGTGAAATACACAGCGGAAATTTAAGCAGCAACTGCGCAGGGTATACTGCGCAGAAGGTAAAAACGCACGCGCTAAGTTTTGGCTAAAGAGTTAGTTAAAATGTTCTAAGGCAATAAGCAGTAACAAAACAGAGCAGCAAATAGCAATCTGATAAGATCAAACAAAGCAGCTATTAAGATATAATGTAAGTAGGAAAAAAGTAGTAAGAATAGAGAACAAGCTATTTGGAGAGGTTCGATCGATGAAAGATCTACGTCCTCTACCAAGATGGTTAGTCTTGGATTTTCTAATGAGTTTTATATTGATGAGAGGAGCTTTTACAAGATTACAAAGAATCAAAACTCAAATCAAAATCTAATCTATGAAGAGCAAATCCTAGACTAAACCTGTGTATCTCAAGAAGTAAGATCTAAATGATCGAAGCTTCAAGAGGTGTGTGTGTGTGACAGAAATTCTGGGCTCTATGAATCTATAAGATGAAGAGAACGAAGAATTCTGGTGATATAAGGCTTTAGGATCTGGGCAGGAGTTTGAAGGTATAAAGGTTTGAAGGTTGATCTTGAATCTGGGAATATAAGCAGCAATCTTCTTAACTTCAAGGATACTTATGAAAGCACAAACTCTAGCAACTTGGAAATGAAGATGAGCAGGCTATTTATAGTAGAGAGCTTAAAACTAGCCGTTGGAGCTCTGAGCAAGGACGATGAGCTGGCACTATATGATTGGTGCGCAGATGTCCTTTCTAGTCGTTGGGGCTCTGATCAAGGTTGATGACCTGGCACAATATGATTGGTGCGCAGGTGTCTATGAGCCGTTGGAGACTGAGCATGAAGACCAAATTCAAAAGCTTCTTCTAGAAGGATGACATATATCTTCATTTGACATATTTGACTTGAGCGCATCTCCACCGTTGGATATGCTGAGTGTGCTCGCTTTGTCGTTTCTGCACACCTCAGCACTTTAATAAACGGGCATCTTCAAAGAGTTGTCCAAGTTAGATGATCTGAATGCATCGAAAACTGAGCAAGGTAGAATGCTGCGCAGGAGAGACCTGCGCAGTGGTGTCCTGCGCAGAGAAGTCCTGCGCAGAAACCACAGTCTTGCTTTGATCTTCATTCCTTATCGCTCCAAGTCCTATATTCTAAGCCTATACTGTAAAATGGACTAAGCTGAGAATTGAAGTTATAAAACTTCTTACATAGGGTCCTAAAGTCCATAAAATATCAATAGGTGATGGTATCATTCAATTCTAACATAAATAGGAGGGTTAAGTGATAACCATACCCAACAGGTTGGGTCCTAAATATGCTAACCCAAATACAAGTGGGTCATTTTGGGCTAGCCCATTTGGGCCGCGGGCCAAACAGGGTTGGGGCGGGGCTGCCCACTTTTTTTTTTTCCTTTCATTTGCCGTCTACCGATGTCGTTTAGTGAATAGTGAACGTGTGCGGTGTGCCTCTAGATTTTCACTTGTCAATTTCATTCTATCGACTTTCTCTCCCTCCCTCTCTCTCTCTCTCTCCAACCCTTCTCTCAACCGACCGGCGCCGCTACCAGTCGCCATCGTCTTCAATCTTCATCATCATCTTCTCTGCCATTCCGGGATCCATCGCCTTCTAGTAAGTCAATACAATGTTTTTTGGGACAATTAGGTAGTTTTCGAGTTTTTTGATTGGGATCCATTGTCTTTAAACTTGAACATGCTTTTTAATTACTTTGTTTTTATCTTTTTGTTTGTAATCAAAAAATGATATTTGAACTTTATATCAAAATGTGATTATGGACATTATGCTTTAAAAATGTTGTTGCCTTGCTTAATCTTTGAGGGATATTCATTTAAAAAAAAAAAAAAATTATAGTCTTAGCCCGCCTGACCCACCTGGCCCACCAACCCAAGGTGGGTTGGGTTGGGATTCAATTTTCTTAGCCCGCCAATAATTTGGGCCAGCCCGCCCCGCCCTGTTTAGTGGTGGGTTGTGGTGGGTTGGGCCCGCCCCGCCCCGCCAGTCCATATTGACGGCTCTACTTATAAGTCGCACTCATCAAAAGCTTGATCGAATTCCAAACAATGAACCACCTCTTGATGTGAAAAATGCACAAAGCTAAAACTCGAGTTTGATAACGAGCAACTCGTCAATCTCTTGAAATATGTGACATACTCCCTCCGTCCCATTTTAAGAGTCAAAAAATGGGTGGGTTCAATAATTAAGAAAAATATGATGTGTTGTGAGTGTTGATAGTTGGGTAGAAGCGAGAAAGTGGGGTAGAAAAGAGTTAGTGGATAATTGTTGTGAGTATGACATGTAGGACCCACTTTCCATTTTAGGAGTTTGACTCTTGAAATGGGATGCCATTTTAAGAAAAAATTTACTTTTAAAATGGGACGGAGGGTGTATTAGTTTGCACATTATTTGAACACTGGTAAAAACACATTACGCATTTCTTATATACGAAAACACAATATTTATTTTGAAATGAAAAAAAAAAAAAAGTGTGACAGTTAATACAAATAATTATATGGATTACATCTAAAGTCTTTTTGCTCGTTTGGTCAGGGTTAGGATAGTGGTAGCAATCTATCCCTTGTCAATTCGATCCTATAAGTTAATTAAGAAAGAAACTAAAAAAAAAATGATTTCTTAAAGCTTCTGTTTCCTAACAACTTGGGGTCCCCACCCCTTATCATTGAGAATCCTATTGCATCACTTTTTTGACATTAATGCTTTGGGTTTGAGTCAACTCTCTCTCTCTCTCTCTCTCTCTCATATAATAAAATCCTACAAAGGGGAATAGTGATGAGGAAGATGTTGAAATGAAGTTTGGAGCTACTCTCTTCCTCCTACCCCATACTCCCTCCGTCCCATTTTAAAAATAAAAAAATTGATGGGTTTAAGAATTAAAAAAAATGTGATGTGTTGTGAATGTTGATGGTTAGGTAGGAGATAAAAAGTGGGGCAGAGAAGAGTTAGTGAATAATTGTTGTGAGTATGACATGTAGGACCCCCTTTCCATTTTAGGATTTTGACTCTTAAAATGGGACGTCTTTTTAAGAAATTTTTGACTCTTAAAATGTGATGAAGGAAGTATAGTGGTTGTCTGATACTCTCTGCGTCCCAAAATGATCTTCTCATTTGTAATTTTTCATTGTCCTAAAAAGTTCTTCACATTTCTACATTTTATGCTTAAAAGTACATAAACAAAACATGACTAGTGAAACAAATGTTCATATTCTTAAAAAGTTTGAATAGTCAAACGCGAAGATCATTTTGGGACGAAGGGAGTATATATTTTCTCCGTCCTACCGTGGTAATACTAATTTTCTTTTCAGTCCGTCTCACCACAAGTGAGACTGCCCAAAATGAAAATGTTTAAATATATTTATATTCAACCAACCCCACCGTTTAACCTCACTCATTCGCTCTCTTCATTTTCCACCACTCAATTTATTCAACTAACACTATCATTTACCTTACTCATTCTCTCTTTATTTTCTACCACACATATACTACATTTTTCTTAATTATTGTACCCCACAAGTTGGTCTCACTTGTGGTGGGACGAAGTGAGTATACACACACACATATACGTAGGGGCGGACCTACATGGTGCTATTTGGGGGCCGCGGCCCCCGTTTGATTTTTTTTTTCTTTTTTTACAAGTGCAATTTCTTTTAAAGATTGGGGGTATTAGTGCAATTTAGTATACTTTGCCCCCCTAAATGTGAAGTACACTATTTTTTTTTTTTGCCCCCGTTTACAAAAAATCCTAGGTCCTCCACTGCATATACGTATAGATTAAGTATATACTCTTTCAATGCACATATATGCATACTCATGCATGCATGTTTGTACGTGTAATCTTATCGTAATACAAGCAATGTACAAATAAATAAAACACATTTTTTAAAAATAATTATTGAAGGAGTATTTTACTATCAAGAACCTCAATATAGTATTTGTGTAAGAGATCATCTTAGAAAGAAATGAAAACTTGGTAGAAAAATACAAAGAAAAAGAGATGGATTCCATGGACAAGGCATATATTAATTACAACTGATTATATTATTTCTGTACAAGAAGTATACTATATTAGGAACATACATACATACTCCTGTAGTTCTAAAAAAAACAGTCTAATGTACGCAGTTTTACCTTACATGTCGGAGGTGGCCGGAAAAAGTATACTACAAAAACCTTAAAAGCACAAGAGGAGGGAGAACTGAACTCAAACCTTCACACACATACGCACATATTTATAAACTAATTAAGCAATCTCATGAAATAAAGGATCTTCAAGGAATAGGTCAGGCCAGAATGAAGGTGGAGCTCCTCCATGGCTAGAAGAAGTGCTGCAAGCATCTCCTGAATTAGCAAACGAACTATCCGTTAAGTTTGGAATATTATCTGCCAAAGGAGGTGGAGACGGGGACGGAGACGAGTTTGAAGTTGATGGAATCAACTGCCATGGAATATCTGAACAAGTTTCTTGGACAAAACTGCCCTTATTGCTAATAGACGTTTGGTCATAATTGCAAGGAATTTGCAAATCCGGTAATTGTGAAAAATGGACCAAATCATTGACTGATCCTTGATGATCAAGACCGTTCATTCCAAGAGAAGATGGGAAATCCTTCATTGATGAAAGCGAGTTCAAGAGATTATACGTGTTGTTGTCCATGTCGGAGGGTGGTGGTAGGGTGGCGGCAAGTGGTGGTGGAGGTGGAGGTTGGAGGAGATAGTTCAGGTATTGTAAGTTAGCCATTTGAACAACTTGGCCTGTTTGTAGTTTGATTGCAGCTTGTTCTTCCCATGAAGAGTGGTGATTATCCACTAGCTGTTTGAGGTTGGCTAGAGCGAGAAGATGAGGGAGGCTTGAAAAGATATCTGTACGGGGACGGTGGGTCATTGGATCAATACCCATTTGAATTAACTTCTTCTTTAAGTGGGTATTCCAGAAATTCTTTATCTCGTTGTCTGTCCTCCCTGGTAGGCGGGTTGCAATGGCGGACCACCTATAGAAAGTAAGGGATTAGCAATTCCGAACTATCATATGATCAGTTTCATGAAGGAGAAGAAATGGAGATACTCCCCCCGTCCCGATTTAATGTTCCTACTTTGATTTTGCATGGGGATTAAAAATAGTAAATATTGAGAGTATGAAAAGTAAAGTAAGGAGAGAGAAAGTGAGTAGTGAGTTTTTATTGTGAGAATGACAAGTGGGTCCCATTTTCCATTTAAATAATAAAATATAGTAAGAACCTTAAATTGGACAAACCAAAAAGAAAAGTAAAATGTTTAAATCTGGACGGAGGGAGTACAATATTTTTCATCGTATTTCAAACCACAAATTAAGCCTTCTACAAGCATGAAAAAAAGGGTCAGGACGAATTGATCTGTCAGTTGCCGATAAGACGGTTGTGAGGTCAGGAGGGTCCACTTAGTAATCGACCTCACAACCGTTTGGATTGCCAATCAGGTATCAACCTCGTGAAAAAGGCTTTGACAGGAGATTAAGGATTTTACCTTGTGTTTTCTCTTTTACTTAATTTCTTTCTTTGATCCCATTTCCATTTAGTTTCTTTCCTTGTCGAAATTAAAAAACAAAATAATTTCTTTCCAATGCATTTTCCATTCCTTCCCAATTTCAGACAGCACAGGGTGTGAGTGTGTGTGTGTGTGTGTGTGAGAGAGAGAGAGAGAGAGAGAGATGGAGATTTACTTGTTTCCAAGGAAAGAATGAAGATGGAGAATTGTTTGTTCCTCATCTTGAGAAAACTTTCCCCTCTTAATATCAGGTCTCAGGTAGTTTGTCCACCTTAGTCTACAACTCTTTCCACATCTATTCAGACCTGCCCTCAAAGAATTTAACATTAAAACCCCACATAAGTAATAAGAGTGTGTGTTAAGTGTGTGTACACAGGAGAGATTGAGATAGAGATAGAGATAGAGATAGAGATATATATATATAGAGAGAAAGAGAGTTACCAGCAAGTCTGGGAAGGGCTCTCCAACTGCCATGGCCATGTTTATTGATATGATCGACGAGCCTTTCATCTTCGTCTGAATCCCACGGGCCTTTTTTCAGACCACTCTCATCACAGCAAGGAGACCTTCCCATATTTATTTTTCTATCTTCTTCTACTAGCTATTACTAGTAGTAGAAAAGTTAACCAAAAGCAATATCTCTATATGTTTCCTTACAATGATTTGGTTTGCCTCCACCAGTCCTACCAAATAACTATATATATATACACCTCTCTCCTCTTGTCTTCTTATTCTAGACAGAAACATAATTTGTCTAAGGACCAACTATGCCCTTTCTTAGCTTTAAATGACTATTCTACCCTTCCTCTATAATTTCAACCCTAATTAGTATACATATGACTTGCTACTTTAGGCAAACCCTTCATCTCATCTATATCAACTTGATTAATCTAGTTTTCCCCTAGATTTGCGATAAATAATTTTTTTCTCATAATCTTTTGTAAAAGTTCAATCAAATTGACTACTAAAACGAGACTATCTTTCTGGGACAGAGTATATAATTTTGCATGAGAACTTGTATTACATATCTTTCCCTCCCTATTAAAATTCTGAGAAATTAAACACAAGTACAACAGAGGACTATAATGTCATTACAACACCAAATTCTAATAAATAGTTATTTCGATTTTCTATTTAATAATTAGATTTATTTTCTAAATAAACAAATTAAAAAAAAAAAAAAAAACTTAAGAATCTTTGATATCTAGAGAGAGGGGGAGAAGGAGGTCAGCAAAAAGAGCAGGTGGCAAGTTGTAGGTGGAGAAAAGAAGGAACCCATTCCATGCACGCAATAGAACCCCATTATTTCGTCACATTTTTTATTTTGCATGGACTATTTAAAATATAATCATTCACGTACCACTACTACTACCTATATAAAGTTTTGAATTAGACTATTTATGTCAAAAAAAAAAAAAAAGGGGGGGGGGGTCCCACTCCCTCTTGTTATGTTTTGGCCACCTTACTTTCCCCCTTTCACCTTTGCGTGCTTAGTAATATAATCTCACAAAGGGTTGGTTACTATATACCATAACATCTCTAAGCATCATCAATCACCAGTCCTCCATCCTTCCTGTCAAACTTGACACCCCCATTTGTGCCAAAATCAGTCCATCAAGCTAGTTTTTTGTGTAAAAATTAAAAAATTAAAATGTATTTTTCATATAAAAGTTGTATGTTAAAAAAAATGGCCAAAAAGTAGAGGCAAGAAGGATGTTGGATCGTCAGATACAAAAATTGTCAGGATAGACTGGTTTTTTACACGTAAAAATAAACTCTCTTAAATCACCGATAACATAAGGTCAAACTATTTTGGATTTATAACATTTCAGACCTTTCATTCCCTTGGTGTAAGAACAGAATTGATACATTATCGCAACATCAATCTAGTGATAATGTATGACCTTAACTTCCCCTAATGTTATGTTGGTTATATTCACACTCTATTTTAGATAATGATCTCTTAAACCATCAATTAATACACCCGAAAAGAATCTTATTACCTTCTAATAATACCCTTTAGGGCATTGCCTAGGGTGGTACTTGGATTAAGAAGATGAAATGAAGTCCCACTAACTTAATTAGCATCACATAAAACTACTCAAGGATTGTTTAAGTTTCCAGTCATATGATTTCTTAAAACTTTTAATGAAAAAAACACTCGAAATAGAAATGGGTATAAAAAACAAAACAATTGGGTGGCAATGTGGTCTATTTGGGTATTCCAATTGAAATGTTACGGTGATTTGAACTATTGTAAAATACATTATACGATAATTCAAAATATCGTAAAATTCCAATGGATAACCCTAATAAACCCGATTGCCACCTTATAACTCAATTGTCTAAGGCCTTTCAAACTGCAGTTAGCATAAAATCATTTCCAGATAGCTCAAGCTAAGCTGATTTTCACATCTACAATCACACATCTTCAAGTGAAAAATAGTGAAAGAAATGGCCATCAAGATCCTGTTTTCACAGACTAAATTGTTCCTGAAAATTCTCAAAATCACGTTCCGGAAATGGTCCATTCCACTAGTGTTCTAAGACATACAACAAAGACGCATCTCTACAATTAAACGCAGAGGCCTCAAAATAAACCAGATATGGTGAAGAGGAAGTATCAGACCTGTTTGCAGATATTTCAGACCTGGTTACTTTGAGGAAACTGCATACATTAGACAGAGATAGTGACATAAGTACTCATAAGGTAGATTGACATTTCAGATATAAGTAAACTGGTTAGAGGAAAAGTTAGTAGAAAATAATAAATCCATTTATTTTCACAACCCCATAATTCACCCACAAAACTCAGTCAACTGCATTTGTGTTCAAGTCTTTGTCCTCTTCTATGGTGTCCTCTAATAAATCCGCACGCAACACGTAAATCAAGAAAATCAAATCTGACCTAAATTTACCTTCTGTAGATCAAACCCTACTGCTACTATTTCTATGGAAGAGTACAAAATGATACCCCCTACGAACCAGCAAAGTCATTGAGCAAGCTGCAAAAGGCTACTATTAGGTAATGAAATTATCATCCAACAATAAGTGATCAACAGCTAATCATCGCCTAAACGTAGATGCATTAAATTCAAAACTACAATGACTTTAGAACCCTTTTACTAGCTACAGATTAATGAGCTCCCAAAACAACAGGTCCGATATACATACTCCCTCTGTCCCGAAATAAATGTCCTACTTTCCATTTTCTTTTGTCCCAAAATAAATGTGTGAAGTTTGGTGATCTCCCTATACTACCCATTCTAATAGGCACAAGCATTGCAATGTCATAGGAGGTGTCACTCTACCCATATGAATAGATTGGGGCAATCAAGGAAACATAACTAAAAGTTTAAAAACATTGACTTGTCAACTATGACATTTATTCCGGGACAAAGGGAGTATCATGCAAGAAAAGAGAGGCCTTTTTGTATGGCACATTCATAATTCAACTAGGGTATGTAGTCAAAGTCATTAGGCATGGCTGCTGAATTCATACAATCATTAGGAGGTTAAGAGGCTGCAATAGAAGGATGGTACACAACACAAAGAAAGTACTCCCTCCGCCCCACAATAAGGTTCCTACTTTGACTTTGCACGGAGATTAAAAAAAAAAATGTTTTGAGTCTGGAAAGTAAAGTAAGAGAGAGAAAGTGGGTAGGGAGTTTTAGTTGTGAAAATGACAAGTGGGTCCCAGTTTCCATTTTAGGTAATAAAATAAAGTAAGAACCTTAAATTGGGACAGACTAAAAAGGAAAGTAAGAACCTTAAATCGGGACAGATGGAGTATCACCTAAACACATATACATGTATATATGTCTTAGAAATGCATATCCATATGAAATTAGTAGATACTCCTCCCATCCCAGAAAAATCGTCTCTTTCCTTGCTAGTTTGTCCCAAAAAAAAAAACAGTCTCATTTCTATATTTTGTAAAAGAAGGTAAAAGTAATATTTTTGTGCAAATTCAAGAAGGTAGAAGCAAGTAGAAGATCATCATTGAAAGTTTGACTAGCAAAACAGGACTTATTTTTAGAGGACTTATTTTTGAGACGGAGGGAGTATTATATATTAATGTGGATAATAAATGTTTTGTGGGGCATGTTGATGATGATTATTTCTACTACAAAATATGAAAATAAAGGGGTCCAAGTTGTCCATTAAAAGGCAGATATATTATTTCATTAGCTGCCACTGTCAACCTAAACTCTTACATAAACTATTCCACTATCACCATCAATGGCCACATAAAGGTCAAGCTAACCAGGACACAGAAAAACATTAGTAACTCTCCTCCTTCTCTCTCCTCTTTTTTCGTCCCACTTACCTCATACTGGTGTCGGCACAGTTAAACTTTGAAAGAAAATAAGACCAAATCTTTTTTTTAGGTTAAGGGGAAGAAGAAGACTGTAACCAACATCCAATGGAAGGAAGTTACTTGAAGACTTAATTTTTTCTTAGAGAGAAAATATTTTACTCTCTCTCTCTCACTCTCACACTTTTGTGTGTGTGTGTGTGAGAGAGAGAAAGAGGAGTTTGGGGTGTGTGCAGTTTAAATGTACAGCAGTCCTCAAAGACCAACGGCCCAGATTAACTTTTGGACAAATCTACGGTCCCCTGAAGTGGGTGGGGTGGGGGATAGGGGAAAATTTCCCAAAATAACCCTCAATTATTAGACACACCGTTAAGATCAAAACCAATGGCTTGCGGCTGGACTGAGGACTACACTGGCCTCAGACCCAAGAGAGATAACTTGTTCAACCAAGGTTCGTTGTCGGGTGGACCATGCCCAGAAACATAATAAAGAGGAAAAGGTTTAATTTAAAGAAAGAGTCCGATGTCACCCTTAAAGAGAGCTTATTCTAATGATTTGTTTTTTAAGGGTCAGCACAGCTAAAATAATCATTTGCTTGCTCGCTTGGGTTTCTACCTGATACATCTAAATTCAGACTTTGTGCGCCTCCGCTGCCACGTCCTCTCCCTCCCTCCCCCTCTCTCTCTCTCTCCCCCCCCCATAGCTTTTTATAGTGTTTCATCTGTCACATCCATGCACTGAATGGACGTCCACATACCTTTTCTTTATACATTTATAGAAAATTCCTATACTTTTCTGTTTAATTTGGACTATTATTATGATTTTACAGCTTATTTACTGAGATACTCCCTCCGTCCCAGCTCACTTGAGACTTTTTGATCAAAATTGGTCAACTTAAGGTCGGTTTGACCAACACTTTATAGAAATATTTATGATCTGAATAAAAATTTAAAAAATGTAAAATGATCACCATTAAAAATCCTCTCAATAACAATTTTTTGAATTTTTTTTGGAACATAAATATTTCTATAAAGTGTTGGTCAAACCGACATTAAGTTGACCAATTTTGGTCAAAAAGTCTCAAGTGAGCTGGGGCGGAGGGAGTATATACTAGTTTTTTCTTTAGAGGGGCAGGGGAGGGAGAGGCAGGGCAAGGCAGGGGGAGTCGGGGGGAGTGGGGAGGGCAGGGCGGGGCGGGGCAGGACAGGGTCTGCAAACTCATTTCTATACAAGACTCTTAAGAGCATCTCTCTAACCAGACCCAAATATTTCCAGAACAGCTTAGCAAGTGGATAAATAATAACTCAAGCAAGGGTCAAAAAAGATTGATGGTGGCCTGAAATTTTCAATTGAATTAGTCACCTGAATTTCTACCAGAAGAACCTAGAGACTGAAGTCACCTTGTTTACATAATTTAATAACTTGAAAGAAAACCACCACAACAATAAAGGACGAAAATTCATGCTTAAAAAAATCTTGACTAAAATAAGCTGATATAAACTCGGACCAATGAGTATCTCTGTTCCACTAATATGTTGACTGTGACGGTTACTCCTCCGGCCGTCGTAGTTAAGCACTTGAATAAACAATTGCTAACATCAACATTGATGATTTAACAATTACAAACACCAAAATAAAACTCAATATAGGGACTCATATATCACTAATATAATACGACTAATATTACTGTAACGTCTAATACACGTGAATCGTATTTCTGGGAAGAAAACAAAAACCAACGCGAACTTTAAATAATTAATAGCCTAACAACCCAAGTGAAAAGATCAACCAAATAAAAAGAAAGTTGATGTAGGTCCAAAAAATCTGCGACAATTTCATCGTATCTTTTATATTTTGGGTAATTTACTCAAATCAACTCAACCATTGACGCGGTTACAGTGAGATTTGTTTTTTACATATATAATAGGCATGATGTTCGTAAGAGACTGCGAGACTACTCAGTACAATTAAATATTTGTGACAAATTCCTCATTTCCTTACAGTTTCCTCTTGTGTGAGTCTCAAGAATCATCTTGTTCCCTGTGCTGCCTCAGTTAATCTTAAACAAATCTGTGGTCTACATTTTAAAATTGCTTTAATATTGATCGGTTTCTTCCAACGTGAAACTAAGACTTCTAGTGATTGATGGCATATTTAATCTGTAGAATGCATTAATCGTCTTAAGTACTTTTCCTATTTCAATACATAATTACCCCGGAGAAAGTTTGTTAATCCTAAACAAATCTGTGGCCTAAATTTAGAAAGTGTTTTTAACATTGATCGGTTTCTTCCAACATGAAACTAAGACTTATAGTGAGTGATGACATATTTAATCCATAAAATGCATAATCTTCTCAAGTACTTTTCTTGTTTCTATATATAATTAACTCGGAAAAGTTTTGTTAATCCTAAACGAATCTGCGGACTAAATATAGCAAGTGTTTTAACATTAATCGGTTTCTTCCAACATGAAACTAAGACTTCTAGTGACTGATGACATATTTAATCCATAAAATGCACTAATCTTCTCAAGTACTTTCCCTGTTTCTATAAATAATTACAATGGAAAAAGTTTCCCAACGGTTATGTCCAACAATTTGGGAATAGAAATTCTTTATAACTTGTGGTATAAGCAGCCACCCTAATAATTTATGTATTCGTACATTATACTCCCTCTGTCCCAGAAAGATAGTCTCATTTTGACTTTTTATGGTCAACAAAAAATGAACTTTGACCAACCATTGGTGACAATCTAATCATTCTAGTGAAATTCTAAAATTTGTAATTGATAAATCTTTAAGTGATTTATCAATAACAATTTTTAGAATTTTATTGTGATCATTAAATTGACACTAATGTTTAGTAAGTTTATTTTTGTTGACCATAAAAAGTCAAAATGAGACTATCTTTCCGGGACAGAGGGAGTGTAACGACCCGAGTCCGCAGACCCGCCCCGCCACATAGGTACCATACACTAGCCCACCAAGCATCTCCTCAATTGGGTCAACCACAGCCCATCACAGGCCTCCAAAGGTCCAATGGATGATTTGATGCTTAGTAGGAGTGTATGGGCCTTCTATATAGCACACTCAATTCCCACATATTTCCGATGTGGGATGGGGGATATCACAATCTCCCACATTCAAACTCTTGCCGTCCCTGGCAAGGTCAATCAATACCCAGATCGTACCACCGGGCTAGCTCGCAAGCCTTAAGGCCGGGGTTCCGCTCTGATACCATTTGTAACGACCCGAGTCCGCAGACCCGCCCCGCCACATAGGTACCATACACTAGCCCACCAAGCATCTCCTCAATTGGGTCAACCACAGCCCATCACAGGCCTCCAAAGGTCCAATGGATGATTTGATGCTTAGTAGGAGTGTATGGGCCTTCTATATAGCACACTCAATTCCCACATATTTCCGATGTGGGATGGGGGATATCACAACTGTAACGACCCAAACTTTCATATAATAAATAATATCCATAAACCATGGGAATTCTCAAACGACAATCATAATTCAAATCCAACGTTCAAAACAACGGCTAGTATAATCTAACCATAATTCAAAATAGTGCGGAAGCGTAACTAACATTTAAATTCTAACGGCTAGTACAACCCACTAGCTCAACATAAAAAGATAAAAGTATCTAAAACCCTTCACTTGACCATCGACTGCCGTTCCTTGCAATCTCTCTTGGTCCTTAATCCTTACCTGGGAAAAATAATATAAGAAAGGGTGAGCGAACAATGCTCAGTAAGTTCATACGGGATCTCTCCGGGTACTAAGGAGAGATGACCGAAAGAACGGAGCCAACATAATATTTTCGATGAAAGGCTAAAATCAATAATCTTAACTGTACATATATACGAAAGTACAGTTATTAAGTTCAAGAAGTTATGGCCCTAATACAGGTCCGTCAATTCCATAGTTACATTCATCACCTTTTCAGGGTGTTACACCTTTTCAGGGTGTCGAGGGACCTTACACCTTCTCACGGTGCTCCCTCTTAAGTTCGATCATGATCATTAAGCCACTTCATCAAGTAGCGTTGCGTCTAATTCTTTTCTCTCAAATTAGACTATCTTAATTAGCCCTTTTCAATCAGACTAATTCTAGCTAAGCCCTTTTCTATCAGACTAAGCTAACTATACCCGTTTCTTTTAGATATAGCAATGTTCCACAAAGCATTCTAGGTACAAGAATACTTAAAGCAAATTCAATTCTCTTGATACCCTATGAACAACACATATCATGGGTAAGATAGTTCAAAAGACGTTCGAGTCATAAGAGTTCGAATGCTACGGCCATAAGTAGCTACACTTGAAAGAATAAAAGGGATCCTATTTCAAAGGATGATATTCGAATACTTTAAGGAACGTAATCCCTTACCTTGGGTTTGCGTATTCCACTTAGCAAATCTCGTGCACGAATCTACAATCATGCATAAAAATGGTTTTAGGACAAGTAATACTATTTTTACTCCGTCCCCAAAATACTTTACTTTACTTCTTAACCTTATGGGTTTATCTCCTTTGACCCCTTTTTAAGGTTGATATTCAATCTAGGGTTGTACTACCTTTTATTTATATTCCCAAAATACCCTTTTTGGTTTACCAAAATGCCCCTAGGGTTTCATTGTTTCTATTCCCAATTAATATGCTTTAGGGTTCCATTATACTCACCCAATTACTATTCACATTACTATTCACAATCACTATTCACTGTTACTATTCACGTACTATTCCAGTTACTATTCACGTTACTATTCCAGTTACTATTCCCGTTACTATTCCCAGTTACTATTCACAATTACTATTCACAGTTACTATTCCCGTTACTATTCCCAGTTACTATTCACAATTACTATTCACAGTTACTATTCCCGTACTATTCCAGTTACTATTCACGTTACTATTCCAGTTACTATTCACGTTACTATTCCAGTTACTATTCACGTTACTATTCCAGTTACTATTCATCGCAGATTCTGTTTTCCTTTTGAAACACACACAAACGCACACACTGGAACACAATACACTGTAGACATAAAATTCACACACCCAGCACAAACATCACGCACACACACTGGACACACACACACACTTCACGCACGGACACACATCCACACATATAAACCCTAATCAATTCCTTTCCCAAATATCAATCTTATAAACCCTAGTTCTTCTTTAGGGTTAGGGTTTCAATTCCGATTTCATACTTTTTATACGTGGCTAAACGGAGAATCAAACTTAGAGGGTAGGGTTCTTTACCTTTAATTTCTTTCCTCCCTTTTTCTCTTTTTCTTCTTCTTCTTCTTCTTCTCCTCCTTCTCTCTGCGTTCTCTCTCTCTGCTCTCCCGCTCTCTCTTTTTTTCTTTCTTTGCGGTGGAAAATAATTAGGCTAGGGTTTTAATGAGGGAGTATTTATACTAATAGGGTTTCTCAAATCCCTAACTCAAAAGGATTCCTAATTAGTATTGGGTTTTGACTAACTTGGGCCTCACCTTATAATTTAATTCTTACTCTGATTATTTAAGCCCAATTATAATTTAAAGGATTTTCATAAATAAAAAAAAAATACATGGCCAAGGGCCGGATATTACATTCTTTCCTCCTTAAGAGAGTTTGGTCCACCAAACTAAACGTACCTTCATCAGGAAAATAGCGCGGGGTATGCTTCTCGCATCTCGCTCTCGAGCTCCCACGTAGCTTCTCTTTCTGTATGATTGCTCCACTGCACCTTCACATAAGGAATCACCCTTTTCCTCAAGATTTGATCCTTCCGATCTACAATCTTTATGGGTTCCTCGTCGTAGCTCAAATCAGCACGAACCCTTAGTTGTTTATACTCGATCACATGACTCGGGTCAGGGATATACTTCCTTAGCATTGACACATGAAATACGTTGTGCACTCCAGCTAACACAGGCGGTAAAGCTAACTTGTAAGCTACCATCCCAACTCTTTCCAAAATTTCAAATGGTCCGACGTACCTCGGGCTTAACTTCCCTCGAATACCGAACCTCATAACTCCCTTTGTTGGCGATATCTTCAGGAATACATGATCGCCCAGTTGAAATTCCAAATCACGTCTCCGACGATCGGCATACGACTTCTGTCGACTTTGTGCGGTCAACAACCACTTCCGAATTTGTTGCACTTTATCCGCGGTCACTTGAACAAGTTCCGGTCCAGTTAGTTTCCTCTCACCGACTTCATCCCAGCAAGTTGGCGATCTACACTTTCTCCCATATAATGCCTCGTACGGAGCCATACCGATACTAGCATGATAACTATTGTTATACGCAAATTCTACTAGCGTCAAATGTTCATCCCATGTCCCTTGCCAATCTAATGAAGTAGCTCTCAGCATATCTTCTAGCGTCTGAATAGTCCTTTCTGACTGTCCATCCGTCTGTGGGTGAAAAGCGGTACTCATTGCCAACTCCGTACCCAGTGCTTGTTGTAGACTCTTCCAGAATTTTGATGTAAACCTTGCATCTCGATCAGATACTATCGAAACAGGTATCCCATGCAGTCTCACAATTTCATCAATGTATAATTTGGCCAATTTCTCTAACGAATCATTTACCTTAATTGCTAGAAAGTGAGCCGACTTCGTAAGCCTATCCACAATAACCCAAATTGCATTATAGCCCTTCAACGTCTTTGGTAATCCCACCACCAGATCCATAGCTATATGTTCCCACTTCCACTCTGGAATAGGTAATGACTGTAGCAATCCTGCCGGTCTCTGATGTTCACTTTTCACTTGTTGACACACTAAACACTTTGATACAAACTCGGCTACATCTCCCTTCATGTTGTTCCACCAGAACGACTCTCTTAAGTTCCTATACATCTTCGTACTTCCAGGATGTACGGAAAATCTCGAACAATGAGCCTCCTTTAAGATTTCCCTCTTGATGTCGTCCTTGTCCGGCACACATATTCTAGATTGGTACCTCAGAATCTCATCTTCTCCCATACGAAAATCCTTTGCCTTCCCTTTAGCGATGCTCTCATGTATTTTCATTAATTCTTCATCAGTTCCTTGGGCTTCTTTGATCCTATCCATAAGCGTTGGCTGAACGCTCATTTGAGCCAGATAACCCTTAACTTGCACTTCCATGCCAGAAATCTCTATGCGGTTCCATGCACTTTCCTCCTTAGAAATCAATGTCGCTAGTGTCCCACGATTCTTCCTACTCAGTGCATCCGCCACCTTATTGGCTTTCCCAGGGTGGTACAAAATTGTGCAGTCATAGTCTTTCAATAACTCCAACCATCTTCTCTGTCTCATATTAAGCTCCTTCTGGGTGAATATATATTTAAGGCTCTTATGATCCGTATAAATCTGGCATGTCACCCCATACAAGTAGTGCCTCCATATTTTCAAAGCAAACACCACTGCAGCTAATTCTAGATCATGGGTTGGGTAATTCTTCTCATGGTTCTTTAATTGCCTAGATGCATAAGCTATAACCTTCTCATTTTGCATCAGCACGCAACCCAATCCCTTCAGTGAAGCATCACTATAAATAACGAATCCGTCCGATCCAGATGGTAAAGCAAGGACTGGTGCGGACACCAATCGTCGCTTCAATTCCTCAAAACTCTTTTCACAGTCCTCCGACCAAACAAACTTTGCTCCTTTCTGAGTTAACTTCGTCAATGGCACTGACAACTTCGAAAAGCCTTCTACGAACCTCCGATAATAGCCAGCTAGACCTAAGAAACTTCTGATCTCACTTACCGAAGTTGGTCTCTCCCAATCCACAATAGCTTCTATCTTTGTCGGATCTACGGCAATCCCGTCTTTTGACACTACATGCCCTAAGAATGCCACCTTTTCCAACCAAAATTCACATTTCTTGAATTTAGCATATAGCTTCTGTTCTCTTAAGATCTGCAGTACTAGCTTCAAATGTTCCTCATGGTCTTCCTTGGTTTTCGAATATACCAAAATGTCATCAATGAACACAATCACGCACTTATCTAAGAACTCTTGGAATATTCTATTCATAAGCTCCATGAATGCTGCCGGTGCGTTAGTTAACCCAAACGGCATCACTACGAACTCATAATGCCCATACCTCGTTCTAAAGGCCGTCTTAGATATATCTTCCTTCTTTACTCTTAATTGATGGTACCCAGACCTCAAATCTATCTTTGAAAAGTAGCACGCTCCACGCAGCTGATCGAACAAGTCATCTATTCGAGGCAACGGGTATTGGTTCCTTACTGTCACACGGTTCAGTTCACGATAGTCGATACACAACCTCATCGATCCATCCTTCTTTTTCACAAACAATACCGGTGCACCCCATGGTGATACACTCGGCCTAATCAACCCTTTATCCAATAATTCTTGCAATTGCTCCTTCAATTCCTTCAATTCTGCCGGAGCCATTCTATAAGGTGCCTTCGATATTGGTGTAGTCTCCGGTACCAAATCGATAGAAAATTCTACTTCCCTTGCAGGCGGTATCCCTGGCAAATCTTCCGGGAACACATCCTTGAATTCCTTAACCACCGAAAGCGTTTCGATCGTTACTTCCTTCTGGTCCGTAGTACTTACGTATGCCAGAAATCCTTCACACCCTTTCCTCAATAGCTTGCGAGCCTTCATCACAGATATAAGGTTCGATCGGTTTCTACATTTCGTCCCTCGGAAGCAACACTCTTCTCCCGATGGCAGTCTAAAGTGAACTTCTTTCTTAAAGCAATCTACATATGCATGGTATGCAGCTAACCAATCCATTCCTAAGATCACATCGAACTCCTCAATCTCCAAGCTAATGAGATCAACTTCAAATTTTGTTCCGCCCAACTCTAAGGGACAATTCTTATATACCGATGTAATAGGGATTGAATCCTTAGTTAAGGTATCTACTACTAAAGAGTTCTCTAATGCCTCAGGGATCAATTTCATTTTCTTAGCTAAGCAAGTACTTATTACAGAATGCGTAGCACCAGTATCAATCAATGCACGAACATTACGAGAGTATAATTGGATCGTACCTGCCACGAGATCATTTGTGGCTCTCGCATCTTTAGCTGTCATGGTGAATATGCGCCCATTACCCCCGCCTTTTCCCCTGTTGTCATTCTTTGCTCCTTGAGTCTTGGCATCCTTCTTGGGTTCCAGACATTTCCAGTGTGGATGCCCCACCTTGTCACAGTTGTAACACTTCCTTTCTTTATACCAGCATTCTTCAGTCTTATGCTTCCCATCGCACACTTGGCACTTTTCATTAGAACCCTGTCCTTTAGTGTCAACTCCCTTGCCATCCCTACGGTTTCCTTGACCTCTATTCGGGTGCTTATTAGCAGCATTATTCTTCTCGCGGTCATCGGTAGCTTTACGCTTATTGCCATCCTCACGGTTCCAGCTTCCTTTGGTAGACTCTTTGTCAGTCGATTTCTTCTTCTCCTCCTTTTTGTTACGGTAACTTTCTGCTTCTGTTTCCACAATTCTTGCTCTGTCTAACACCTGATCATATGTAGGTAGCATCAGTGGAGTGATTCGATAACGGATCCGGTCGCTCAGTCCAAACTCGAACTTGCGGGCCTTCTGTTCTTCATTGTCGAAGAATGCAGGGGCAAACTCCAACAACTCAGTGAATTTCTCACAATAGTCATCCACCGACATCTTGCCTTGCACCAGTGTCATAAATTCTGCCACTCGAGCATTGCGGGTACTCATTGGGTAATACTTCTCATAAAACACTCGTTTGAATCTATCCCATGTGAATTCAGCATCTCCACGCGCGATAGCAGCTCTTTTCTCAGCCTCCCACCACTTTAAGGCCTGCCCTTTCAGCATAAAAGTGGCAAACACCACCTTTCTCTCGGTTGTACATTCCAGAGTCTCAAATATCTTTTCCATGTCCTTTACCCAGTCCTCGGGCTTCTCCTTATTTGTACCAGAGAATGACTCTGGGTTTCTCTTTTGGAATACTTCCAACGGATCTCTCAAGGGAACTTGTGGAGCCTGTTGCTGCGGTTGAGCTAGAGTCGCCATAACTTGACCAATCCCAGCCACGGTTTGGTTCAAAGTTTGCAGCAGATTTACCATATTAGGGTCAACTTGACCGCTGTTGTTTCCAGCGTTGTTAGCGTTCCTCCTGTTACCCCTTCCAGACATCTGGTTAAGATTACACTCTCGTTAGTATTAGGGGTAAACACTAACATTCATCCTACACAAGCATTGCTACTATGCTAAATACTTTTATAAAAGGCCGTCCCCAAGGACGAAAATTTCTCATAGGATCAATTTACTAGATCTCTAGTCATTTCATTTAATAGTTTTTCTTAAAGGAAGTCATTTCACTAGACTTTTACTTACTAATCATAGGTCGATTTACTAGACCCGCTCATCTTTATACTTACCCGTTTCAATAGGTTATTCTTCATTCTTGTTTTGATCAATTCCATAGATCGGTATTTACTTTACATGACCGCTTCAATAAGCCATTTATATTCTTACTCTTGACCGTTTCAATAGGTCCCTTGTTTCGATCATTTTTACTAGACCAAAACTTATTTCACTTGGCTGTTTCAATAAGCCCATTATGGTCTTTTCATTTGACCAATACTTCTTTGTTCTAACGAGTTCACATATCATGAAATTTAAGAACCACATTATTAACAACACCATTTACTAAAATAACTCATAAACTTTATTAAGAGGGTCTTTCTAAGAATAAAGAATCAAAAACAAAAGTTTCTAGCATACTTTAAACTAGAACTAACTATCTTTACTATGGAACGAATAAAGTAACTAAAATATAACCCTACGCCTTATTTTTTAATCATGGTTGACTTTCCTAGGTCTTCCCCTAGGTCTTCCACTCGGTGCTCTGGGTGCCTTCCTTGAGCCTCTTGGCCTTCCCCTTGGCCTACGAACCGGTATTTCTTCCAGTTCTTCTTCATCTTCAATCACGATAGGGGCGGCTTCACTGCCCTCCACGATAATATCAATTTCCACTGGTTCTTCTACAGCTTCTGCTTCAGCCACCACGTTCTCTTCTATTGGGGCTGCAATGACTGGGGGGTTTCCTTGATTGGGGTTTGCATTCACTTGTTCCCTTAGCTGCTTTAACTCATCAAAATACACCCATGCTTGTTCCCTCACTCTGTCAGTGTACTCTTCATTTTCAATCAACTTTCTTCGAGTCTCTTCTAGTTCTGTCTTAACTTCCTTAAGTGCATTGTGAGCAAACAACAGCCTTCCCATGACGTTCTTCGCCCTTGCTCTTTCTTTTTCTATCTTCTTCAACAATCCCTTAGTTCCTCGAGCATATCTCTGAATCAATTTCTTCCTCAGGATGCTATGTTTGTCCATTTCCTACAATTAGACCAAAATCATCATTAGTATCACATACTTAGAGTTTATATAATAATCGTCCTTAAACACATGAAGAATGAGGCTTCAAAAGAACCTTTATCTTAGGGTCTTTCCCAAAATAGTAAGTTTCCTTATTTGGAAATTTCCCCCAAATTAGAAGGTTTCCTAAATTAGAAAGTTTCCTTAAATAACTAGCTTGATTTCAAGCAGCCCTAGTTCCTCTTAGAGAGCCTAAATCAAACCTATTCAATATCAGAGTTCCTATCCCTTAAGTTCTAATCCCATAGCTCTGATACCAACTGTAACGACCCAAACTTTCATATAATAAATAATATCCATAAACCATGGGAATTCTCAAACGACAATCATAATTCAAATCCAACGTTCAAAACAACGGCTAGTATAATCTAACCATAATTCAAAATAGTGCGGAAGCGTAACTAACATTTAAATTCTAACGGCTAGTACAACCCACTAGCTCAACATAAAAAGATAAAAGTATCTAAAACCCTTCACTTGACCATCGACTGCCGTTCCTTGCAATCTCTCTTGGTCCTTAATCCTTACCTGGGAAAAATAATATAAGAAAGGGTGAGCGAACAATGCTCAGTAAGTTCATACGGGATCTCTCCGGGTACTAAGGAGAGATGACCGAAAGAACGGAGCCAACATAATATTTTCGATGAAAGGCTAAAATCAATAATCTTAACTGTACATATATACGAAAGTACAGTTATTAAGTTCAAGAAGTTATGGCCCTAATACAGGTCCGTCAATTCCATAGTTACATTCATCACCTTTTCAGGGTGTTACACCTTTTCAGGGTGTCGAGGGACCTTACACCTTCTCACGGTGCTCCCTCTTAAGTTCGATCATGATCATTAAGCCACTTCATCAAGTAGCGTTGCGTCTAATTCTTTTCTCTCAAATTAGACTATCTTAATTAGCCCTTTTCAATCAGACTAATTCTAGCTAAGCCCTTTTCTATCAGACTAAGCTAACTATACCCGTTTCTTTTAGATATAGCAATGTTCCACAAAGCATTCTAGGTACAAGAATACTTAAAGCAAATTCAATTCTCTTTGATACCCTATGAACAACACATATCATGGGTAAGATAGTTCAAAAGACGTTCGAGTCATAAGAGTTCGAATGCTACGGCCATAAGTAGCTACACTTGAAAGAATAAAAGGGATCCTATTTCAAAGGATGATATTCGAATACTTTAAGGAACGTAATCCCTTACCTTGGGTTTGCGTATTCCACTTAGCAAATCTCGTGCACGAATCTACAATCATGCATAAAAATGGTTTTAGGACAAGTAATACTATTTTTACTCCGTCCCCAAAATACTTTACTTTACTTCTTAACCTTATGGGTTTATCTCCTTTGACCCCTTTTTAAGGTTGATATTCAATCTAGGGTTGTACTACCTTTTATTTATATTCCCAAAATACCCTTTTTGGTTTACCAAAATGCCCCTAGGGTTTCATTGTTTCTATTCCCAATTAATATGCTTTAGGGTTCCATTATACTCACCCAATTACTATTCACATTACTATTCACAATCACTATTCACTGTTACTATTCACGTTACTATTCCAGTTACTATTCACGTTACTATTCCAGTTACTATTCACGTTACTATTCCAGTTACTATTCACAATTACTATTCACAGTTACTATTCCCGTTACTATTCCCAGTTACTATTCACAATTACTATTCACAGTTACTATTCCCGTTACTATTCCAGTTACTATTCACGTTACTATTCCAGTTACTATTCACGTTACTATTCCAGTTACTATTCACGTTACTATTCCAGTTACTATTCATCGCAGATTCTGTTTTCCTTTTGAAACACACACAAACGCACACACTGGAACACAATACACTGTAGACATAAAATTCACACACCCAGCACAAACATCACGCACACACACTGGACACACACACACACTTCACGCACGGACACACATCCACACATATAAACCCTAATCAATTCCTTTCCCAAATATCAATCTTATAAACCCTAGTTCTTCTTTAGGGTTAGGGTTTCAATTCCGATTTCATACTTTTTATACGTGGCTAAACGGAGAATCAAACTTAGAGGGTAGGGTTCTTTACCTTTAATTTCTTTCCTCCCTTTTTCTCTTTTTCTTCTTCTTCTTCTTCTTCTCCTCCTTCTCTCTGCGTTCTCTCTCTCTGCTCTCCCGCTCTCTCTTTTTTTCTTTCTTTGCGGTGGAAAATAATTAGGCTAGGGTTTTAATGAGGGAGTATTTATACTAATAGGGTTTCTCAAATCCCTAACTCAAAAGGATTCCTAATTAGTATTGGGTTTTGACTAACTTGGGCCTCACCTTATAATTTAATTCTTACTCTGATTATTTAAGCCCAATTATAATTTAAAGGATTTTCATAAATAAAAAAAAAATACATGGCCAAGGGCCGGATATTACAGGGAGTATTATATTAACATAAGTATGAATTTAAATAAAAACTTTATCTACCAAGCACTAGTACTCTGCTAAATCATTGTTTTAAGCAATCAACCACTACGTCTTATTTTGTTGGTTTAACTTCCATCGGCAATGACATCATAATATAACAGCTAAGGACAATGAAAGATAGTGAGTTTGACAGTTAATCACCATTTATCACTACCAATAGCATCTCAAACAAAATCAACTTAATAAAAAATCTACTTGCAATAATTATTTGATCAATCATACATATAAAATGTATATGGTAAATGTGAATGATTAGTTGAAAATTGCAATAGGCGCATAGATCATAGGCATATTATTACTCGAGACATGTGACAGATACCTATTTCCATATTTTTGAAGAGCATAATTCCATCAAAAGTATATGTAACGAATGACGTTAATTGAAAGGTTTTGAAGATCCAAAACTACCTCAAATTGTCAGCAGATTGGACGAGTCGCTATTTGAAAGAGTTTATCCAGCATCACGCAAAAGATTCTGCTTAGATCCTAAAATACGAGTAAAGATTTAGTCAAATAATCATTCACCATTCAAACGTTAAGATTAACTCATCGCTGAAGACAACTGATCAAGAAAACTGAGGTGAATTAGTACAGCCTAACAAAAGAATTTGCTTATTAGATCCTAACATACCAGTAAGAATTTAGCCAAATGATCAAACATTAAGAACAACTCATTCCTGAACTTTTAGCAGTAGACAGACTGAGGTTATTTTGGGCAATTGGTAATTTTCTTCGAAATGGAAAGCTGAAAACAAAGCAAAAAGGGTCGAGATCCTGGATTGATAAGGTAGAGGTCTCAGCATTTAAGAAGTTTTACCAACACAAAAGGAAATGAAGTATCCCCAGCAAGAAATTCATTAGGTGGATTTGGGAAGTTGACAAATATTCAAACTCACAAGTGCATTATGATTGTTGGCATGTTTTAATTAATGTATTAAGAATTACTCCCTCCGTCCCACCTCACTTGAGACTTTTTTCCATTTTGGGCCGTCCCACTTCACTTGAGACTCCCCAAAATGGTCCTCCTTTTATAATTTTATATTCAATCTACCCCACCCACTCATTCTCTCTCATCATTTTCCACCACACAATTTATTCAACCAACCTACTTTTAACCCCACTCATTCTCGCTCCTCATTTTCTACCACACATTTTCCTTTGTTTATTCTTTTTCCTTCGTTATCGTGCCCACCTCTTAGGTCTCAAGTGAGGTGGGACGGAGGGAGTATGTAGAAAGAGCTGCATATTAGTATATGTATTGGTTGGTGCTGGCTTGCTGTTTATACATAAGCATCGGTTTCCTGCAAATACGTATGTATTGATTCTACCATTAACAACTTTCAAGATTTATATATGAGGTAAATTTTCATATGACAGCGGGATAGTAATACGGTCATACCCTCCTAAGCATGACGATTGTCATGTTAAACTATTCTATGACCCATATTTAAATGTTGCAATACAACTAGGACGCATAAACAAGCTCGTTATTGCAAATTATGTTCCGGCACAAACTTGTCCTATTAGAATTATACTATCATCAAAAACAACTCTAGTCATTGTATGAAATCATGCAATGATGCTCATTCAATATGTTTCTAAAGAATTTTAGCCAATGATGCAGAATTATGTTACTCCCTCCTTCCCATAATTAGTATCGCAATTTCTTTTTCCAAAATAAATGTTAGCGTTCCTATGTAAGGAAAGAGACTTGGTGCAATTTTATTATTGTACAAGCAATGTACAAACTAGTAAAGCACCTTCCTTATAAACATTGACAAGTCAAATGCTACATTTGTTTTTGGGACGGAGGGAGTAATACAGTTTATTCACATATAGAAACTTTCAAATCCATTAACATGAGAAGTCAGCACATAAGCACATTAGATGTAAAAAAAACTTCCCAACAAAAGTACTCCCTTCGTCCCACCTTACTTGATACCAATTTCCATTTTAGTCCGTCCCACTTCAGTTGATACTACTCAAAATGGAAAGGTTTTTTTACTCACAACACCAATCAAATTACGATTCCCTCCACTCATTCTCTCTCCTACTTCACTTTTCCTACTCACAACACTTCCACTATTTCTCTCTCCTACGTTTTCTTAGTTATTAAGTATGCGACGATTTTAGTACGCGCTAGTACGGAGCGGGTCTCCCCCCTTTTTGCCGAGGAGGGGCTTCCCCCGTTGTCGAAAGACAGATCATTAGTTGTACGTATACAGTGTATGTTGAAGTTCTAAGTTATCTGTATAGTATAAAAGGATAGATGCATGTAAGATTTTGAAACCTATATGAAATACATTATTCCTAGAGTGTAAATGTGCCATTGTAACACAATCAAGCTTAAATTAGGAATGGGTATTTCAGAGGGAAAAATCGATTAAAAGGCCTATCATTAATAGCTGCACCTAATGCATCTCCAAGTAGTATACTGATATACAATCGTAAAAACGGCCGATTTATTGTGAAGATAGAGTTGCTAACCATAAAATATTTAGCTCTTCTCTGAAATTATTTAATCTCATGCTAATGACTCCCTGCAGAGTCATCTCTATTAAGCAAACATGTCTCTGTTCTGTCAACAGATCTGTCTCTGACTGAATGGCTCTAATACCTTAACAGAGAACAATTACTCCCTCCGTCCCACTTTGATCTACAAAAATTGTCATTTTACTTGTCCCACTTTAATTATAAAATCCCAAAATGAAAACTTTTTAACACTTTTTAAACAATGGGACCAACTTGTCATACAACAACGAGTTAAGCACCTATTTGGTCCTTAACCTATTGAGTTGTTTTCCTTTTGGTCCTTAACCTATTTTGGTTTTCCTTTTGGTCCTTGATGTACCTAGTTGCAGGATAAAGTGGTCCTTAACCTATTTTAGTTTTCCTTTTGGTCCTTGATGTACCTATTTGCCGGACAAAGTGGTCCTTAAAATCGTCGACTTGGCTTATTGATCGAAAGGAAAACCAAAATAGGTTAAGGACCACTTTATCCTGCACCTAGGTACATCAAGGACCAAAAAGAAAACCAAAATAGGATAAGGATCAAAAGGAAAACAAATCAATAGGTTAAGGACCAAATAGGTGTTTAACTCCTCACAACAACCACCCACTTACTATTGCCTACCCCATTTTCTCTCTCCTACCAACTATCTACACTCACAATACATCACCTTTTCAACCATTTCCTAAATTCTTGTGCCCATGGTCGTTTTTGTAAATTAAAGTGGGACGGAGGGAGTATAACTTAATAAATAAGAGAGAGAGAGAGAGAGAGAGAGAGTAGACGGAAACAGTAAAATAGCACTAACCTACCTTTCGTTCTCTCTCTCTTGTTAAGAGATAAACAGCTTCAGACATGGACAAAAGCTAACATGCCTAGGAGAATTCCAATCTGAAACCCAAACGGATTCCAACTTCCAAATCAAAACTCAAAACGAATTACCATCATATATGTGTTATTTGGTTCAGGATCCCCTTCCTTGATAGCATCTTAAGAAGACATAATTAATGGTCAACGGATTCATGGGTGAATTAGACCCTATTCTATAAATAAGGTAACTCAAAATGGCTCCTTGCACTTCAAATCACATTGCAATGTTAGTGTCTACAAAAATGGATTGTTTAGGAAGAATCACCCAATCTTATACCTATTTTTAGATATGCGACATTTATTTTGGGACAAACTAAAAGGGAAAGTAGGACATAGGAGGGAGTAAATTTTAGGCATAAATACCTATAATCACATTTCATGTAACAGGAACATTATATCCATACAAATCAGCTCATGTCTATTAAGCTTTTGAGCCAGCTAACAAGAAATCAGCTACATGTTCGGAATTTAGTGGTAGCCTTTTGTAATCTATGGGAGGAACAAACACACGCACAAGCAAATATAAAGAGAGAATACACAAAGAAAACACAAGAATTGTTAAACCAATTCGTCGATCAATCTGACTACGGCTGGGGCGTGCCAAACCTGGATAATTAACTATTATCTCTCAATATGTTGCTGCAATGTGTTTAGGGACATCACATGTGTTTTTGTAAAGTTTACAATAAAAGCCCTAATCCATTTCTAAGTAGGAAACCTAAAATACTAAAATTAACAAAACTTACTAAAAAGGAATCTTAAGGAAACCACAATTACTTAAATTCAGTTTCTACTTCCTTCTTGGTTTTGACTTCACAAACCAACAATCTCCCACCTAGAGACTAAACCAAACATAGTGACTGACCGTCAATCTCCACCCAAAGCTGAACCTCCAAACATTTTCTTGTCGGCTGAGACTTGGCAACACCGAGCCTCCCCGCTCAAGCACTAAGGTGAGTTGAAGCCAACCATTGCTTCAACCTCACCGAAACTGATTCTCCATGCTTTAAAACAATCACCCCTCGTGAGATTTCTCCATGTAATACCTCGCTCGCCTTTTCTTTCCAAACCCAGTTTTCTTGCAATGCTCCGTTGCTGACATGGCTCATCCTTTGTTTCTTCATAGCATCTGTAACGACCCGAGCCCAAAGGCTTGATCCGCTACACAAGCCCTAGGCACTGGCCCACTGAATACAAATATCTTGAGTTCACTTGGCTTACTATAGCCCATCCAAAAGTCATTGGACGATATTGGTATTCGATGGTAGTTTGTGGTACTTTAAGTACCACTCCAACTTACAATTGCCCACCAATGTGGGATATCACAATCTCCCCCACTTGAATCCTTGCCGTCCCCGGCAAGGCCCACTAGGATTGGAATCCCGGGAAGTCTCCACGGTGAAGCACTTTGTTCTGCACACACACTTTATTCTACACCTCTTGCCGGGACCCACTCTTATACCATTTTGTAACGACCCCCGAAGGCTCGACCTGCTACACAAGCCCCACGCACTGGCCCACTGAATACAAATATCTTGAGTCTACTTGGCTTACTACAAGCCCACCCAAAAGTCCTTGGTCGATATTGGTATTTGATGGTAGTTTGTGGTACTTTAAGTTCCACTCCAACTTAAAATTCCCCCACCGATGTGGGATATGACAGCATCACCTTCTAGTAGTTCTCATTTGCTCTCTTATAGGTACATATGACTTTCGGTTCTCTCTGCTCCAAACATTTTCTTGACAATTGAAAGTCGGTATCACCGAGCCTCTACGCATGAGTGAAGCCAACAGTTGCTTCAACTTCTCTAAATCGGATTCTCCATTATTTAAAACAATCATCACTTGTAAGATTCCTCAATGTAAATGTTCACTCGCCTTTTCTCTCCAAACCTACATTTCTTGCAATGCTCCCTTCCTAGCATGGCTACTCAATTGTATCTTCACAGTGCATCGCGTCCTAGTAGTTCTCCTTCCCTCTCTTGTATGTGCATATAACTTTTGGTTCTCTTTGCTTCCAGCTTTTGAACGACTATCCTCCCGTCTAGTCATCATTAAAAGAGTTGTCTCAATTAACATGACCAAATCGGCTTAGCCATTTTCCTCGCCTTGTTATTTTATTGTTGCTCTTGATGTTGTTGTTGATATTGTACAACATCCTCTCCTTTCTCGCACGAGCTTCTACCATTGCTTCTCTAGTGATCCTCCATGTTCCGCAGTTGAAGGACACACCATAATCCTCATTGTCCAATACACCACAATAAAGATCAAACTCTTTTTCAAACTAGAAATATGCACACACCATACAACTGCAAAACAATTAACTTGGTGTCTTGATCCACACATCCCCCTTCCCTATGATAATCATTCATTGGTTGATCATCTCCTAGGTATAAAAGGGCAGCCCGGTGCACAAGGCATCCCCGCATAGCGAGGGTCCAGGGAAGGGTCCCACCACAAGGGTGAAATGTAGGCAAACCTTACCTTGCTTTGCAAGAGGCTGCTTCCAGGACTTGAACCCGTGACCTCCAGGTTACACGGCAACACCTTAACCGGTGTACCAAGGCTCCCCTTCTGATCATCTCCTAGGTATACCTCATCAAAATTGTTTGTCTAGGGTGTATCGCTCCACATCGGCACCACAACAGGAATGAAATGATGCTCCCAAATCTTACACTCACGAATTGTCTGACGACTCTTCACTCAAGATTAATGCATCTGCAATTTCCTCCTTCTCTGTCACTGCATGTGCTTCATCTTCACTAGACCCTCCAAGCACTCATAGCTAAAGTGACCTTTTTTGCCATAACTGTAGCACTAGACCTAACTCTAGCGGGTTTTTGTTCTCTAGATTTTGGTCTTCCCTTTGCTTTTACCTTACCTTTGTCGACCCGCAATGCAAGCCCCACAGTCTCCCCTATCTATTTTCGACGCAACTCTTCACCTAGAATGATATCTCTAACTTTATTAAACTTCAACGCTGCCTTACCTATCAACTTACTCAGCGTAGTGACGGTAGAATCCTAACTATCCGACAAAGAAGACAGTCACACAAGGTCTTGTATTTCATACGCAAAGGTAATACCAGGTCAGTTGGTCCACTATACCACTGAAACTGCCGATATTGTTGTCGTACCCTCATCTTCAGATTCAACAACCGTCTCATCGGATAAACCTTGTTGATCGTCAATTGTTTCTCATATATATATATCTGAAATATACTCCCTCCGTTTCATGTGACTTGAGACTAAAAAGTTTGGCATACAAATTAAGGAAAAGTAAGAGAGAGAAATAATGGGAGGATGTGTTTGTGAGTATGAAAAATTAAATAGGAGAGTGAATGAGGGGAGGAATAGTAAGTTAATTGGTGTTGTGAGTGTAAAAGTAAAGTAGGAGAGAGAATGAGTGGGAAGAATAGTAAAGATTCTTTACCATTTTGAGCAGTTTCAAGTGATGTGGAACAGACGAAAAAGGAAATAAGTCTCAAGTGACGTGAAACGGAGGGAGTATGTCTGACAGCATTTGCAGCGTCTCTGTCATTAACTTGGCCTTCAAGGTGCTGATATAATCAGACAGCGAGAGCCTCAACGCGCCCATCGCCTTAAGATCCAACGTCTCATTATCGCCATCCTTAATATTCGACTGTTTCTTACCCAAAAGTTTGTAAAGATCTTTACGATACAGGTACCCACGATCTTTGTCCTCCAAAACGTGAAATCCACACCATTGACATTCTCTATAGGTGCCTCCATCTTGATTGGTCACAAAATTCCCAAGAATAAAACTGATCGGACTAGTCTAGATCTATGCAAACGTGATCCCACCTTGCACCAAGTTCTTGATACCAGTTGTAAGAATTTAGTAGGTACCCCTTTGTAATTTATGGAATGAACAAACATACACAAACACAACATAAGGAGTCCATTAATCCGATATATAGGGGGCATTGGGAAGCCATTATAATTTACTATTATCACTCAATACGCTATTAAAATGTGTTTATATATAGCCTACAATAAAAGCCCTAATCCTTTCCTAAGTAGGATACCTAGAAATACTAAGATTCCCTCAACCTACTCTAACAAAGAATCCCAAGAAACGCATAATGAAAAATTCAATTTCCTCTTCCTACTTAATTTTTGACTCCATAACCCAATACTTAGGACGCTTTTTTCCATAAATCTTGACTAGTGCAAGATTTCTCCACAACCACTATCACTTATATCCATCTAACTTGTAACAAATCCATATTGGTTTGCTTTCATACTAATAATGATACAATCTCTACATAATTTACAGTAAGTACTTAGTCCTGCTATGAATGAGTTATCGGATTTAAGTTAAAGTTGTGTACAAGTATAGGCCACGATGAATATATATTGGGTGTGGGAAGATAGACTAGCTAACACTCATGGAAGGACAAGGAACTGTGGGAGAGGTTTCCAAAAAGGGTAAATTGCTCTTGAGAATTTCGTAAGCCTTACGAGATTGTGGGTAGTTATAGGTGACTATTGTTAGGTCATGTGCAAGCCACATGTCATCTAACCCCATATTGCTGTAACACAATTGGCTCATCCAAATGAATGAATAAAGACATGTGTCCCCTCAAAAGAACCATATGACGATTTATGTCGGCCGATCCCAAACATATTAAGGCTTTGTTGTTGTTGTTGAAGCTAGGCAATGTTGTTGGACCTCGCGGCTAAGCTTTACATTCTAGCCTCCAATCCATAACTCACTGTGATCCTAAAGTACAGACCTATGCCAAGTCCATCCAAGGTCACAATTGAAATAATCAAGAGCAAGCTCCTATGCTAGGGACGCACTTGGACCATTTGGTTAATCTCTACATTCCAGCATCCAATCCGTAACTCCCAATAATCTTAAAGTGAGGTACCTGGCCAAGTCTATAGAAGGTTGCATTTGAAATGATCAAGGGAAGCTTCACCGTTGGTGCGGGGCACTCCAACTAAAGAAGGGGAAACTCCCACAAAGGTGGGAGACATCCCCATAACATTCCACTCAAGGTCATGGCAAAGTTGATTGAGGGAGGACTCCCACACTTGCTTCGAGGCGCTCCTTCAAACTTTAGTGGAGACTCCTACAAAGTTGTGGTTTTCACCTTAAGATAGAAATTACTTGCCTAAATACATGATTGTGAAAAAGGCCTCGTAAATCGCAGGAAGGATCCTACATATAAGATGGGAAAATTTGACTAAGTTAACAGTGAAAGGAAAGGTCCCTCAAGTAAGATATTACACTAGCTCCAATTATATGCAACATACCTCTTGAACCATTACAACAAACAGCCAACCAAGAAGAAGCACATAAAGTAAGCAGCTGACATGAAAAAAGCAGAATGAAATGCATATTGTCCTTAGGAATAAGTCCCAATTGCACTATAGAAAATGAACCTTCATTCCATGATTCTAATCTGCAGCATTCGCTTACAGTTATCACGGGGGAATACCCAAGTAAATGTATCAAAACTGCACACAAACAGAATACAGAAGACAAAACATACCTACCATGTGTCTAATATGGCTTCGCTTGTCTTCAGTATGTAACACTGAAAATACTAATGCAGAGGGACACATGAAACTTTTCAAGCACCTGCAAACAACCAATAAGAAGAGATTGATATATACAAAGAGAAATTGTTTGAGAGAGTTTTTCATGGATCGAGGTGTGTATATAAACAAGGAAGTCTTTAGGATACAGCACAAGGCAGCATCTGGTCAAAGATTCTAAAATGTGATGCAGCTGGTGTGACGATTAAAGATATCATGATGGGAGTTAGTAAGATAAAGGACTAAAAGCAACTAATAAAATAATTATCAGATGATATGACATCATTAGCTTAATACAATCTCACTTAGGTTTCTCATCTTTTGTAATAAAATTCTTTAGTTATAGAGTCAGGTCACAGAGACCATATGGCTCTTTAGTTGCGCCATGAGATAACAAGCCTCACAATAAAAGTATCAAGTCAAAGAAACCAATCAATATTAAGGTTATTAATGGGTATCCACACCCAACTAATGGAACAAAATCAAACAGGTTCACTCCTATCTACATCATGACATTATAGTACAATAAAAATGCTATTTGAAAGGATGATCATAATAAGTCAATACCCTGCTCACATGGTCATGTAGAGAACTCTGGTAAGAATATAGTACCAACATCCACCACTCTGAAGATCCACATGCTAACACATGAGAACCATTTCAAACATTAGTGCAAAAAGATATTTAGTTTACTAACTTGCCAGCAGCTTTTTCCAAGATGATAAGAGCATTTAATCGAGCCTCTGAGACAAGCTTTTGCATTTAAATGCAGGTGAAGGATGCCCAATCCCTAGACCCCACATATAGTGACTGCTCTTGTAAGACCATGTTTCCCAAAGTCATCCTCTAAGTAACTACTCAATAAAAGATGCCAATTATGTCAAGGCTGGAAGTCCAATGGATTAGACAGCATACTTATGACTTTACAAACATGGGTTAGGGGAAAAGAGGTTCCAAATACCAACCCCAATTTTGACAATCATGCCACATACACAAGGGACACAAGGGACACAAGATCTTAGTCAACAAACTTTTGTGACCTTGATCTCCATTGATGGTCAACTGGTAGAACACCTTTAATCACATGTATGAACCTGATGGATAATATTCCAAGTAATAAATACCTAGCAAGCGCACTAGTTACCGTAGTAGTAACGCGCAAAAGCGAGGGTCGATCCCACAGAGACTTGTTGGATAAACGAGTAAATTTAATTAGTGCAAAATAGTAACCAAAGGGGGTTTTTAATTTGATTTTACTTTATTAACTAAAAACTGAAATTAAATTCTAAATTATCAAAGCAATGATCAACTAATAACGAAGTAAACAGATTAAAGAGATTCACGGGTTGGATTTCACACTATCATCCTTCTATGTTATTTTAAAATAAAGTTATTGATTCATTCCAGGGTTCGTTCACTTCTTGTAAAGATTGGGACGGTGAGGCGGCCGGATTACAATCTTTTTCTCTTTATCTAATCACACTTCGCAAATCAAGTCCATGTAATTATTTAAAAAGTTATTAAGTTCTCAAGAACAATTGAACCTATATTCACTTGATTTCTATCACGGCATCAATAAATATAATACTCAAAGCATTGGTCTACGCTTTAATCCCCAAATCAATGGCGGAGTTAAAACCCTAAATTGTTAAAAAGGCCAATAATGACTAGTTCAATAATTGAAACCCTCAAAACTTGATTAAAAATACTTTGAACAACTAGAATGAAATCAATATGAATAAAACGTTTATAACATAAAATTAGATAGTGTTTTACATCCAACCCATGAATTAAAAACTTAGCTACTCATACTCAACATAATGAACACAAATAATAAAGCTAAAAACATAAAACCTGGATCTTGAATGATGAAAAGAAAGACTTCTGCGTTTTAGTTCTTCCAAAAACTCAGAGAAAAATAAAGCATAAAAATAAAATCTCCCTAATGGCTGCTACCGTGTTCTTTTTATACTAGGGTAGGATCTCTCAAAATAAGGGAAGGAATTACATTCCTAAATCAACAAGGAAAGCTTCACCAAGGCTGAATCGGCGAGGGGGGCGCGCGCACCATAAAATAGAGGGCGTGCGCACCCTATTAAATTGGACAAATCCGAGCTTCTGATCATCAGGGGCGCGCGCACTATGTAGGAGGGGGCGTGCGCACCCTTTCTGACTTGATAAAAATGGACCTTCTGATCACTGCGGGCGCGCACACTCTTTATAAGGGGGCGTGCGCACCCTTTGCTTTTCCTCCAAGGTCTTCTTTTTCTTCCTTAATTCTGTATAGTCCTCCGCCTGGGTTTCTCCGAAATTCCCCTCAGGTCCTTCCTCTGCTTTTCAGCCACAATTTCTCCATTTTTCCCTGTACTCAAAGACACTCAAAACAGCCATAAAACACTAAAATACCCGAAGATTCGCTCCAAGATAAGAACAAACGTATCCAATATTGATGTGTAAAAACACATCCATCAGAACCCATCTTCTCTAACCAGTCCAAATTAAATTAAGGATCTCATGCAATTAATTCAACATCAGAAGTATTTTAGTCAAATTACAACCATAAAGCTGCAATATCCCATCAAAGATGCCAGGATACAGGGTCAAGCCAGCTAAATAATCAGATAGTCACACGTGCCTTTGAACCCTGTTTTTTTCATCACCACTGTCAAGTTGACTATGCCACTTTTGAGATGAGAAGATGTACTGATTACGGCAAAGACATCACTGCATCAACAATTGCTTATGTATACATGTCAAGCTATTCGCTGACATGACAAGGATAGGGAAACTATAATGTATGTACTCCACAGCCATAAAACCCAACACCGCATCTTCTTGAGGAAGCTATATCTTCCCCCCCCCCCAATTGAATATTGTTTGTATATATCCAATTATCCATATTCATTAAGCAACTAGTTCATAATCACCTTCCATAGCCTTGCCTTATATCAATCATTGCACCCGAAGCTCAGAGTACCACCCTTTACCAAAAGTTACAGAAGAAATAAACTACGGAGAGGGGGAGAGAGATTAATCATCCTGACCCCACTTGAGCCTCGGTTC
This sequence comes from Campanula takesimana, assembly GCA_026119855.1. NCBI lineage: Eukaryota > Viridiplantae > Streptophyta > Magnoliopsida > Asterales > Campanulaceae > Campanula > Campanula takesimana. Next base: position 678,888 of record JAOWBW010000344.1, read on the forward strand.
AAATTCGTCTGTTGCATCATCAACAGTTTCCAGATTATGCAATGTTCACTGCACTGGGAGGTTTGAAGAAAATCTTCTCAAACCATAACAGGCAATGCTGCTAATGTGCGGAGTATGCAAAACCACCACATGAGAGAAGATAATATTCACTTCTCAGGATTTAAGCCAAAAAAAATAATGATATGGTCATCTGCGAGAAAGATGTGGAGGAATGAGTTAGTTCACTCTAAGACATACCCCAATGTCAAACACATAAATATCATATAACTTTCTATAACTTGCGACAATCAACTCCATTCATGTATGTATTGGTTTTACCTTATATCTCAAGTCAGATGACAACTTTGCTGATACTGAAATGTTGCATTTTGTAACTGAGTTTGGAAAAGACAATTGAAACTTAATACCGCGCTGTACACCAACAAGAAAAACCCTCTAAAAAAAAGGGGCAACCCGGTGCACAAGGCATCCCCGCATAGCGAGGGTCCGGGGAAGGGTCCCCACCGCAAGGGTGAAATGTAGGCAAACCTTACCTTGCATTGCAAGAGGCTGCTTCCAGGACTTGAACCCGTGACCTCCAGGTCACACGGCAACACCTTAACCGGTGTACTAAGGCTCCCCTTCACCAACAAGAGAAACCCTCAACAAGCAAAAAATGCAGTAATATATCTTGGAATTGGCAAATTACTTAATGGAATATGTATGTAGAATAAGATATTGTAAGAGCACATACGCCCAAAAGTGCCTGCAACATCTATATAGGAAATAGCCACTATTTTCACCCTTCAACTTCTACATTGTTTGGGAGGGGGGTGGTGGGGAAGGCATTAAACAGAAAGCCCAGCATGGCAATAATATGCATTACGCACCTCGGAGTGAAAGGTTGATGATTCATGGGGGTCTTTCCGAGACATTTACAGCTCCCAGACAAATGCTAATGCATCGATAAAGATCTCCAATGTTAAGTCATAGTCTCAGGTACATACCAATTTCACCGCCAAAATAATCACATCCCAGATTAACCCTCTAGTTAAGTTAATTTTTTATGCCTACCGCAGTTTTTATGGTTGTTTCTCATCTATGAAATGTACACTCAGGCATACACACACATATATACAGCATAAGAGACTGCTTCAGAAGGTAATTATTGGGTAAATATTCAGCTTACCAAAGTTAAAGTGTAACTGTAAACAGTGTGGGGAATGCAAAGGATTACTCACCATCTCCACCACATGGTTCTGAAAAGTACACTTCAACGGAGAAGGAACATGCAAGAACTTTTCCAATAACTGGCTTTTGAAACCTTCAAGGTGCGAATGTACAAACACAAATATATCAATAAAATTACATCAAGAGCCCACTGCTAGGCTCGCCCCGTATTTTCTGCAAACAAATGTGTATCCGTACTTGCAAATGAGAACAAATCCCTTGAGCAATTAATCATTCCAAGAAGAACAACAAACAACATTTCAGTACACTGCTAAAAATGGGACAATAACCACATTGAGTTCAGATGCTTGAAGCGATTTCACATCATCACATAATGCTAATGATGCTCGAATTTTCGTGTTCGTGAATTCACACAACGCATGTGTGACATGTAGGAGTGATATTTATCTCGTTCTGAGGTACTTAAATGCGAAGTCAATCATTAACAAATAACAGCTGCTAAAAAGTTCATCAAAATTCACAGGTCACAAACAATTTATCAGATCCAGAACTGCTGCTTCAACTTTCAAATTCCCTCTCCTAAAATATGAGGACAATGCAGGAGACTCCTTCTGGCTACCAAAAAAATACAAGGGTGCATGTATTGGCCCGCGTCAGTAAAAGATTTAAAGAACAACTCCTCAGATCTTCAGATTATAGTTTAACAGTAGTCGTTCAGTCCGGTCTCTGTCGAACCTGAGAACACCAATATAGAACTTAAAATTGTGGACAAATAACTGAAGACCAACAGTTTTGAGCACACTCCTAGGCGATATACTGAAACAACTGATGACCAGCAGTTAGGTTTGATGCTTGTTGATTTGTAAATTAGAGTCCGTTTTGTGCACACTCCTAGACTACCAGCTTTTTTAGAAGAATAAAGGACAAATAACTCACAATTACTAAAACGATTAAGCTAAAATGAAAACTGTAAGGAGAGTAAAGAAAAAAGTTCACCATTGCTAGTTGGGTTGAACAAAATATACAGTTGGAAGCAGTTCTCAAACAAACAAAAGCTCAGAAATCTCTTGACGCTTGTTAGCATCAGATTATCAAATAGCATACATGATGAGAAATCATAGCTTTGCATCAACTCAATGATTAAAAACTAAACTTTCATGAATAATTGTTTGTTCTCCCGGCAAAATTGATCAGCTTGGTGACTAGCTCAAACCCTCAAAAGATCATCCGCATTAATGCCCTTTTCTTCCTCTGAGAAACTTTTGCCTCAGTTAATGTGTCCAGACTAAATATTCACCACATCTGCAAAATAGACCAATTTGGTGATTGAAGAGCTCGCAGCCACCGAACATCATCTACATTGGCCCAGTTCTCTGTGTCCCCTTCAAGGTTGGATTCGTTAAGATCCCTCTCAATCCCATCATACGACAAACGATATGGTGCAAATCTCACATTACAACAATCCTCAATTATTGGCCGACTCCTTACCCGAAGATAAAAATCGCTCCCTTAGTATGATGAATCCTAATTTGATGAGAAGCCAGTACAAAAACACACTCCTCAGCTTCCTCAATCAAAACCGATCCAAAACAGGCCCCACATAAACCTTACAGATCTTCAGCTTATTCATAAAACAATGCCCTCAAACAACCCTTCAGTCTAACCTCACAATCACTCAACTCCGAAAGGCTAAACTCCCCAACACTTTCCTCCTCCAGATTACCCCCAAATTCCTTTTCCCCCTAACCCTGGCGACTCAAAAAACCCTAGAACACGATATCCCCTTCCCCATCAACAATGTGCGTATTGCCATTGTGTTCCTCAATGCTACTGAAATTGGATTAAGCTTTTGGGAATGACTTTGGCATTGACCGAATCCAGGGTTTGCTTGAGATCTTGAATGGTTTTGAGACAGGTTCGTAAGATGGTAAGAAATATGAATTGTCAGCGAGGAGGTTTTCGAGTTGAGAGATGGAGAGAGAAACATTATCGAGGTCGGATTTAGCATGGTTGTTGAATGTTTGGATGTTGAGAAGAGAGTGTGGAAGGATTGGGTGGATTCGAATGACGGCGGTGTCGAATTTGGTGGAGGTTTGTGAGGCGGGAGATCATCGCCGCGTGCTTGCGTTGAGTGGTCGGATCTAGGGTTTGGTCCGAGGCAGTTACGGCGGAGTTCCGGGGTGAGAGTGGGTGGTCATTGCTCTGGAGTGGCCGTGGGGTGGGGTTAGATTTTGACTTTTCACTAGTTAGTTAATGGACGTTAATTTCTCTAGAGGGTCACATAATTTTGGCACCATAGTTAACTTATAATGAGTTAATTTCACTTTACCAACCCCGAACGAAGTTTGCATGCTACATCATTTAGAGGTCTCTAGTTTTAATTTTCTTGTATTTTGTGAGCAACATTTTATGCCGCTAATATCATTCTTCATTAAATTTTGAATGGAAATTTCATATGCCATTCAACACCTATTATTTGGGGGCTTTAGGTCTTTTTCCATGCTACACTCTCGTCCTCCTGAACTCCAATAAGTCCCATAATAACAAATCTGACGGATTTCCAACCGCTCCATCGAGCAGTTTGCTCCACCCGGTCCATCCAATGGTGGAGATTAGAGCCACCTCATTGTTGTTTTTTTTTTGTTCTAAGACGGATGAGATGTGTCCGAGCTCGGTAGGACCCACAAAAAATTGAAATCGTTTCAGCCGCACAGATGATGATGAGCTCGCCTATGTGGCCTTGATCAGAGCTGTTGGGTGGAGGGGTGGAGCGGTTCCTGTTCCCCAAATCTGACCATTGAAAGTCATCATTACTGATTAAGTGCAGGGCTAGCAATTTGATTTCATGATTTTTTTTGTTTTTTATTATATTTCATGATTTTTATTATTGATTTCCGAACTTGGATTTTTTTTATTTTTTTTGTAAGCTTAGCATTGTCCCTTTACTATTGCACGTAAGCCTGATCTTCTTTTACATCATATTTAGGAGATTATTGTTATAACATACTCAAAAAGTTGCCGTCATTAGACGCAAAAGTATAAAACAATTTTCATGTATGAAAAAAAAACTAGGACCAAATCAACTGCAATATTCACTTTTAGTATTGAGGAGTAGTACTGGTATGTTTCCTTATGTGAAAATATAAATTAATCAGTAAATTTACGATAAATATATTGCATATTTAGTTTTTAACCCCTTTGGGGATTATTGCCAAACCAAAAAAAAAAAAAAAAAAAAAAAATTGCCGATTAAAGGTACGTTGTAAGTAAATTCCACTATCCGTTCTATATTAAGTTTGTACTCTCTTTGTCGGCATCAGAGTAAGAGTTATACTTTGTGCACGCTTATTAAAGGAAACAATAGAAAATGGGTAATATAGCTGCGAGTGAGAAAAAAAAATAAGTTAGCAAGTGTTGGTTTTTTTTTTAAAAAAATATAGAAACAGTAGAAGGACAAAACACTATTCTCCCCTTCCATCATTTGCCATTTTGGAAAAGTGGCTCTTACTCTAACTTTTAAGACGTACCAAAATAAAAAGCACGGTAGAATTTACTTTGAGAAGGAGGGAGGGAGTAATTTTATCACCTCTTTGGAAACGAAAATCCGCCTTCCCAAACTCGCTGATCTTTTTTTAATTATTATTAAGCTAAATCTGGAGAGCTATTCATATATATTTTTCAAAAGGCTCTTAGAAGTCTCAAGAAAAAAAAAATTAGAGTGTTCGAAATAAGGATAGACAAAGATTTGGGTGAAACCGTCTCACCTGTTAAACGGATCCACCCATGGATCATGCCCACAACCCACAAGTCTAACCCACCCAGCAACCCCCCTCCTCCTTCCAGCGCGCGACCACGTGGCACATATTAAAAAAAAAAACCTCTCATAATTTTAAAATGCAATATCTTGTGATTTTGAAGTCGGAAAAAAAAATCTAAAAATACCGGTGTGTTCGTCTCGACGAGACGAATAAAAACTAGATAGGTCATGATATAGTTTGATTTTTTTTAAAAAAACATACTTTTTAACACACAAAACAATTGGGCGGCTCGTCTCCTGATGAGATGTAACACGTCTTATGAAGAAAGTAAATGTTTGGTCTTAAAAAAGTAAACACTTTATTGTAAGCTGTAAACAGCAGTTTCGCAAAATAATATAAATAGTTTTTTTGGTTAGAAAAAGTAATAATTGAATGTAAACACAGTGAATATATGATTGTAATATGCTATATAGATGAATGTAACAGTTTATAGGTTAAATGTTTACATTTTTTTAATAAAAAAAAAAAGAGTAAAAAAAATCACGAATATAAGCGATTTGTATTTCAATTTAATGTAAAACCCTAAAAAAGTGTTTACAATGGAGAGAAAAAAAAATGGTTACATTATTTATTATAAAATGTAACATTAGTTTAGTTGTATATCTTATGTTACCTTTAATCAATTTCAGCAAAATTGTGGTACATTTTTGGGGAAAAAAAGTGTTAGATTTCTTTACAAAAAGTGTTACTTTTGCTGGTAGCAAAAAATGACCGGAAAAAAAAAAGTTGGTCGGAAAAAAAAAAAAAAAAAAAAAAAAACTTGGTTGTGAGCCGTCTCACGCCGTGAGACGGTCGCCCATAGGATATTAGCTTTAACCATTAAAAAAATCACATATCTAATCAGTTTCAAGTTTTCAAGAGCAATAGTATCAACTCTGAAATATTCCATTTTTAAGTAATGGCCATACACTTGAAACTCCAAGGTGTAACCTAGAGTATATTTTTTGAGGAATGTTCATTTGAATTGGTTAGTAGTCCAATTATACGACGCATGTCCATCCGGTTAAACCGGCTGTTGACGGTTATAACCGTCGGTTATGATTTTCGTTAAATGCTAACCGTAACCTAACCGGCTAACCGTGATGTCCGGTTACGGTTTACCGGTAAACCGGTTAATGCGGTAAACCGGTTACCATTTTTTTTTTTTTTTTTTTTTCAAAAATAGTTTTATTAACAGTTTTTTGTTTAAAAAAAAATAAATAAAAAAAAACACTTCATTTTTTTAAAGGGTTTTTTTTTTCAAGTAAAGTTTTTTTTTTTCAAGTAAAAAAAAATTTTAAACTGTTTTTTT
>JAOWBW010000344.1:685266-1005155 GCA_026119855.1 Campanula takesimana
CTGTTGCAATTTAATAACCTTACTATTACACTTACTAGGGAATAACCCGTATTTAAAATTACATTATAAAATTACATTATATAATTATGATTGGTCCGGTCCGGTCCAGAACCGTAAAAATATTTATCAAAACCAGAACCGAACCAATAAACCGGTTTTATGGAAATTTGGAACCAGAACCAGACCAACACTATAAACCGGTCCTTTTCATTGGACCGGTCCGGTTCTATTGGTCTGGTCCGGTTCTGATTTTTTCTGCACAACCCCAGTTGTGAGTGTAAAAGTAAAGTAAGAGAGAGAATGAGTGAAGGGAATAGTAAATTGATTGGTGTTATGAGTATAAAAGTAAAGTATGAGAGAGAATGACTAGGATGAATAATAAAGATTCTTTGTCATTTTAGGAAAGAGACACTTACTCTAGATGTACCAAAATAGAAAGTATGACTCTTACTCTGAGACAGAGGGAATAACTTTTATCGTAAATAATAAGTTAAAGAGACTTTGACCAATAAATCCTCCAACCTACTAAAAACTACCAATAAGGACATATATTTTGAAAACTCACCAAAAATTCCTTTGATTTTCGCTGGACAAAGATGCCCCTCCATCACACACAAGACACGCGCCTACCAGCACGTCACCAACCATTTTGAAATGGCAGTTCCAAAAAAAAACGCACAGCCCATGCCCGCTTTTCTCTCGCTCTCCTCTCCTAGCCACCCCCTCTCTCTTTCTCACTCTTCGTTTTTTTTTTCCACCAAATTTTTTAAATGCAATATCTCAAAATTAAAAAAAATCAAAAAATAATCTGAAATCACTGTTTTAATCGTGTCATCAAAATGAATCAAACGAGTACACTCAACACATAATTCCAATTTTATAAATAAAAATTTCATTTTTCACTTGTAAAATTTGAAAAAAAAATCATTTTTCATTTATCAGTTATATAATTTCACAGTTATGTGATTTCACTGTTATGTGATTTCACAGTTGTGTCATTTTTTTTTATTTTTCACTTGTAAAATCATTTCTCAATTGATTTCACAATTGTGTGATTTCTCAGTTGTGTGATTTTCACAGTTATGTCATTTCTTCATTTTTCACTTGTCAAATCATTTCTTAACTGATTTCATAGTTGTATAATTTCACAATTGTGTTATTTCTCAGTTATATGATTTCACAATTTTGTGATGCTATATGTCTTTCACAAATTGAGAAATCAATTTCTTATATTTGATACGCAATTTGTTCATAATTGAGTAAAAAATTGATCACAAATTTCCACAATTATTACAATGACAAGGACATTCATTTCAAATTTGTGTGTTTTCACAGTTGTGTCATTTTCATTTTTCACTTTCAAAATAATTTCTCAACAGATTTCACAATTGTATGATTACACAGTTGTATAATTTCATATTTGTGTGATGTCTTATTCTATTTAAATAGTTGAGAAATCAATTTACATTTGTTTAAAGAAAAAATATATTTAGTTAATAAATATTGTTGCACACACCTTTTGAACAATAAATAAACCATTTTATCACATATTTCTCACTTGTGAACAACTGAAAAATTCATTTCTCTATTTTCAAATTTAATACTGATAAATTCATCTATCGGTTATTCTCATTTGTTCATAATTGAGTATTGAACTGAGTCATTTATTCCCCATTTGTTCGTAATTGAGTATAAAACTGATAAACTAATAACTCAATTTTCACAATAGGTAGTCACATTTCGCAGATGCTTAAATCTAAAAATTGAGTCATTCATTTCTCATATTTTTTTTTCATAATTGAGTGTAAATTGATTAATTTATGTCTCAGTTAAATTGATAAATTAATTATTCACAATTACATAAAAAGTCATTTTTCAATTGTAAAATTGATAAATTCAGTTCTCAGTTATGCTAGTTGATTTTGGGTTTTGAACAAATATTGTGAGGTACCATTTCTTCTAAGGGATAGGACGAGGAATGGTCTCACGCGACGAGGATTATTTGGAACTCCTCTCCAATTATTCCAACGACTGTACCAAGAAGAGCCAGGGGAAAGAAATGAAACCCCATATATGACGAATACAACAACCATTGTGCCAAAGGGAATAGCTGCTAGAGACCCATAAAATATAGCAATGGTGTTGAGAACGAAACCAATCCCAAAGCACAAAAATGGGAAAAGTGAGGCAGTGAGGATCATTGATTTGATCCAATATTTACCTGTAAAGGAAAAAAAAATCATACTTCAAATGGAAAAGGAAAAATAAGCATCATAAGAAATAAAATTAAGATGAAGTGAACAGGACTAGAAAAAAGTGCCTACCCCCATTACGAGAGTATATTCCGCCACTAACATTACAGGAGATGAACCCAGAAACAGATTTGAAAAAAATTCAGGAAAATTTTTGGGGTTTTCTTTACCTGAAGTAAATTGGAATCGGGAATCACAAATTAGGGTTTGTGAAATTGAATGATGAAACAGGATTTTGAAGGGGGATTGAGTGGATCATGCAATTGAAATAGTGTAATGCATCGTTGAGACTAATATTCCCTGATTTACAGTTGGTTCTGAGGAAAAATTCAAGTGGCATCGGGTGATGTGAAGTGGTGAAATAAGGTGATTCTGCGAATAGCGATGAAGCTTACCTGAATCAAGTGATGAAGATGGCGGGCGTTATGATAAAACGAGACGGGATTTTGAAATTCATGGTCGGGAAAGGCGGGCGAGGATTTATGACACGGCTAGGTTCGATTTGGCGGCCTACCTGGTTTAAGAATGTTGATGTGACGAGCCTAATCAACCATTGTCCTACTGAATTTTCATACTCCTCCCTCCATTTTATAGGTAATCGAGTGACGGCGGAGTTGGGCGTTGGTGGAGGTGAGAATTAGGGTTTGTAGTGTTAGTGAATTCATCGCCGGAGATGAAGAGGGGGTCGCCGGAGGTCGGAGAGGGGAGATGTCGCGGGAGGTCGGATAAGGGAGGGATCATTGGATTTGGGGAAGATGAAAGGAAAAGTGTGCGTGTGTGCGTCTGGTGTGTGCGTGAGGAAAAGGGAGTGTTTTGTTTTTGGGTCAGGGGTAGTTTGGCCATTTAGAATTATTTAAAGAGGGTCAGGGATTTATTGGTAAAATTGATTTCAACTCAAGACGCTACGATAGAATATGAAATGTTGTGTTTTTATTGGTAAATACCACTTTCTGTCAAGGACTTATTGGTAAAAATCCCTATATAGTATTGAGTTACATTATACCTTACGTCCTATCGATACAATTATTTCGTAGTTTCAATTCTGTTATCAGGCGCGGATAATACCTTTCCAGTTGAAAAATGTGAAGTGCCTAGTTGATTCAAGAAAGAAAGCCTAGAAATAGGGAGACATTGGATTCACTACTTTGGTTCAAAAGGAAATAACTGTACAAATACAATGTGAAATTTGGAAAGACAAAAAAAAATGGACCATTCCGTTAGATGTAATGTTGTTTAACCGAATTGAGTTAAAGGGTTAAAGCACCATGTGCTAGAAGATATCATTTTCTACTATTTGTCGGTACCATACCATGTGTATCATTAGTAATTCAACGATTATTCATCATCAATTATATTATAATGATATACTATTTCCGTCCCATCTGAACTAAGATTTTTGGGCTGGGCACGGGGATTAAAGAAAAGTGTTAGTGGAGTAGATGTTTTGAGTATTAAAAGTGAAGTAAGACACATAAAGTGTAGTAGAAAAAATGAGTGGAAAGTTGTTGTGAGTGTGAATGTGGGTCTCATTAAATAAACACTTCCATTTTTGGGTTGTCCTAATTCGAATAGAACATCCAAAATGAAAATTTGTCCTAATTCGAATGAGACGGAAAATGTAAATCTTAATACTCTGTAATGTATAATTGTTTGATCATCACTGGTGATGAAATCTAAATCTTGTTGATATATATATATTAAAAAAAAATAAAAAATCTGTCTAAACCATAAGAGCAATGTCAGATGCACAAATAAGGTCATAAAATCTTGCTCACAAGGTGAGAAGGCGGTATTTTATTGGTTGCATCGATAATAGACCCGCCACACTCTCATTAAAAACACCAATAGCATCATTACATTTAGAATTTTATGAGCAAGTTTTTGTGACTTTTTTGTACCCCTAGTATTATTCAAACCATAATAGTTGATCACTTCATGTATAAAATAATCTGTTAGTTGTGATTCGGGATTATGTAATTTATGTTTGTACTTCAAATGTCACTTTAAATCTCTATCCGACTGTTGTGGAGTGTCACTCTCTTGAAATTTATTAATAGAAGTTGTTTGTTTCAAAAAATAAATAAATAATAATAAATAAAATCTATATGGGGTGTGTACAAAATAAAATTTTGTAAAAGTAATCATGCTATGAGTTCAATATGGTAGATTTGCGTTAATAGTCACTTTAAACATCTACTTTCCATCATTTCTCCTAGAAAGAATTTGTAAGCTTTTTAATCAAATTTTTGGATTTAGATTTAAATAGAGATTTCTCTCTTTAAATCTACTTCCAGATATGATTGTTTTTCTGCTTTTTGTTTTTAGATTTTCATTTTATGTTTTAAATAATTGAAGAAGAGTATTGTTGATATGGTGTTTGATTTATTGTATTCACTCCTTTGTGAGAGCCTTTTGTATTCTCTCATTCGTGGGAGCCTTTGCATTCTCTCCTTTGTGAGAGCCTTGTTTTTTTGTCATGTTTTTCAATATTTATTGTGGAATCAGACGTAAATAATAGCATGTCTTGGAAAGTTTGGTTGGAGATTTACTGCTAGCCCAGAAGCCTCAAATCATCGTGTCTTCAAAGCTAAATATTTTTCGATGGGAGATTTTATGAATGCCGATATGTGGCAGTGTCCAAGTTTCGCTTGGAGAGGCATCTGTGCGTTCCAGGGTATTGTTAATAGAGGTACAAGGTGGAATATTGAGAATGCTAGTGCAACTTTATGCACAAACACCGTTCGTCACCCCTCTTTTTATATTTCATGTGTAATTCTAAATGCCATTGTAATGACTGATGATATTTGAGTTGAGCCTCTAGTATTTGTAGAGAGCCTACTCATATTTTTGTGCTTTTGCCCTTAATTTAATGTGATTTAGTTTCGAAAAAAAAACATCTACTTTCCAAAGCTAATTTCTATTTGATCATAATAATCTGGTTCTTATTTAGTCCCTCTGCTTTGAAAGGATAAGTCTCACCCAATTTTAGTGGTCAAATTTAAATGAATTTTCTACAAATAACTTACAGTATCAATAAAAGTATAAATGTGTTCAAAAAATAAATAAAATAAAATAAAAGTATAAATACTATTGTTGATAATATTTTCAATGAATATCAATAAAAGGCTTTAGAATGTTATTACCATTATAATTTTTCCCTAAATATCATATCAAAATTCAATCAAATTGATCACCAAATATAAAATGAAAATAACATCTAAGGTGAAGGGAGTATTAATCACTCAAAAATAGGACATTGATGAAAATATTAAAAAAATAAAAAAATAAAAGTATGAGTGATACATTTATGATTTATTTATTTAATTAAAATTATTTTTTTAATAATAAATAACCTAATTTATTACAATAGTTATATTTAAAAATGCAATTGGTACATGATTGAAGCCTAAACTATTTTATGTATAACAAAAAAAATCAGAATTGTTTAACTCTGATAAATCATACATTAAAAAATGGTAAATAATTAAACTAAGGTTTGCCAATTTTTTTGGGAAGGAAATAAGGTTTGCCAAAAGGAGTGTAGTTCTACTTCTAGTCAATATCTTACAACAATCATAAAAAATACACCATGTACCCTTTCCCATTACTATGTTTGTCCGCATTTTTTAGACAATAAACCACATTTTTAACACACTATTTATCCTTCCTTCAAAAAAAAAAAAAAAAAACACAATATTTATCCACATTTTTTTAACCCAATATTTATCCACATTGAACACTGTATTTATGGGAATGTGATACTACTTTCTTTGCTTTTACAAATAATTTATTTATTTAATTAAACTGTAACAAAACTCACAAAATTAAGCCAAATTAGCCTTGCGCATTCAACTTAGTTTGTTTCTTTTAAATCTCTAAATTTAAACATTGAGAATTTTTTTTGTTTTTCAACAATAAATTGTTTTCATCTATGATTTTCACTTGTTGATTTTTATGGTTTCAAACCCACTCTTATATTCTCTCTGAATGTTGAGTGCATTTGTATCCTCTCTTTATGATGAGAGCCTTATTCCTCTTCTTATGTTAAGAGCTTTGTGTTGATTATGATTTGACGAAGTTCAACTTGGCAATGCTCGGGACGTTTGGCTGGCGATTCATTGCCGATCCATATGCTTTGATAAGTCAAGTGCCAAAAGAAAAATATGTTCATGGTAGAAATTTTTTGAATGTTCGAATCGGAGAGTGTCCAAGTTTTACTTGCAGGAGCAGCTACGCGTCCCGAGATTTTGTACGGAATGGTTATGGAGTGTTTGTTTTTACACGATTTTGTTTAATCGAAAGTAGTCTTCATGTAAATGAGGGTGAGCCATTTGGATCTTATTTTGCTTTTTTTATAGATTCTAGGCTGGGATGGGATAAGACTGGGTTTGAAGTGAATTCATTTGTTTTTTATACATGGTTGTATAATGATCTCCATTTATTGAATAAGCCTTCACTGTGGAGAGCCTTCTACTTTTTATGTACTCCCTCCGTCCCGCCGAAAATTGCAAAAAAAAATCATGGCACAAGAATTAAGGGAAAAGTGAAAAAGGTGATGTGTTGTGAGTGTTGATAGTTGAGTGGGAGAGAGAAAGTGGGGTAGAGAATAGTTAGTGGGTTGGTGGATGTGAGTATGAGAAGTGGGACCCACTAATTAAAAAATATTAAAAACTTTCCATTTATGGAATGTGCAATTTCTATGGGACGGCCATTTTGGTAAGTTTTGCAATTTTCGGTGGGACGCAGGGAGTATAATGCAATTGATTTTCTATTTATTTATTTTTCTAATTAAAAAAACAGGGTGACTCGAGAATCCCAATCATGAAGTGTGTGCAAGTATTTTGCGATTGAGATGAGATTCTCAACGCCCCTTTTTGTGTACTATTTGTGTACTACAAGTGTTCCAACGGTTATAAGTTACTAAATCTACAATCATTATAGTTTCAACAATGATACATAGTCGTTGAATCGCTTATGGTACACAAGTGACATACAAAGTGTTATACTCCCTCCGTCCCAGAATAAGAGTTCTACTTTCCATTTTGGTAAGTCCCAGAATAAGAGTTTTATTCCTAAAATGGCAAAGAATCTTTACTATTCATCCCACTCATTTTCTCTCATATTTTACTTTTATTCTCACAACACCAATCAATTCACTATTTTCTCACTCATTCTATCTCCTACTTTACTTTTACACTCACAACATTTACATCACTTCTAATATTTATTAATAAACGTGCAAATGAGGGGTAGGACTCTTATTCGGGACGGAGGGGGTAAAAGATTTCATCATCGACAGAAACCTTTGTTAGTTTTAAAGTACACGTGTCAATAACTAATAGGTCTCGCATATGTCTTCATGGAGACCCGAGAAACCGACAAACAAACAAGATCACGTGGTGGTCTGTGGGTCCATGATAAAGGCCCCACGCTCCATTTCATCAAACCTTCTACACACGAGCACGCACATGGTTTGCTACGGTACAGCTCCAACATATTCTACTATTGTGAACCCTCACCTGCTGATCTTTCTGTACTCAGATCAACAACCGGTAACCACTCCTCATTCCTCTCCATTATTTTTCCTATTTTAATGCCTACTAGTGGGTAACCCGTGCTCTGCAGGGAAAATTAATCTACCAAATTTAGTATTTTTTTTTTTTATATTTTTAGTTAATAGTATAAGTTAATCTTAAATCATAATAATTGTATAATTTTAAATTATAATAAATAACTATAATAATTAATTATTAATAGTAAATATAATTGTTAAATTAAATAGTTAACTATTAATAGTTAAATCTAATAGTTAACTATTTATAGTAAAATATAATAGTTAACTATAATAATTAACTATAAATAGTTAACTATAATAGTAATTTTTATAGTTAACTAGTTAACTATAATAATTACTATTATAGTTAGCTATTACCATTATAAGTAATAGTTAATTATTATAGTAACTATTACTATTATACATATTATTTATTATAATAATTAACTATAATAGTTACCCTATATAGTAACTAATACTATTATCTAATACTGTTAGCTAATAAGAAAAAAAAAATCACTTATTTATTAGGGTGGAATTGATGTGGCATCACCAAATGCTTCCATGACTTATCCACATGGCAACACTATGGCTCTCTTCACCAACTTTAATATATATAGCTATTTTGTTTTTTTATATTTTTATTTAATAAAGAAACATAATATTTTTTTGGGTATATAAGTATATTGTATATGAATTAAAACGTTTCCTTACAAATTTAGGACAATTTTTTTTTTTTTAGCTTTTGTTGCATATAATTTGTATTTATTATGATAAATAAAATTTAAAATTAAATATGATTTATTATTATTATGAATTAACTTTTAATTCTATACATGATTGACTTAATAATATTAGATATTGTCTAATAAATTATTTTTTATTATATATACACATTATAATTAGTAAATATAAAAGTCTATAGTGTACATATAATGTGTTAGTAGAATAATAAATTAATTAACTAATAATATTAATAGTAATAATATATATATCTAGTAATTGTTATGATTAATTAATACTCCCTTGTGTTAGAGTAAGAGTCCTACTTTGCTTACGCACACTTATTAAAAAATAATAGAAAATGGGTAAACATTGCAGGTGGGCTGGGAATATAAATGTCCAAAACACAATTCATAGTGCAATTGAACAATATATAAGTTAGTAAGTTTGGTCTTTTGTAATTATAAAAGCATTAGAAAGAAAATACAGTCCAAAACACTATTAATCTTTTCTAATAATTTGTCAATTTGATAAATACTCTCTGAAATATATTAAAATAGAAAGTAGAACTCTAACTCTTAGACGGAGTGAGTACTGCTAATACTAAATATTAGCATATATTGTATAATTATTAACTGATACTATTAATAATAGTTAATTTATATAACAATTATGGTTAACTAATATTATTATTCATAGCAATAATTAATATATATATATATATATATATATATATATATATATGTGATAAAAATTGTGATTAACTAATACTATTAATTAATAATAATTTTAATTATTTAATAATTAACTCTAATTAAAAAAAATATAAAATATAATAATAGTATACTAGTAATAATTAATTATTTTTTTGCTCAATATTAGTATTAGCTAATAATATTAATTACTATAGTTAACTATTGTTAACTATTATAGTTAACTATTACTAATAATAGTAAGAGTTAGCTTCAATAGTTAACTATTATAGTAACTATTACTATTAGTTACTATATAGGGTAACTATAATAGTTAATTATTACTAATAATAATAATAGTTACTATATAGGGTAACTATAATAGTTAACTATTACTAATAATAGTAATAGTTACTATAATAGTTACCCTATATAGTAACTAATAGTATTAGCTAATACTATTAGCTAAGAAAAATAATTTGAAAAGTCACATATTTATGTACGTAGGATTGATGTGGCATCACCATATGCAAGCTTCTCTATAGTTTATCCACATGTCAACACTATAACTCTCATCACCAACTTTAATATATATATATATATATATATATATATATATAGAGAGAGAGAGAGAGAGAGAGAGAGAGAGAGAGAGATTTTCTTCTTGTTAGATTAGTCAGAAAAATAGGTCATTGATATTCTAATATATTTTTATGCAAAGTAAGCAAAGTAATGTCTGAATAAAAAGATAAATAATTTGGGTAAATATAAAGTCACAAAAAGTGCCACAAAATGTGGCTTACAAAATGATGTTTCAAAATTCTATTGGGGATTTTAATTAAAGTGTGCCGGGTCCACAATCGATGCAACCAATAAAATATCGTCACCTCATTTTGTATCCATCATTTTATGAACTTCTTTTGTGCCACTAGCATTGCCAAATAATTTACCAAATGAGAATTTTTCTCTTGTCTCTTTGAGTACTTCATCTTTGTTACTCCATCTGTCCTGTAATTAATGTGATAGTTGACAAGTCAATATTTTTAATCTTTTAGTTGTGTTTTTTTTACCGTCTCAATTTATTCATATGTGTAGAATAACACCTCACATAACATTACAGTGCTTATTTCTATTAGAATTAGTAGTATATGAAGATCACCAAACTTCATACCCCTTTTTAAAAATAAAAAATAAAAAATCCCATTTGGTAAATCAAATTTCTAATATTCTTTCGAGCCCTCACTTTCAATGATGATTTTATCACTACACAAAAAATAAGTTTTTAGTGGCACTATTAAAAGTGTTGTTGATTTTCGTCACTTTTTAAAGTGCTGTTTTTATACAAAAATATTTTTAAACTTATTCGAATTCAAGCACAAGATATCTTACATACTATGAAGTAAGCTCTTTTTACCCGCTAGGTTAAATCAGTTTTTATTAAAAAAAATTCACATACAGTTTTATTAAACATAATTATATTAATGCATTTTTATGATTATAGTCCATAAAAATAAAATATAATTAAAATACTAAAACAAAGTTGTATAAAAAATGAATTTCAAAATTAAATAAAAATATCAAAACAAACATCTTGTTATTAGCGACGTTTTCTAAAAAATATCGGAAATAAGCGGCACTCATAAAAGGTGCCGGAAATTTAGCAATTGTAAATATGACATATAAAGAAAGTTCATTAAAAAAAATAGTACTCCTTCCGTCCCAAATTAATGTGTTTATTTATTTTTTCTTTTTTTTTTGTTCCAGACTAAGGTTTTTAGTTGTTTTATTAACTAAAATGGATAATGAGATAATTTTTCATTGTCACAAGAAAAACTTTATATCCACTCTGCTCATACTTTCTCCTACTACTGTATTTTTCTTAATCACAACATTTTTTCTTCTTCGTATAAAGTCAAACTAAAAACTTTATTCTAAAAAAAATAAAAAATTATGAGAATTTATTAATTTATTAGGTGGTTTAGGATATTAAAAAAAAAAAAAAAAAAAAAGGAAAGAAGGAATGAGGTAGGGGGTCTCCGTTCAACCGACCGTGGGCCTAAACACCAACGCACTCACAAAATCAGAAACAAAACTACACGCTTTCCATCAGACACTAGTCAGTGAAATGGACAAATCAGAGCCGCTCTTCAGATCACACGTGTTCGTCTAGGAATGGTTTGCTCCCCGCCCTCGTTGTATAAATAGACAGAAGCCCAAATTGCGTGTATCTAGTCACATTTTCACTTTCTTCCCTATCTTGAATCAAACTTTTTCCCCCAAACTGTCTATTATCGCACCTAATGTCACCGGAGACGACTCAATTAACGGTTGAATTAAACATGAATTTTACGGAAACGGAGCTCACATTGGGCTTGCCAGGGGATCAAACGCGTGGATTAAAGTCAGGCATGAAACGCGGTTATTTAGTCATGGTTGATTTGAAATTAGGTAGCTCCGGTGAAAATCCAGACGGAAATTTGAAAGACGACGATAATTCCGACGCGACTAAGCCTTCTAAAGCAAAGTAAGCTCAATTTCTCTTAATTATCATTACAATTTTGTTGTAATAGCCCGGATTTTGACATAATAGATTAATTTACGGCGGTGAGCTGATATAATTGACGGAAATTGCAGAGCGCAGGTGGTTGGATGGCCGCCGGTGAGAGCATACAGGAAGAACATTATGAAAAGTTGCAAATATGTGAAGGTGGCGGCTGACGGAGCTCCGTATTTGAGAAAAGTGGACCTGGAATTGTACGGTGGCTATGAGCAACTATTGAGTGGTTTGGAGGAGATGTTTAGCTGCTTCACCGTCCGGAACGTATTGAATGAACGGAAATTGACGGATCCGGTGAACGGAATTGAGTATGTATCAACATATGAGGATAAAGATGGGGATTGGATGTTGGTTGGAGATGTTCCTTGGAAGTAAGTTCAAACCTTCTGATTTTTTTTTATTATTAATTGCAGTTTATTTATTTATTATGGACGGACATTGTGTTTATTTTTCTATTGTTAATGTAAGTGCATTTTAGTTAATTTCCTTTTTAATTAACTTTTATTTTCTTACTCGGAATCAGGATGTTTGTTGAGACATGCAAGCGATTGAGGTTGATGAAAAGCTCTGATGTGATTGGCTTAGGTAGATTTTTATTACCTTCCTTTTATGATAATATTATACTATTTCCGTCCCAAAATGATCTTCACATTTGACTATTCAAACTTTTTGAAGATATGAACACTTGATTCACTAGTCATGTTTTGTTTGAGCACTTTTAAGCTTAGGTTGTAGAAATGTGAAGAATTTTTTGGGACAATAAAAAATGCCAAATGAGAAGATCATTTTGGGACCAAGGGAGTATATTATTATTTTTTAAATCATTTTGTATCAATTTTTTTTTTTTTTTAAATGTTTTGAAGAATCATTTATTGATACATTTTATGTTAATTGTACAGCTCCAAGAACACCTTCCAGATGCTCAAGCTCTTGAAGAAACCTAGTGGTTGGGTGCATAGAGTTTTTTTTTTTTTTTCGGAGTAATTCAAGAAAATCTTTTTCCATGTTTTGAAGGAGATTAGATGATCTAGATGAGATTAGGTAGCTTAGAAACTGTAGCACCTAATAAACAACTGTGAATGTGAATATATATAAATAAAAATAAATTTTCTCTTTCATTTTGGTGCGCCAGTCCACTACCTACTTCGCATAATCAGCCATACAGCCCATAGCTAGTAATCTTTCTATTCGATACTAAATACAGTATAGCAGTTTTTTTTTATAATAATATGGAGAGATATCGTGCTCTATCTATAAGAAAATAGTCTATCTCGTGTGACCTAATATTTATAAGCATTTATCAAATAACTTTATAAAACGTGTTTCGATTATTCGTACAATATTCGGCTAATAAAACTAAGCTATATTTATTGTCGGATTTAGAAAAATAATACTCATTTATTTATTTTGAGAGCAAATACAATACTTTTTTAGCAACGTAATATTTACACCCTCTCTCGGAATAAATTTATTAATTTTCATTTTGATTTGTTCTCAAATAAATGTCGCAATACTAAAAATAGGATATCATTTATGGTGAAGTTCTTATACTACCCATGTTAATAGACACAACCAATATAATGTCATGAGAAGCATTACTTTACTACACCTACATATTGGGACAATCAAGAAAAAAATAATTAAAAGTTTAAGAACATTGACCTATCAACTATGACAATTATTTCGAGAGAGAGTATTTATTTTAAGACAATGAAAAGAAAATGTAACATTTATTATGAGGATATATTTATCAAAAACTATTCATAATTTGCATTTAATAAGTAAATTAATGTGTAAACTTTATTATTATGGGATGTAAATAAATATATAAAAAAAAACAAGAACCTTAAACTTAAATTGCTTGAACTCATATTTTCAACAAATGGAAAAAACTTAGATACTCCTCCGTCCTAGAACAAATTAAACAAAGTAGTAATTTTGACATTTTAAGTGCCTCATTGAAAAGTATCACTTTCTTAAAATGGAAACCATATACTCCTTCCGTCTCAGTTTAAGGTTTTTACTTTCCTTTTTGGTCTGTCCCAGTTTAAAGTTCTTAGTTGCTTTATTCCATATACGGCAAAGAATGAATAGTGCTTTGGAGAATCATGACCTCAAAAAAATCATTTAATTACAAAAAACCCATTACTTACCTAACTTACTTTTACCCACTTGCTTAATGAATAGTGTTTTGGACATTTATATCCTCCACTCTCTACTTTTGGTTGACTCATTTCCCTTGTTTTTGTCTTGGTTTCTTTAAAAGCGTGCATATTCAAACTAAGAACCTTAAACTGAGACGGAGGGAGTAATTTTTTTTATTAATGGGTTACATTTATTATATTCAAAATAAATAGTCATATTCCTTATTTTACTTTTCTCTTTTACCTACTCATAATACGTAGTATTTTTTTAAGAGGTGGTCTCCCATGAGAACAAGGGGATCCGTCTCATGTATGAGACGGGTCGACCCATGGGGTATGACCCGCCACGTGGCAGCCTCCCAGAATTTTTTTTTTTTTTTTTTTTGAGTTTTTATATTATTTTTTCGGCTTTGCAGCCGTTCACCAAAAGTAATAGTTACCATAACTCAATGTAATGACTGTATACATATAAAGTAACATTGTTCATAAGTAAACATAACACCTGTTTTACAAAAACAAAAGCTCGTTTTACCCATTTTTTTCAAATGTAATACTAACTATAATTACATGTAACCCAAAGAATATCTAAATGTAATTATCATTTATACTGAAATGTAATAATGCTTTTGCAAAAATGTAAAATATTGTGTATTTTGATTTAATTTTTTGAAAGAAAGTAACATTTGAAAAGTAACAACTCATATATATGAATGTAATTGTTTGTACAAGTAAAAACATTATTACATATAAGTAACACGTTCGTTACATTTTAGTTTTAGTTGTAATAAGTATTACTTTTGGCAAACGAAGAAAACATAGAAAAAAACACTGTTACTTTTCTGTATATATGTATTACTTTTATGTATACAGACTGTTACTTTATATGAATACAGTCATTAAGTTATAGTAACTATTACTTTTGACAAAAACCGAAAAAAAAAAACCAAAAAAAATATAAAATTTAAAAAACAAAGCAAAAAAAAAAAGATTTTTTTTTTGGGCCTATGAGAGGCTGCCACGTGGCAGGGTCGACCCCTGGATCCTGGAGCCGGTTCGTGGGTCGGGCGGGCGGGTCAAAAACCGAGATGAGACGGGTATGGCAATCCGCACATGAGTTTTAGTCTTTTTTTTTAAATAGTTTTGTTTAATGATGTTCTTAAAAGTAAATGAGTAGTACTACCTCTGTCCCTAAATGAGTGTCCAAATTTCATTTTAAAGGACACTGCAAATCTCAATTTTTTGAACAATTTCATATATAATCTTGTAATCTCATTTCCAAACCTTTAATTTTGCACGTATAAAGAAACCGGTAAAGAAAATTTCGATAAAACGTTTAAGGAGAAAGTTATGTTAAAAAAAGACACTCAATTAGGGACAAAGATTTCTTGAAAATGAACACTTATTTAGGGACAGAGAGTGTACTTTGTTACGAGAGGGAAAGTAATCACTGAATGGGCAGCTTGACTCTGGTCCGGTACAGAAGCTCAGGCCCATGCGGGATAGGATTGGCCTGGTCAGGTCTAGTGACTTACTCTGTCTTGGCCCACACAAACCCATTGCAGTGTTTTAGGCTATGACTAGGCCATTTACTAAAATGGGCCAATCAATAATATTTTCTACGGCCTATCGACATTCTGAACCACTGTACAATGCTTAAGCTCCGCTTTTAACCACTCTTGTTTATTTTTAGCACTTTTAACCACCCTACTTCAAATACGCTTTTATTAAACCTGAATAGTCTAACGACATCCATTATTGTTAGAAAAACCTAACAAACCTAACCTAACTTAACGAGACTTAATGAGAGTTAACTTAATCGTTACATGGACATAACAACTGGAATGACACATCTTCCCAGTTAACTAATCCTAGTCGTACTCCTCCTCCTCCACCTCACAGTTACCTCCTCCACCCAATTTCCTACTCCACCGCTGCAACAAAATTATTTCATCAGCAACCACCCTCTAATTGACAACAAAATTGATCCAAGATACAGAACAAAAATGTTCCCAATTGAATCCTCCATCAAAGAAAGACCAGAAAGTCCCATCAAGTTTTTGATATATCTACATTTCTTATGAATAAACAAACTAATTTTATTTTTCTTGGACCAAGTCCACGCCTGGTTGAGGTTGGGCAGGAAGCATTATGACCAAATAGTTTTATGCTCTTTCCAATGTTGTTCTGAAGTCAAGGAATGCTAAGATTGAAATAATTTTGTTATGGTGGCAGCGGTGGAGAGTGGAGAAATTGGGTGGAGGAAGTCACTATAACATGAAGGAGTACGACTAGGATGAGCTGAGTGGGAATATGTATTAGTGATTAGTCCATTTGTTATGTCCATGTAATGATCAAGATAACTTTCGTTATGTCTCGTTAAATTAGGTTAGATTTTGTTAGGTTTTTCTAACAATAATGGATGTCATTAGGCCATTTAGGTTTCATAAAAACGTATTTTAAGTAGGATAGTTAAAATTGCTAAAAATAAACATGGGTGGTTAGAAGCGGAGCTTAAGCATATTTGGTTCAGAATGTCGATAGGCCTATTTTCTAGTCAAAATAACAAAAAATGCCCTGAGATCTACAAAGAGAACTAGTGATCAACAAACTGTTGAGCTATGTAGTTTGTGTTTCGTATATCCACTTCAAATAAAAGAAAATACTCCCCCTTTGTTTATACAATTATCTCATTTAGGCCATATACAAAATACTCCCCCTTTGTATATATTACTCCCTCTGACCCGGAAAGATAGTCACATTTTGACTTTTTATGATCAATAAAAATGAATTTTGACCAAACTTTTGTGTCAATCTAATCATCACAATATTACTGAATCATATTAGTAATTATATGAGTTAACTATTACTATTAATAGTATAAGTTAACTATTACTATTAATAGTATAAATTAACCATTACTATTAATAGTATTAGTTAACAATATTAGTTACAATACAAGTTAAATATTACTATTAATAGTATTAGTTAACTATAATAGTTACTATATTAGTTAACTATTACTATTAATAGTATTAGTTAACTATTACTATTAATAGTATTAGTTAACTATAATAGTTACTATATAAGTTAATTATTACTATTAATAGTATTAGTTAACCATAATAGTTACTTTATAAGTTATTTTTTACTATTAATAGTATTGGTTAACTATAATAGGCTACATACATTAACTATTACTATCATTAGTATTAGTTAATTATAATAGTTATTATATAAGTTATATTATTAATTTTTAATATTAATTAATCATAATAGTAACTATATCAATTAACTATTACTATTAATAATATTATTTTATTATAATAATTATATTAATAATTATTATTATATAGATTAATCATTGCTATTAATATATATTAACTATTACTATCAATAATATTAATTAATTATAATAGTTATTATAATAATAATAATTATTTAGATTAATTTTTATTATTGATAGTATTAATTAAAATGATAATTACTATATTAGTTAATTATAATTAAAATACCTTTTAAGACATAGTATTGGTTTCCCGTGCCAGAGCACGGGTTACCCGCTAGTCTCATAAAATGACGGAATTAAAGGTTCAATAAAGCCACAAAAATCAAATGATAGTCAAAATCAAGCTCACTTAAGTAGACGAGGTGAGGTGGAAGGAGCACACTGGAAACACGTTCATCTTTTCGCCAAACACCCTGGATCCAGCGTCGGTGCTATACCTTGCGTGCGCCACCACGTGACTCCACCGCGTCTTCGCCCCCAACTCACTTTCCTTTCCTCACCCCCAAAAATAATTCAAGGCCAAACATAAAATCAGACTCCACCCTCAAATATCCCGGAAATCCCTTTATGGTACTCCCTCCGTCCTATAATTAAAAATTACGTGTACAAAATAAGTTATTCATAAAAATTAAAAATTGAATAGTAATGAGGAGTTGTTGTGAGTGTGAAAAGTAAAGTAGAAGAGAAAAAGTGGGGTATATAATAGTAGGTTGATTAGTGTTGTGAGTATAAAAGTAAAGTAAGAACGAAATTGAGTAAGAGAAATAGTAAACATTTTTTGTCATTTTAAGAAAGTGTTATGAGACAAAGGGAAAGTGTGACTTATCAATAACACGCGGAAAAAAAAAATTGTGCACGTAGTTATGGGACGAAGAGAGTATCCCCTATTTATACCACTAGATCTCCGCCATACTAATTTCTCAATCCACCCCATACTTTATTTTATATACACATACACCCATCCTCTTTCTACAATTTCAACCACATTTCTTCCCATTTTGACGCGTTTTTCTTCTTCCATTCCATTTCCAAAGACTCGCTGTCAACCCCCATTTTCTCCCAGATCTAATTTTTTTTTTCTCCCAATGTCGGCAACGGACGGTACATCAAACGGCGAAATTTGTTCGCCGGAGAAGCATCTGGACAATGGCAACGGCCACGCAAGCAATGCCTCCGCCATTGTCAAGCCTTTCAAGTTCTTCGTCGGCTACGATCCACGCGAAGATGTAGCTTACGAGGTATGTCGGTACTCAATTCTGAAACGATCTTCCATCCCCGTTGAAGTCATTCCGATCAAGCAGTCGGAATTGCGCGAAAAGAATCTCTACTGGCGCGAACGCGGCAAGCTCGAGAGCACTGAATTCTCCTTTAGCCGATTCTTGACGCCTTACCTCGCCGATTACGATGGCTGGGCCGTCTTCGTCGATTGCGATTTCTTGTATCTCGGTGATGTAAAGGAGTTGAGGGATCTGATTGATGATAAGTATGCTGTAATGTGTGTTCAACACGATTACGCTCCGAAAGAGACGACCAAAATGGACGGGGCGGTTCAAACTCTGTACCCCAGGAAGAATTGGTCGTCAATGGTGTTGTACAATTGTGGGCATCCTAAGAACAAGGTGTTGACGCCGGAGACGGTCAACACTCAGACGGGTGCTTTTCTTCATCGGTTTCAATGGTTGGAGGATCATGAGATTGGATCTGTTCCGTTTGTGTGGAATTTTCTTGTGGGGCATAATAAGGTTGTTGAGAATGATCCTACTACATTCCCTAAGGCAATACATTATACGCTTGGAGGGCCTTGGTTTGAGGCATGGAAGGATTGTGAGTTTGGGGATCTATGGTTGAAGGAATCCGAGGAGTACGAGATCTCGAAATCGAAAGATAAATCAAATGTAAAGTGAGCTGGTGATGGTATTATTTGCATTATTTGCAGCTATTCTTTCTCTTTATTAACCCTAATTGTTTGTCTATTAGGTGTTTGTTGAATTGTTTGTTCTCATTTGTTTTCTCTTTTTTCACCCTAAGATAGATAAATAGATGATTACATTGGAGTAAGTGTAATCCTATTCGTTATCCTCTTGATATACGATTGTAATACAAAGTTTGGTGATCAGCATTGATCGATATGAAAATAATAGACATGTTTATGGTGTTTGTGTTAAGTGATAATATGCATTTGAGGGTTCCAGCTTGATGTACTCCCCTCATCCCATGAGTGTAGGTGATTTGATCATGTCATTGGGAAGATGCATTTTTCTTTTTACTGCTTGTTTCGGAAGGATTGTTAGAGATGATCTTTTGATGGTTTCTTAATACTCCTATGAACTATTTGAAGTTCCATCTCTATATTTTTTCGCATTTAACGCTTTATCAAGTTGCTTGATTAATCGTTGGTATTTAACATCACACAGTCCATCATCTTATCCCTTTCGTGGACTCATCAGTGTGATGTTTTTTCTGGAGTGAGCAAAATTCTTATGACCTTTCAGTGTTACAGGATATAGTCCATAGTTCTTTGATATAGGAGTTCATTACTTTAAATAGTATTCATCTAGTGCGGGAACATAAAGAAAGTTCATTGCTTTACCGTAAATATAGTATATAGGCTATTTGCACAAGGACTTCAACAAATTCAAATACTGCTATTCCACAAATTGTGGTATAGTTATCCCGGCGTCACAATCTTCTCGTTAACTTTATCTGCTTGTTGTCTTTTATTCATTTTTCTAACTGGATCATTTCATCTTTGCTATATCAGTGTTCATGTACTATGATGGGGATCCTTGTCATCTGCAGAAGTTTTGTACTCCCTCCGTCCCATAATACGAGTTACTAAAATTGAATGTGCGAGAATTAAGGAAAAGCAAAAATATAATATTGATAGTGGAGTGTTGAGTATGAAAAATGAAGTAGGAGAGGGAATGTATAGTAGGGAATAGTAATTGGATTGTTTTTGTGCATGAGCAAGTAAGTGTCATTGAATAAACAAGTATTTTCAAATTTCCATTTGGGATAGTAACTTTTGTTACGGGGACGGCGATGGTCTCCTGCTGACGTCGGCGAGGCTAGGGCATCGTGTTTCGTCAAGAGCGGCGTGCTTGCTTTGGTGAGTTTGGTCATCCAGAGCCCTAATTTTAGTTTATATAGGTAGGGGCAAAATGTAAATACTGAAACTAAGGGGGGTGATATTAAAAAAAAAAAAAAGCCAGCACTAATATATCGGGTCGGGTCGGGTCCGTGGGTCTGAACGAATCCGAACCCAAACCCGCTTGGATCATGAAATTGCATATTGAACCCGAAATTTTCGGATCGGAACACCCTCGGAACGGATCGGGTTCGGACAAATTGCCATCCCTAACCTTTAGTGTGTGTGTGACTGAGTATATTTCAATGTAGGGTAGGATCAAGGGTAGTAGCTGTGCATCATCCATATTTCCCCTATCAAGTTCTTTCTTCTTCTTAATTTATAGAGTGTTTCAATCATGTCTTTGTTCATGCCTTCCATTATTGAACATTTGGAGAATCTCAGAGTGTAGCAACAAAGTGAAGTCCTACGTTTAAAGACAGCATGTACAGAGCAGAGGTACCTTCTTTTGTTGCTTTAACTGACAAGATACAAGATGGAAATATCCAGTCAGGATTTAGATGGATATGGTGAAAACTTAATTATTGAGCTGTCTATCAATTATGTTAGATTTTTGGGTGTTCGACTACGAGTAAGCTCGAATGCGCGATTCATACCGTGTGTGTATATACAATTCCATGCCTGTTTAATCATCTTTTGTTTCCCGTTTGTAGAGAGTATTTATAATCCTCTGCCTTTGAATGTTTGTTCATGTCATCCTCTATCAAATAGATGAAGAAGTCCAAACTGAAGTAAGAGTTATAGAAGCCCTTCATTGCTGAAACTAGATAGTAGATAAAAAAAAAGGCGTTGTTCAGCATTCATGTGAAATTGATTGTTTTTCATCTTTAGAACTTTTAGCAGATACAGATAGGTATATGAAAATTGCATGAAAGCGGTTTGTCACTAGAATTGGTGAAGAAAATGAAGTTCAATTATTGGATCTTTTGCGTGTTTGCAAGTTTAGGAAGCAGTTGATTGAAGTTCTCTTACATGCCATATGCGGTTATGTATCTATTAGACTGATTTTCAACTTCCATTACCATATGTTTAGTTTGAAGGTCCAGGCAAGGCCTCACTTGAAGGTGGATCTGGAATAGTGACTTACCTAGAGGTTTGTTTAACAAGAAGTTCTGGTAAGAGGCCGTGATTTTGTTTCTGTTTTTTTTTTTTTTTTTAATATTTCTTTGGTCGGTAAAAAGACAGTTCTTTCATGTTCTTCTCTTTATGATAATCCATTTTCATCATGGTGCCACCTACCGAAATAATTATACAGGCGGTTGGGAGCTAATTGTTGGTTAGAAATTACAACTGTTATCTTTCGCCTTAATGAATGTCATTGATTGAATTGGCAAATGGCAATGCTGGTCCTCCTTGTTACTTTTATTAGCAGTGGGCCGGACCGTTTTCAAGCTGTAACAGGAATCTTGCCCATTCTCCATCACACACACACACAGAGAGGCAAGAGAAGAGAAATATGGAAGGGGCACGGACGAAACAACAGATGTCCTATTCTCAACATGTGGAGAAGCAGCGCGAGGAGGAGAAGGGCTGTCTCTACGCTTGGTCTGTAATCTCATTCCTTTTCATACTACTTGTTTAACATTTATTTACTGCAAATCTAGATTGATGCTAATTTTGACTTTTTTGGTATCAAAATGTTAACAGGAGATCTGCATGAATATCCTTGTCACAACAAGATTTGTATTTTTAAGAGTATTCTCATTAAATAACTGTCGGAGTTTCTTCATGAAAATGAATAAAATTGACGCTCATTTTGAGTAGTAATCAGTGATTTTTGATACTTAATTGCCTGGGTTTAGTCTTCTTCTTACTTGGTTGTATTTTGAATTGATGGGATAATTAAAATTCTCTATATATATTTGGTTGCAGGTTGTTCTCAATGTGTTGCTGCTGTTGCTTTGGCAATGCCTGTTGCTGCTGCGGTCACTCTTCCTCTTCCTAAACACCAACCTTTTTAAACGGGAGTTTTTTTTTTTTTTTTAAAGAAAAATAGAAAAGAAATGAGAGTTATTATTTGAAGTAATACTACTTCAATAATGTTGTTTAGAGAGCAGTCTGTCTATTCTATGGCAATTCAATTGGAAATAAGAAAAGTCATAAATAAAAGAGAAATATCACAGTCTAAGTAATCAATTAACTACGGAGTATCAATTAGGATTTTGTGATCAAGTTTTTTTTTTTCTTCCTATTTTCCCAGACATTACTCTTATGTAATACTCCCGCACGTGAGATTAGTCTCTCTTTTCGGTTGTGCAAAAAAATAAAAAAATCTCAAGTTTAAATAATAAGGCAGAGATATTAGCAGAATTTCATCAATGTACACAAGTCTGGCGGATAGAGACAATTTGGTCCTAGTCTAGAAATAATGGAAAATATGTATTCTTTGTTAAATGAAAAAAAATATAGCAGCACATTTTGTGCAGTGTGTGACTAGAAGATAAGAGTTTAGACGCAAACATAATAATGTAAAACAAATGAGAATATAATACTCTATCATATAAGTATGTTACAAATATTAAATCATCAAAAATGTCGTTGTAGTATAGTGGTAAGTATTCCCGCCTGTCACGCAGGTGACCCGGGTTCGATCCCCGGCAACGGCGTCGTTTTATTTTTTACACAGCCTGTATGTAGGCAAGTCAAGTGAGTGACATGTCATTGTAACACTAGTATATTTTTGATGGTTTTGTATAATAATGTAGAACGACATTTTGGAGGAATAGTTGTTAGCAGAATTAATGGTTTAAAAATCATACTCCCTCTGTCCCTAAATGAGTGTCCATTTTCAAAAAATCTTTGTCCTCAAATGAGTGTCTTTTTTTAGCATAACTTTCTCTCTAAATGTTTTTTTTCGAAAAAAAATTCACCGGTTTTTTTATACGTGTAAAACTAGGAAGTCTTGTGTGAGACGGTCTCACACATGAGACGGATCTTGACAAGAGAGGAAATGGGCTTGCCCCGCCCCACCCATAGGGGGCAAACCATTTAATCTCTCAAGGAGATCCGTCTCACGTGTGAGACCGTCTCATACAAGTCTTTGTCAAAACTAAATGTTTGGAAAGGAGATTACAAGATTATATATGAATATTTGCTACCAAATTGTACAACAAAATTGAGATTTTCAACGTCCCTTAAAATGAAATTTGGACACTCATTTAGGGACAGGGGTAGTATTAAATTTGTCAATCACGCAAAGATCGAATCTCAGTTTAATTATATGTACTAACAGAAATATTATACCCACTGTATTATTATTATTATTAATTTCTTTTTAATCTCTAGCTGAAAATGATTTCTTACCTGAAATTCATTATTAATACAGAAATCTTAAACTTAATCATCTTGATATATGTAAAGTGATCACAATGGAAAAACCACAGTATATCCAGCCTGATTATTTGCTTTGTAAATGTGGAATAAACGTAAATATCATAAAACTTTCAAGCTTAATTTCAAGAGTTGGTTTTGGGGGAAACTAGTTCCTCCATAAGTTATCAAAAGTCCTATTTTTTAACCATTCTTAAACCTTAAAAGGCCTAAACCTTAAACCCTAAACCCTAAACTTTAACCCCTATAAAAACAGGATTTTTTATAACTTATGGAGAAACTAGTTTCCCCCAAAAAATTCTCTAATTTCAAAATAATACTACATCCATTCAAAAACAAATATTTATTTTTAATCTTGATTTAAAAAATAGACTTTCATTTGGTAATGGAGAGAGTACAAAATAATAATTACTCTCCGGGCGTAGCGCACTAGTTTTGGGCAGTTTTTTCATTCATTCATTATCATATTCATGAAAATAAGTGGAAACCTTCGCCTATAAAAAGGAAAAAAAAAAACACTATTCTACCAATATAAAATATTAAAATTCTTTATACATGTTAATCTTTCAAGACAAGGTATCTAGCCTATTACATTAATATACTCTCTCTATCTCATAAAGTTAGTTTCTTTGTTTTCAATGTTATTTTTAATGAACTTTAAGCAATTATTTAAATTATTTTTAATTATTCTAATGAAAATTTAAAACTTATCAATACCAATTTTTAAATTCTCATTATGATAAATAAAAACAAACTTAATTGCACAAAATTCGTTTGTAGTGACAACGGAAAAAAAAAACTAACTTTCTGAGAAAAAAATGAACTAACTTTTTGAGACGGAATGAGTAGTATAAATTATAAAATACATTTTTGTTCATAAAACCGAGGCTTAATTGAGATTAAGAAATATCTCTTTTACCATTGATAATTTGCCCCACAAACACACACACAAAAAAAAAAAACTTAAGTGGGGGCAATTGCCCCTGCTTGCCCCTCTGCGCCAGTGTCTCCAAGTTTACTTAAGAAAGGAGAATTTTGAAGAAACGAAAACTCCAAAATTGAGTGTTTTCCATTTTGTAGCAAGGAGAATTTTGAAGAAACGAAAACTCCAAAATTGAGTGTTTTCCATTTTGTAGCTTTTCCAAAAGAGTGATTGTGCCCATCCACATTTCTGAGTATAGTTTCTTAATTTGTGCAATACATAATACTCCACCCGTCCTGAAAAATAGTTTCATCTAATTTTTGATCATCAACACAAATAATTTGATTGAACACTAATGTCAGTCTAATCATTTTACTAAAGTTGTAACTAATACACGGCTTTTAAGAAAAATTCTCTTTACAAAATTTCAGTAGGAAGATTAAATTAATATTAATGTTTGATAAAATTTAATTTGAAGTGACTTTAAAAAGTCAAACAAAACTTTGCTATTTTTTTTAAAAAAAAAAAGTCAAACAAAACTATTTTTCAAAGGGAGTATTAAAAACTGAAGGTGAAATCAATAATGCGGATAATGTGGGATGTGTATATATATAACCACCTTTTTCAAAACTCCCATTTTGAAAACATGGTTTGAAGAAGAAAAAAAAAAAAAAAAAAGAGTAGCTGTATATTCGAACGAGTTGAAGACTCAGCACCAATGAGTAGTGATGCACATTCTCTTGTCTTTTTCATTTAGCAATAGAAGCCATCCAATTCCAATTGTGTTGTTTTAATTGATAGGAGAGTAGGAAATAATAGAGACATTTAATTAATTATAATATAGTAGCAATCAATAACAAAATAAAATAAGATTATTAGGTGGATAAGATATGTTTATACTCCATACATCAAATTAATTAAATGGAATTCTAAAGCTGTAAGCAAAATGTTCAAGACTTCCTGCAGTCTATAAAAGAAAACAGCAGCCCCTCTTCTTCTTCCCACTCAAACCAACACACACCAACATATACATATATACATATATACACACACACATATACATATATATATAACAATGGATGCTCCAGGTAATCAAGAGATGTCGTACGTTGATCATGTTAAAAAGCGACACGAGGAGAAGGGTTGCATCTACGCTTGGTCTGTATTATACATAATCTGATCTTTCCAAATTTAATCAATTTAACCTCTCTACTGTTTAATAAATTTCCATTTTGAGTTAATATATCTGTTTATTTTGTCATTTTTTTACGCAGTTTATTCGCTGCTTGCTGCTGCTTTTGCTGCTTTGAGACTTGCGAGTGCTGCTTCGACGTTCTATGTTGCTGTTGTTGATTGATTCATCAACATTCTATCTTTCATGCATTTATTTTTATGTTTGATTTCTCATTGTAAATTAATTATGTCTAGTTTAATTTGTTACTTTGTTTCGTGAGTCTATATCTACAAGTGTTGTACTTTCAATTTCACCTCTTCGATGAAATTGAAATAATAAAATTATCATGTTTATATGTTCCTTTCTCCTTCCATTTTCGTTTACTACACCTGTTTCCCCAAGTTGCTCTCATTAGGTAGCCTGACAGCAAACCGGCGTACAAGCAAATAAAGCATGCTTCAGAAAAATGTTTGACTTGTCAAATGAGACTGTTTTTTCGCGAGTGAGGAAGTACATGGAAAAATATTTGTGAAATGGTGTTCAGTATACATGAATACCAGCTGAATGGAGTGACTGAAGTTAATTCAGCATAATAGGTTGGTTCTAAAAGAAAATGACTTCTCACCTAAATCTCTGAGATCAATTCAACATTTAATGTTTTTGTTATTTATTTTAACATTTTCTTAAGGGCCAAAAATATCGTTGTAGGAGTAATATAGAAGACACAACAATATCAGATTTTATTTAGCTTTGTGATCATCCAACTGTCTACTTTAACGCGAGAATATCAGTGAGTAAGATCAGGCTGGATAATAGATAGGAGGTATTGTACAAAATGAAAAGCGTCTTAGGAAACACGTCCTGTTGAATAAATTCCTGTAACATGTAATTTAATTTACACGGAGATTGATCTCACATAATCTGACTACTTGCAGACCATGATATCATTTTTACTATGCAATAGACAGTGACAGAAACCATGAATTTATTTTTAACAAGTTTGATTTACATTACCTTTTAAGTAGCGAGGATAGGGTTCCTTCCTTCATCAATGTCGATAATAAGAGTATGCTCCGGATCTGATCCATTTGGCCCTTCAGAGTACAGTGTAGGGAGATATGCCTTGTATGCTGGCAAATATCTTGAAACAAAATCCTTAACCTGCAAAATGATTCACATAATTAACTCCAACAAAGAAACAAAATATGAAATTCTGGTACTCCCTCCGTCCCAAAAGAATGCCAATTTTTATTTGTACTTTTGCGAATTTACTAAATCATCCATCATCAAAGAACAACTTCTAATTCACACTTACACTCATGATGCAATAAGGTGAGATCATTAAGGGTTTTTATGTACTTGTTCTACTAAAAAAATGCTTAAATCTCACTCAAAGCGAATTAGAAATTCATATTGGGACGGAGGGAGTATTATACTGCTCAAATTAAATAGGGTCGAGAGCCTACCTCCTCATCAGACATTCCAGGCTTTCCATCAGCCCTCATTGCAATCTCTGCCTGCAGAGTTTTGCCCCTAATGTATGTTTAGCAAGCTAGTATCCAAAATAATGAGAACGTTCTGAAACTAAAGCTCAAAGATAATGTATAAACCTAACCTGTAATCGCCAGTCATAGACACAACTTGGATCTTTAATTTTGATAACTATCCATGCTTTAACGAACTTGTCCCACGCATCATAATAAGCTTCCAAATATTTATTCACTATTTCGAGCTGTGAAATTCATCGCCCATATACAAACTGATCAAGTTATAAACATGGAAAATCTATTTGTGAATTTGATTGCAAGTGCACAAACCTGTGGATCAACATCTTTGACATCTTCAACAGGGAGGGGTCTGAAACCAAGCATCCAACCCTCAAACAAGACAACCTAGATGATCATGGAAATAACTTCTTAGAAAAAAATAAACTTCAACAGACTATATTGTCATGGCTTACAGATATCTAACCATAGAAATAATTAAGTTGCTTCAGTTTATGTTAACCCGCTACATTGCTAGCTTTAGATTACCTGTAGCGGTCCTTCGACCTCTGGCCACGTGGAAGGATCAGCTCTGTCGCCTCTACCACTGTATGCAGACTGATTGATAGAAATGATCTATAAGAAACTTTTGCCACAAAAAAAAAGGAATAAAACACGAATGTCATGATCACGGAGTGTGCTTACTTTGTCATATCTGGGTAGCTTCATCTTCGTACCTGAAGAATTTCGTTAATTCTAATTATCTGATCAACCACATGATAGAGAAAAGCTAATAAAATCTACCTTCTTTAGTCAATTTGCTTAGAGATGTCAGTGTCTCAACAGACAACGGTACATCATGACTTCCAGCATTTCCACGATACTGCGGCATGAAGAAACAGCCTTCAATGCGCAAGTTATGTAGAATGGTAACAACTTTTTGTTCAAATTTTATTTGAAAAGACTGTATCTCTCTACCTCTAAAAGAGCATTCCCTGGATGGGTTTCCCTCAGTTTACCCTAAGTAAAAAGATACATCAGACAAAAAAAATAGGAAAAATAAAATGGATAGATAAGAAATGGGTGCACATGAGGATCACCTGATTTTCTGCTGTTAAGTAGAAATCGTCTATGGATATAGTGGCAGACTTCCTGCGACATATAACAAATATTAGCAGTTCCAAATTTCTCTTACTTTTATGACTTAACTTCAAACAACAAAATCCCATTGTTAGATAAACATCACCATTCTGTAGTCTACCTCCCAGTGACTCGGAAAAGATAGTCAAGAGCAAAGACAAGGGTAGTTTTTCCACAACCTTGTGGTGCACTAAAACCAATCTGAATCAAGGAAAAGGAGGGTAATTACTACATGGAAGCTGTGCACCCAGATATCAAATAATTGATTGAAATCCCATACATGACCAATAAAACGTCGACACATGCACGAAGTTGCAAGTAAGAAGAATGTTCGATAGCTATCAAGGTTTGATAAATATCAAGATATTCAAGATGAAAAAATAGTACTCGTAGTAATGATCGCAATAGTTATATATCAAATGGAACACAAACAAAATGTAGGATAGACAAGGGTTTGTCAAAACATGTTACCCATGAGAAGGAAAAGGGGAAAGAAATTATAACAAAAGTCAGAATGCTCATTCCATAATCAACTTCAAACCACAGACTTCAGTCTACCTCTGTTAGGAAGCAATGATTAAGAGAGAAACCCATACAAAGAAAACAACCAGGGAAAGAATCAGCCACAATAAAAAATTATGAGCAGCTAAAAAGAAAGCTGTAACTGCAATTTCAGGATCTCTAGAAAGAACAGAGATAAGCATACACAGTTCGTTAAACAATTATGTAGACCCCAGTTGACCAATGCGAAAGGTATGATCATGAAAAGGATTCTCAATCCTAAGCCCTTGCTTAATCAATAGCATCGCTATGAGCCTATGATCTTCAAATGAAATGTAATTTAACCTGTCTTCTTCTCCATGAGTTGCATCATTTATTTGAGATCATTACTTGCCTAATCTTTCATGACTTATTGCAATCAATTTCATCTTTTTAGTAATTGATATAACTCATTGTAACTTATAAAAGTAACTAATTCGAATATTTGCGATCAGCACAAAACTCAATAGCATATGGCATGTCTGCTCGTCTTCTTTTCAGCATATTATTAGTTCCAATCAACAAGCACTAGCTTGACTGGCACCACCCATCTCTTAAATCAAAGACGTCATGAATTCAAGCTTTTGCCCGACAAATAAAAGCACTTAACATTTGGTTAAGACGGGAATCAGCCTCTTCATTCTAAACCAATATGAAACACATTTATTAACAAACGAACGGGCCATTATAAGATAAGAGATATACCACAAGAGGGGGGACATCTTCCCCATCTTTAAAAGTGGACATATGATGAGAAATTTTCTGTTCGCACCAGAAAAAGACTGGTATATAGTAGTGATAAATCCTAGCTTTTTGAGGTGTCGTCAGGAAGAGTTCATTGAGCTGAAACAATTTACAGATGCGACTTCCATACTCTAGCCACTTGTCTATGGATTCAGCTATTGACTCTGAGGTTAGACCCATTTTTTCAATTAGGGGGCCTGAGCATATAAATTCAAATAGATCCTGCACGGAGGAAACTTGTGCTGCTGAAGTTGGTAACGTCGAATGTAAAGGGTTCTGCCTCCTTCCATTGTTAACATAATTATCCCGGCAAGTGGAATTATCTTGCATCCATGAACTTGTAAGGCCTGCATACATAATATATATATCGATCTTAAGATAGAAAGAGTATTATCAGTTCATCAGTGTAATCAACTGCAATGTGCCTTTGCCAACAATTCTTCAACAATAGTAAACATTATACAAGATAAGCAATGGAAGATTGACTCAACAGAGCCTAGGGTAGGCTCTACGACCAAATTTCAAACTTATTTCCAGAATCTATCGCCTCCTCCTTGGCGTTAGTAGTTAGGCTCAAGTAGCAAGCCTCTAAATTCAGTTACCAAGTAAAAAAATCTTCCAATTTCCATTATTGTCCCTCAAACCAAACTGAGCACTATACCTACAACGTGAAAAATTAATTAACTGCAATGGCATTCAAATGGCAAAGTAAACCGATACAAAAATCCAAGTGAATCGGAATCGAGCAATCGAAATTACCA
Organism: Campanula takesimana; assembly: GCA_026119855.1. Classification (NCBI taxonomy): domain Eukaryota; kingdom Viridiplantae; phylum Streptophyta; class Magnoliopsida; order Asterales; family Campanulaceae; genus Campanula; species Campanula takesimana. Next base: position 715,718 of record JAOWBW010000344.1, read on the forward strand.
CTATCAGTCAAATTAACACAATTTACTGAAGAATAAATCTCAATTTCAATAGAGAATCCAACGAAACAAATCAGAAACATGAACCGAATAATCATAAAATTGAGATCAGCATAAAAACTAAACGCGAAATTTCAATTGAAACATAAAATGGCTAAACAAAATGTGACCTGATTCAGATGAGTCGCGCATTTGAGATTTGATGCTGCTTCGTCTTCTAGAAAGTTGCAGAGAAATGTGAAAAAATTTGATAGAATTAGATAAGAACAGATGATTTGAGAATTGTTCGGTGCTGTTGACATAGGTCAGGACAGAGGGAGAAGACGACGTAAGCGGGTGCCTCGTCGGTTGGCATAAAATATTCAGTGCCGCCATGGCTGCGTATTCTCTCACACACAGTGAGACACACACAGAGAAATGTGCGGGCAAAACGGTTAAAGCGCTATCACTTTAAGGAGGTGTTTGGGGTCTATGTTTGGCGCTATATGGGCCCCATCAATTTATCCACGGATCACATTTTTTTCACCCAATATTTTTACCGTTTAAATAAGGGGAAATGACAATTTAGGGTCCAAAGTTTGGGGGTGTGCGCCAATAGGGGTCTGATGTATCAATTTTGTCAATTTAGGGTCCAAAGTTGCAAAAGTTGTGTAGGTTAGAGTTTTTTAACGATTTTATTAACGGAATCCAGTTAAGTCACAAGTGTTTTGACATGGACTTAATTGGAGTTTGTTTTTATTATTTGCATGAGCATATTGTCATTTCAGATGTAGAAAATTAATAAAAAAAAAATTGAAATATTAAATTTTACTTTCTTATATTAAATTAACTAATAATTAAGATGTCATTTACTGAAAATATTTTTTCAAGAAATACAATAAAAATATATTATTTTCATTAGAACCACTATAAAATAAAAAATATAATTTTTAAAAAGGAAAAAGTGTAAAAAAACTATATTCCAAAAAAAAAACCATTTTAGTTTTTTAGAAAGAAGAAAGTGGGGATTTGGACAATTCTTTTTTTTTTCCTGTGGTGGTCGTTAGTATTGTTTCATTATTAATATTAGTATTCTAATTATTATTTTATTTATAAAATTATTTTTTATTTTTATTATTAATTTTCCTTGTTTATAACTTCATTATTTGTGGTTTAAAAAAAAAACCACTTTAATTTTTTATTTGCTTATTATTTTATTTATTATTATTTTTGAATTAATTAAATTATTCGAAAATTTAATAATAAAAGTGAAAGAAAATTTAGGGTCCATTGTATAAGTGGTGTGTGAAATGACAGCAGCCCAGGCGAACATCCAAAACTAACTTCAGTTAAGTTTTTCTGTTACTTAACTGGATTTTCTTTGCAACTTAGTCCAAAAACCCTTAATTGACTAACGTTGTTAACTTTGGACCCTAAATTGATAAAATTGATACATCAGACCCCTATTGGCACATACCCCCAAAACTTTGGACCCTAAATTGTCATTTCCCCTTTAAATAATTATCATTGAAACTTCTCCTCGTGTGTGGATCGTGATAGATTTTCTATAAAAAGTCAAAATAATGGATAGGTGTTCTAGTTCCTCAGTGTTTTTAATTTATTTTTTAGCAAACCACGTTCACAATTAAAAAAGAGATGACACTCCACAGAGTTTGGAGGCTCACCCAAATTACAATAGCAGTTCCAACTATTAACCTACAACAACGATAATTCTGATCTAAATCTTGAGACGTTCTGATTTCACTCCAAGTAAAACTTGGGCACTGCCTAAATCCGACATTTAAGAAATCCTTGTCGAGTAATATGTTGTTCTGAGCAATTTATATGCACAATCAGGGTTGACGGAAAAATGCCTACCATGAATCTCAAAATTCATGAACTATCCTTGTACAGTCAGAACATTTAAAGATAATTATAAAACTTTACTATTCTCCCCATCATACTTTAATTTTGCACGCTTATTATTAAGAGAATAAAAAATAGGTAAACATTGCGGGACGATATGTTCAACAGATTCATTGCAAATGAATAAAAAGTACTCCCTCCATCCCGGAGTAAGAGTCATACCCCTCATTTGCACGCTTATTAATAAATATTGGAAGTGATGTAAATGTTGTGAGTGTAAAAGAAAAGTAGGAGAGAGAATGATTAGGAGAGAATAGTGAATTGATTGGTGTTGTGAGTATAAAAGTAAAATAGGAGAGAGAATGAGTGGGGTAAATAGTAAAGATTGTTTGTAATTTTAGGAATATGACTCTTACTCTGGGACGTACCAAAATGGAAAGTAAGACTCTTACTCTGGGACGACGGAGGGAGTAAGTTTTAAAGCGCTGGTTATTTTGTAATTATAAAAGTTTTATAAGAACCAGGGTTATCTAAAACACTGTTTATTAGAGAATGAAATTCTTACTTGAAACGTACTAAAAAGCCTTGGCATTAGAATTTACATCAATTAGTTACACTTCCTGCCAACTTACAGCCCCAGAAAGAAATAAAATTTTAAAAAAGTCACCAAGTTACATAATCTAAGAACAACAGGAGGAACTATGATGATATTAGTTGTTAAAATGACAACTAAATTCACAAGTTGTGGAGGAAGAAGGGAAATAACATCCCCAGATCTCCGATACGTTACTGCGGCTTGGGAGAACCAAACCCCTACTGTAGTTTCAAAAAATTATAAACAGGTTTGAAACAATAAACAAAATGGACTAAGTGCAAATTAATGTGAATGGATCTGAGGGCGGAGCGGATGAAAAGCCTAAACTTAATGTGAATGGATCATCTTCTACAGTGAGGTTACGTCTGTTATTAGCAGTCGTCTAATCGTCATATTCCTTTTCGAATAATGTTTCCAGTAGTTTGGGAGAAGTCAAAGCCGCTACTGATTTAAACTGTCATCACAAAGAACAAAGAAGAGCTTAGATTTTTCTAAATTTCGAAAGGTTTGAATGCTACAAGAATTTTGCACACCAATGAGAAAAGTTAATGATTATTCCCGTATTTATTTATGTTTTTTGGAGTTGAGGTTTTTTTTTTTTCCTTTCCAAAAAGAAAAAAAAAATGGGATTTACCTTTTCTTGCTTGTACTTTGCACGTATAGCATTTAAAGGACATCCGCTGGTATTTGCTTGTAAACTTTGCAATGCAAAGACTGGGGGTTTTAGATCCAATGAGATGTAGCCGGTGTAGTGTTCCAGTGTTGGACTCTGCAAGAAATAGAAAATTACAATTATAACCTCCCCAACCGACACTTAAGCAAGTGGGAGTGAAAGCAACAAACCCAAGGGTGGCTTGACTGATCTAGCGTCCATCTGGCCAGAAAGACTGCTGAAGCAGCAATCAAGGACGGTATGTATTGCAGGAAATTATAGTCAACTAGGGTCAATTCCGTCAAATAATTGGCCAAAAACTCTAACTCAAGACTAGGGCTCTGCTAAAACGATGGAAGCATTTCAAATGAAAAGTTAGTAGATGCCTGAAAAGAGCTAATCAACAAAGACATGGACAGAGCACATGTGCACCTAGTATTTACCTTGTAAGAAGCTTGTGCAGCCCGTAGGAATCTCCTGCAGACGGAACTTAAGACTATCAATAACAATATAGACTAACATGTACATCAAATAATGTTGAAAATATATGATGCGGTATTTATCTGGTTAAAAGATCACTTTTTTTAATGTAAACATAAGGATAAAACAGTCATAAGCTTGAATACCTGAGAAAAGTTTTTGCAGTAGGTGCTGCGAGTTGAAAACCAAGATAGTTCAGAACTTGACTCTCCATTGCCAGAACCTGATAATTTATTGAAATGTTTCAGTTGTAACAAAGATATACACAAAGGACTATCTTTTGGGGGACAAACATAAATGGGAAGTGGGACTGTCATTTTGGGACGGAGGGAGTATAGTACTTTTTCCCAAAGAGGGAGTATATGATTAATGTAAGTCAATTGATAAGTTTTCATCTAAGCCTGCACATAGAAGCATATTACGAAGTTCACACAGGTTTGTTTTGATTTCATTTGATACTGTTTTCGTCTTTTAGGTGTCCTAATCGTGTATTGGAGGTGAGCGGAAATTAAGTGTGTGAACCTCTGCTTTTGCGTAAGTGCTATCTGTGATGAAGCAAAATTCCTCGACACGTGGTGGACAAATTTCTTCGTACTTCCTGAAGAACAAATAAGAGTACCATATCAAAAAGAGGAGAAAAAGATCATAGATAGCTCTTAAATTTTTCAAAATATTACTAAGAATCAATCAGGTTCAGTAGTCCGCTAACTTAATTACATCCATCTAGAAGAAGATATGAGAGCTTACGAGGCAATTAACATGCAAGTGATGCCAAGCAATTGAAGTTTTTGCCTTTCAAGCATGTGTTGAGAGAGAAACAAATCAATAAGAAAGATCGTGAGATAAAGTGTGTCTGCCACCAACTTATATTCCTCGCATACCTGGAATAATCAAGTTAACAACTATGAGAATTCGATAGGAAAGGACAGCATTGATTCACAAAACATTCATAATTTGACTGCTCAACTGGGATTTTGTGAATCAATGAGAGGCACTAACCTCCACAAGCCAGTCCACTAGAATTCCCCGCATACTTTGTGTTATATCTCGTTGTACTGTTTCCATAAAATCTGAAGGCGGTCTTCGAATGAGCTGAACAGGAGATGACAAAAAAAGTTAATTACGCATATACTCCCTCCGTCCTCAAAAAGATAGTCTCACTCGGTTTTTGAATGGTCAACACGAGCGAACTTTGACGAAAGATTAATATTAATCTACTCATCCCAATGATGTTACAAAAAATTGACATTAATAAATTGTCAATAACAATTTTTATAGTTTCACTAGGATGATTCGATTGACATTAAGGTTTGGTCAAAATTCACTTTGTGTTGACCATCCAAAAACCAAATGAGACTATCTATCCGGAACGGAAGTAGTAATAACATAATCTTTATTACTCCCTCCGTCCCAAAATGATCTTCACATTTGACTATTCAAACTTTTTAAGGATATGAACACTTGATTCACTAGTCATGTTTTGTTTGGGCACTTCTAAGCCTAAGTTTTAGAAATGTGAAGAATTTTTTGGGACAATGAAAAATGCCAAATGAGAAGATCATTTTGGGACGGAGGGAGTATGAAGGGACGGCAACAGAATATAAAATTTACAAAAAGCAGTTTCTACCAGACACACCTCTGCAGCTCGTAAATTGCTGTATATCTCAGGTGCATAGAGGCTGCACAATTGAGGATCTTTATGATCAGAGTCAATGTTTATGTAGTCTGGCTTTGCGGTTGTTGTGTACTTATTGTCAAGGCCAACTTTCCCAGCTGTACCAGTCAGAAAACTGTTAAATGTGGTTTAATGTAGTTTTACTAAAATGCAACATGGTAAAACAGGAAATGACTTGCAAAATTTTGAATATTAACTTTTATCATGACCCGTATACTAAGGATGGATTGAAATCGTTCTTACTACGGAGTAGAATTTTTGAATTGAAAGAAACAAAGTCATGTTTGCTTATGACAGTTTAAATAGAAAGCAAACCTTTCTTAAATTTTCTGAGCAGTGAGGTCGCTCCTTTTTCCGAGCAAGTAATGTTTGTGTTCTCCTTTTCTGCACTCCCGATACTTAGCTGAAGATGTTCATTTTTGTCCAAGCTAATAGACCCTTCGAATTCTGCAGATTGAAGTACCACCTTTCCGATTTCTTTACATATTTTTGTCTCTGAATCCAGGGGAAGCTCTTGCATTTCAATTAAAGGAGAGGGTGCCACTTTTGAGACATTCACTAAACCTTTTTTAGACTGCTTCCCATTCTTCTTCTGTCAAATGCCAAGAACCAGAAGCCAAATTAGGATCTCAAGAAAGTAAATTTGGAGCACGAGTTTGTCAATCAAACTTCACCCCTAATTACATTATACTCTCCCTGTCCCAAAATGAATGCCCAAAAGTTTTTAAATTTGCTCTTTAATCAAGAGTAAATTTGAAATATTTTTTGGACATTCATTTTGGGACGGAGGTAGTATCAAGCTGCAAGTTGAAGAACAAGAATATCTTGCGACTCTAACGTATTCCCATAATGGATTAGCCATTATCATTCTTCATTTTTCTATCATCTAGAAAATCTACATGCTCAAATTCAGACACTTCAGAGCACACAACCAAAAGGGTCTGATTTTAACATAGCTTTTGTCAAAAGTTCATAATAACTACTATAATAAGTTCCACATCAATGAGGGGACAATAACAACCCCAATCTTTTGCCATTACATTTTCGTAGGCAGAAAAAAATTAAATTCAATTGAAAGATAGTACACAAACCAGAAATTTAGCTGCATTGAGGCAGTTGCTATAAGAATTGTCACAAAGAACATTTGTTACATCCTTAAGCACTGCCCTCCTCTTTCTAGTCACGGGAGCATTAGTATTCCCCTCATCCAAGGCTGATCTTTTAGAATTATTACGTAAAACCCTCGCTTGATCCTGCTGCTTTCTGATATCTGTCCCTGCAGTTGACTTACACGCAGCAGCTCGAGCTCGTGTTAATCGACCAGTAGGCTCTCCAGCAGTAGCAACCTTCATATTTTCTTTCATCTTTCTATAAGCCTTGGAGAAGAGGAAACAAGGCTTTCTAATTTCAAATAGTAACCATCATATCTGCAAACAACACGAAATTATACACACGGGGAGCTGCAAATTTGAAAAAAAAAAAAAAAAAAAAAAAAAACAGATCACAGAAGCAACAAGTCGCTAGAAACTGATTAAGGAGGTAAGGAATGAAAATAAGTGCAAAAAAACAATGTCTGAAGTTTCTTCTGACAATTGAAACTCAGTGTGTTCGTACTATAAATTATCTCATCTTGATCACAAATTCATTCATAGAAAGCTCTGATTCGCAAAACTCATTTCATAACTTTTTGTACCGAAGAAAGCTCTGATTCGCAAGCATTGGCCGGAAAGTAAAGAAAGCATTTTCAGATAGTTACAATACCATCCATAGAAAGTTTAATTATAATGAAATGGTGGGTTCATTATATTCAGAACAAACATTAAGGCCAAGCAAACACACAAATACAGTAAATTGATTGTGCTGATAAGTAGATCTTAAGAAAACCGCCATAGTCATGTCAAACTCAAACACAGTTAGTTTTAATTATTTATTTTTTTGGTATGCTTTTTTGTGGGTACAACAAACATGTTAGATACAAGTCAAGATATTATCAAAAAATTCAAAATTGGGGGTTGTCTAGGTGAAACAACAAAATATTGAAGGAAAAATAACAAAAATATGAATCTGAATTGCCTCATTCAAGCATTTTCAGATTTCAAATGAAGAAAAAAATGAATCAAATTGTGACTAAGAGGAATCTGAACTTAATCAACTCAAACAAAATAGTTCACCAGATTCAAACGAAAAGTCAAATTATCAAACATAATTTTTAATTCAAATCATAAAACCAGCTAATTTTTAGTTTGGCAGCTGAAACAAACAAAAAAATATGAAAGAAAAATTAAGAGGAAATTTTACATACTAAAAATTGAAGAAGATCCACAGCTCTAACTTTTCAGTGATTTCCCAAAACACACACACATTAGATTGAAGTCGGTCCAATTTCAAGTAAATAAATCTCGGGGATTCTACATTGCACCAAAACACAAAATCAAGAAACCCAATCCGTACCAATGTGGGTAAGGAAGTAACATCTCCTTGCAAACCCACATTCATGATTCCCATCAAATTCAAAAAAAAAAAATGAAAAAATTGAAAAAACAAACCCTAATTGATTCGAACTCCAAAAGTATCAAATCACAAGTAAAATAATTCATCCAAGTTTGAATGATTAACCTTTTGCCTTGCCTTCTTAGCTCAGAGTGTGAGTAGAGAGAATGTGTAGACAAGATGTAGTGAGAGAAAGGTGGTAGAGAGAGAGAATTCACAACATCACGAGAGCGGGATGAATGTTGAGTTCAAACTCGAGAAATTGACAGAGAGCGGAAAAAAAAATTGAAAAAAAAAAGGCAATAAAAAAACGATTTGTTAATAAATTAATGTATCATCCGGATTTACAGAGATGGTCCTCGAAGCTAGAAGTTTGACTAAATTGACTAATACAGTTGGATGATTAGTTTGATTGAAACGGATTTTTAGAAATATGATGATAATTTAGTGGGACATTTTCGTATTTACCCCCAATATATGCGTTGACTTGTTGATACTACTTGAGATAGAAGAACCAAAAATAGTCTAAATTTTCTGGATTATTTGTGTACCATATTTTTTCATGATATATATTCCCATCTTATTAATATTTTTTCAAAACATTTCATTCTAAAATTTACTTTTTATATTAGATGTCCCGCTTAAAATAGTATAAGCATAAAATAAAACGGTTATTTTATGATAATTTCGTGATATTTGAGACTCACTCTCGTACACACACCAACTATCATATCTACTACTCCATCGATACGTACAACAGCTTAGGGTAGGGTTAGTCTGATGCACATTATTAAAAATAGAGATTTTTCGAGCGATTTTTTTTCAGACGGTATTATTTTAAGCTGTCAAAATGGGTCAAGATTTTTTAAAAAGCTTCTCTCAAAAACTCTCAATTGAAACGCTTAATTAGCAAAAATAGATATTTGTTGTAGGGCATAGTATTTTATAAAAGTATACTACTCTCTATGTTCCGGAATAAATGTCGCCGTTTTTCGGATGTTAGTGCGAATGAACTTTGAGCAATAAATTTAGGTCGATTTAAATATCCTGATAAAATTGTAAAACTTGTTATTGTTACTCAAAGTTCTTATGTACAAACGTCCAAAAACGAGCATAGGAGTGAAAAGTATATTTGAAATGAAATGTATATAAACTTAATGCATAAAGCTAACAAAATTATGAATATATCCAACTAATAAAAATAATGCAAAAACTTACGCCAAAGGAAAGTGTGAAAATATCCAACTAATAAATAGACCAGCCTTTTTTTTTTTTTTTTTTTTTTTGAACCAGTCTTTTGAATGTTTGGGGTAACATTTTGTAAGAAAAAATTTGAAATGGCAGACATAAGAAATTATAGTGGGGGTTAACACGTGATTTGGCAGCTTTTATCACACACTTGACACTACTATTAATTACTCCTCAAAACACACACAAGGGACCACCACCACCCATACATACCCCGTCTCTCAGATACTAAGACCATTAATTTTATATTTAGTATAATGCAAAGGTACTCTTTCCGTCTCATTTGAAATTACATAATATTATTGATAAAAATTGGCAACTTAAAAAAAAATGATAGTCCTAATGAAAATTAAACGATGTTATTGATTCACATTAAGAGTATCAACAACATTTTTCAAATTCCCTACTCTTATATCGTTTCATGTTATTTTCACTCCCTTTCTAAACCGCTTTTCTTTGTTTCTCTGTGCAACTCCTTTCTTTCCATCTTCTTCTTCTAGATCTATATCCTCTTCTTAGTAATCTCAATTTGTTAATCCAAAGATCCAACCATCATCTTCTTCTTTATTAGATTTAGTTTGATTTTTGTTTGCAATTCTTAATTTAAACTTTAATCATTGAAAATATTTTCAATGATTAAAGATTAAATTAAGAGTGATTTTCTTTTGCTTTTCAATAATAAAGTTCTCTCCTTTTTGTGAGAGCCGTTGTATTCTCTCCTTGTGAGAGCCGTTGTATTCTCTCCTTAGTGGGAGCCGTTGTTTGTATATTTGTTTGTTTGTTGTTTGTTTGTTTGTTTTGCAATTGCGATGATTCTTATATCTCCTCACAATGAAGTGGGTGCCAATGTTTTCACCACACAAATATTGTTTGTGGATTTTGAGATTGTTGGTGGACGTTTTCTCGTCAGCCCGGATTCTGCATATGAAGTGCTCAACGCAATATCTTATCTGAATGAGAATTTTGTGAATGTCATATTGAGGCAGTGTCCAAGTTGTACTTGGAGAAGAATCTGAAAGTCTCAAGATTTAGATTTGGAATGTCATTGTATTAAAATTTGGGGTGGCCTCCTGCCTTTGTGGAGTGTCATCTCTTTTTTAATTGTGAATGAAATGGATTTTATCGTTTGCTCAAAAAAAAAAAAAAAAAACATTTTTCAAATTTTTATTAGAATTATTAAATTTTCACACATATTTTTGTTCAAAATATAACTAAGTTGACAATTTTAATCAACATTTGACAATGTCAAATGGGATAGAGGGAGTATATTTTTATTTAATAATATTTTTTCAAAAATATAATATTTTTTTATAAAATAAGTGCATACTTCTTCTGTCCCATAATGTGCACAAAATTGTGAGTTGATAAGTATTAAGGAGTGAATAGTAGTGGGTAGTTTTTGTGAATATGAAAAGTAAAGAAGGAAAAAGAAAGTGGGGTAAATAATAATAATAGATAGTTATTGTGAGTATGACAAGTGTTTCGTAATGAATAAAGAAGTATATAGAATTTTCATATTAAAAAAGTGTGACTTATCAATGAAACGTCTAAAATTGAAGTTTGTGCACATTGTTATACACAGAGGAAGTATTTATTAATATGAAAATATATTAATAATTTTAAAACATTTTTGTAATAAAATTAAGATAATTAAACTTATTTAACTAGATTTTTAACATGTGAAAAGTAGATATTTTTACTTATAATTGAAGCTAGAGGTAATATTTCTGATAAGTAAAAAAATGAAAAGGAACCCAAAGGATTTACTGCAAGTTGTAGATCTCATAATTAATGCAAAGGAAGATTTTTAAACCTAATTTGATGAAAATAAATATTTATTCATGCATAAATATCTAATTTCTTAAAAAAAATGTTTATTTCATATAATACTTTAATTCTAAGATGTATTTTACCTAAAAAATCCATTGTATAAAATCTAAAAAAAATGTGAACCAACCTAAAGACCTTTGGCCTTAGTTGTATTAGACATTTATCTTGAGTCGTAAAAAGTACTTTTCTTGGTTCATTTCAAAATCAATAGTAATATACATATATACACGTAAATAAATAGTTTCAATATAATTTTAAAAGTATACAAACAAATAAAATACATTATTAAGAAAACATTGGTATTAAATTAAAATATATTAAAATTCTGCCTTCCTTTGAATTAAATTTAAATACTAAATTACATATTTTTTATTCAAAATAATTTTGCTTTCCTTTATAATTTTTTTTTACTCCGCCACTGAATAATTACAAATACTCATAATGAAATTAAACAAGCCAAGATAAGATTTTGGGGTTGTTTTGATTGGGTTGTTAGATGAATTTAATGGAAATTCAAATGAATGATTCAAATTTGGTTATTCAATTATGGAAGGAATTTTAGAATGTATTCATAACAATAAAGTGGAGCAGATTTAATTCACACTTATTATTGAAAATGGACCAAAACAAGTGACCCATTAATAGTCCTCAGAAGAAATATTGACTCGTTAACTTATCAGAAAATATTGACCATTTGACATAAGGTAATCCCTCCGTTTCATAATACATACATGACGTTTTAAGAGTAATTTTTTGTTCAAAAATATTTGACGTTTTACTATTACCAATAAAGAATTACTCTTGTTTACATATTATACCACCCTTATTCATTAATTGTGAACTATTTCTTGTATAAGCATTTAAATGCTTAGGTAATTGGATATTTTTAGGGGCACATATGTCTTTTTAATATGTATTAATTGCATTTCTTAATATGTGTGAAGTAGTCTAAAAATACATGTACTATTATGAAACAGAGAGAGTACTAAATAGTATTTTAGATTTTGTGCCACATTAATTAAAATTGTTGAATACATATGATAACGTATGGAAAATCCATGTTCATCATGGGGTATTGCTTACAGTTAAAATCATGTTCAATGTGGGGGATTATTTACAATTACAAATAATTAACTTCAATTTCTCCTCCCGTTTCAAAATAAATGATCGTTTTTTTTAAAAAAAAAACTTAAAATTAAGTATCTATTTGCAAATAATATTGTCTCTGTATACATTCAAAACTAGAAGTCTAGAAATTAGATAGCAATTTTTTTCATACACCTCTGTAAGTATAATTTGAAAAAGTTGAAGTTTGTAAATTTATTCAAACTAGAATATAAACTTTTGTTTTTGAGACATGGAGTATTACTTATAGTAATATTAGGGAAACTCCAATAATAGTACTAGCTCCATAAGTATCAAATTTAAAGTTTGATCTTTATGATCACTATTCATAAAGTATCAAATTACCACCTCTAACCATAAGCACCAAACTAATGGTATTAAATCGTTTTAAATTTTATTAGTTTTATGACAAAGACTCAAGTGAGAACACACATACCCGTCTCATCCACGAGACGGGTCATTTCGAACCAAAACCCACCCATGACCCGGCCATTGAACCGGCTCCATGACCCAAGGGGCAACCCATGCCACGTGGCAACTTCTTATAGCCCAAATTTTTTTTTTTTTTTTTTGTTGGCTCCAGGACTCAAGGGCGAGCCTGCCACGTGGCAGTCTCTAATAGGCAAAAAAAAAATATATATATATATATATATATATATATTTTTTATTTTTTTTTTTTTTTATTTTTTGGTTTTTTTTTACATTTTTTTTTTTTAGTTTTTTTTTTCGGTTTGTCAAAAGTAATAGTTACTATAACATAATGTAATGACTGTATACATATAAAGTAACAGTTTGTATACATAAAAGTAATACATATATATAGAAAAGTAACTGTGTTTTTTTATGTTTTCTTCGTTTGCCAAAAGTAATACTTATTACAACTAAAATGTAACGAACGTGTTACTTATATGTAATAATGTTTATACATAATTGTAACACATATGTATAGAAAAAGTAATAATTCAACCATTTACATTTTTAGAGCTAAAAACACTTGATTAGTGTTACATGTAAAAATATTACATTATATATAGAAATATGTTATAATTTCTTTTATTAAAGTGTTACATTTACTTGTACAAACAATTACATTCATATATATGAGTTGTTACTTTTCAAAAAATTAAATCAAAATACACAATATTTACATTTTTGCAAAAGCATTATTACATTTCAGTATAAATGATAATTACATTTAGATATTGCTTGGGTTACATATAATTATAGTTAGTATTACATTTGAAAAAATGGGTAAAACGAGCTTTTGTTTTTGTAAAACAGTTGTTACGTTTACTTATGAACAATATTACTTTATATGTATTCAGTCATTACATTAAGTTATGGTAACTATTACTTTTGGTCAACGACGGAAAAGCCGAAAAAATAATATAAAAACTCAAAAAAAAAAAAAAAAAAAAAAATTGGAGCTCTGGGAGGCTACCACGTGGCGGGTTCGGCCCATGGGTCATGGGGCGACCCGTCTCATGCATGAGACGGATCCCCTTGTTCTCATGGGAGACCACCTCTAGTTTTATTGATGCTATCAATATTAGTACAATACGTCTCAAAAAAGTACCGAATAAAATAAGACATACATATAAAATAAAATATGACATTCAAATGGAGCATTAGAATAAGACATAGAAATAAACCATAAACTATGACATTAATATTACAAACAAATATGATATAAAATAAGACACATAAAAATATGTCATGAAAAATATGATATAATGCGATTAGATATCACATAAAAAACAGGACATATACGAAATGGTATAAAATACAATTTAAATAATACGATAAAATATGGAATAAATATTTTAAGATGGACCCAATTATAAAAAAAAATACAGTTTCTATAAAAATAAAAATAAAATGATTTTAAGATGGACCCAATTATAAAAATACATTTTAGCTTATATAGCGCGCATCATCATTTGAGCTATATGATGAGTTTTGTTTAATTTAGTCTGAGCGGAGGTATATGAGTTTTAAAATCTTGGAACCACATCTTTCCTAAGTCAAATGATTATAATACTCCCTCCATCCGTCTTAAAATGATCGGGGGCGTTCGTAGTGACTAAGGGGGTCTATATGTGACCGTGAATCATTTTTTTCTGCTACGTCGAGACTTTATCTCCAAAATGATTTTTTTATTTGATTATTCAATTTATTTTAAGGACATAAACACTTACTTCATTAGACAGTTGTGTTTATGCACATGTAAGCCCAAATTGAAGAAATAGAAAAAACTTTTTGGAACACTAAAAAATGACAAATGAGAAGATTATTTCGGGACAAAGGAAGAGGAAGTAACTCTTAATAATAATTTTGGACACATTCCGGCTAATTTGCATTTGTTTGTAGAAATTCCACTGATTCTATCATCGTTTGAGTTATGCATGAGTTCTGTTTGGTGATGTTCAAACGGGTTATCCGGCCCGGCCCGGCTGTGCACATGTCTGCGGGCTTAACAGGCTTGATCGGTCCGGCCCTTCTCACGGATGGATAAAAGTCCGGCCCGGCCCGGTGTTTTATGTGTGGTCCGGCCCGTCCGTTTGGTCCGGACCGAAAGGTTCACGGGCCAAACGGATTTTTAAATCATGAAAAATATAATATGTACAAGGAAGGACAATGACACAACTTGACAAGTCAAGCTGTACACCTGTGCAATGCCAGCCAACAACAAGACAGCACAAAGCCATCATGCCATGGGCCAGTCGGCAAAAAAAAAAAAAAAGAAGGGCCAAACGGACACGGGCCAAACGGGCCAAGAGATCCGCGGGCTTTAGCCCGGCCCGTGCATCATTTTCACTACCCGGCTCAGACCATGAATAAGGCGGGCTTGGACATGGGCTTGCCCACAGACTCATGGACCCAGCCCATACGGACACGGGCTGGCGGGCTGAAAAGGGTTCCGTGAGCTTACGCCCAAAGTGAACATCACCAGTTCTGTTAGGTTCAATTTAAGCTGCATGAGCTTTGGTAATTGTTAGGCTAAACGAGCTTTGTTAGTTTTAATTTACTCTTTTTGACTAGCTTGCTTTGCTTCATAAAACTCTTATTATTTCTATCATCATTTGAGCAATATGAGCTTTGTTAGGTTCAATGGACCCATCCATTAAACCTTAATCAATTTAAGGCTAATCAAACAAACTTTTTTCTAACGTGTGTCTTTAGGACATGTGATAAGATTTGAATATGACAGTGAATCTATGTAATTATAGCAATTTTTTACTTAAGGGCTAGGATATCTCAACATATTACTGAAAATGTTATATTACATAAATTTAATGTCTTATTTAAGTCTTATCATATGCCCGAAAGGTACACGTTAGAATAATTCTTAAACAAAATTTAACATACTCAACTATTTTTTTGGCAACTTTCAAAATGATGCCACCTTAAACAATTTAAATTTAAGTAAATCTTACAAAATAATATTTTTCTCTAACATTATAAAGAAGTTTTCATATGGCTTTAAAAATGTCAACTTTACTATTAAACTTAGTAATTTCATTTTTAAAATTGTCAAATTATTACCACTTACGTTCCAATATGAGTGTTTCAAATATTAAAAAAAAAACTTGATAAATAACAAATTTGATTTTTTTGAAAATCCATTTTTGAGTAGAGGAAGTATTTCACAGCTATTAAACTGCCACTTTTAATGAACGACCCAATTTTAATTGGAGCAATGATAGGGGCACAAAATAAGCTCACAAAATCTTGCTCACAACATGAGGTGGCGATATTTTATTGGCTATATCGATAATGGACCCACCACACTCTAATTTAAAACACCAATAAAATTATTACACTTAGGATTTTGTGAGCAATATTTTGTGATTTTTTTGTGCCCCTAGTATTATTCTTTTAATAAACTTATTGATTTCATTTAGTGATAGATTAATAATTTTATTAGTAAGATTAGTAAGGCTAGTTTTACTATTAAAATACCAAATAACAATATAAATGTAATTTTAAATACTACAACTTTAAGTACTTCCTCCATCCCATAATAATAAACGATTTATTTCAGGAACAAGAGTTAGAAGAAAAATATTTTAAAGTAAGTGTTTTTAATATGAAGGGGAGAGAACATGGTAGAGAATCAGGGGCAGACCCAAGCATGCCTAAAGGTGTTCCGGTGATCTCCTCTAACCAAATAATGTGTGTAATTTAATGGTTAACTTGCTGGGAATTTGAGCAAGAGGTTGTGGGTTCTAGTCTCATGTCATGCATTATTTTTTTTGTAAAGAGTTTTTAAATAATTATTCTTGAGGTGGAGTATAATAGTACATGAGTTAGTTGATATGAGTACAACAAATGAATCTCATTGATTAAAAAACATTATTTATAAACTTTTCATTTTAGGCCCTGTTCCGTAAAACTGAAAGTTAAGCTCCGACAATGTAGAGCTGAAATTATTAAGTTGCTGAATTTTAAAATTTGAGTATGTTTGATAATGACAAATCACTTACATTTTAATTTAATCAATATTCCAACTCAATATAATAAAAAATATTTGAATAATCAATGATTGTATGATACAATAAAGTCACCATTGATATATGCATCAATGTAATAATATTTGAATATTTTTTAATGGTACCCTTTGTCCCATAATAAATTTTATCATAACTTTTTTGGTCACCTTGACTGAACTTAAAAAGTAATAAAGAAAACTTAATTACGACACTCTATCAAAAATATTATTATTTTTTAGTATGTTTTTTTAAAAAAAATTATTTGCTCGAATATAAGTTTTGCAAGAAAATGAATTTCAACAAAAGAAAGAAGCAATAAATAAATAAAAAATGTTGGTGGATTGATTTGTAATCATTCCCAATCTTTTTCTTTCATCCTCTTATCTTGTTAACCTCTTATCTTGTTAAGACTCTCATTTCCTATTTAAAGTAGTTTTTTTTTTTTTTTTTTTTTTAAAAAAAAGAGGTGGTTTCCTGTGAAAACACCTAGATCCGTCTCATAGTAGATACAGGTCGACCCATAAACCACGTTTTTTTTTAGTTTTTATACTTTTTTTGTGTTTATTTTTTTCATTTGACCAAAGTAACACTTATTGTAACTATATGTAACAACTGTGTTAATTAAAAATAATATTATTTATAAGTAAATGTAACACCTATTTTCAAAAAAAAAATAACGCTCATTTTACTCATTTTTCAACAGTAATACTAACTATAATTACTAAATGTAATAGTGTTTTTGCAAAATAATATAATTAGAGTATTTTGATTTTATTTTTTAAAAGAATGTAACATTTGAAAAATAACAACTTATATACATGAATGTAATTGTTTGTACAAGTAAATGTAACACTCTAATAGATGAAATTGTAACACATTTTTATAGATAATGTAATACTTTTCCATGTATCATGATAAATTGAACCAATTGTAACTTATTATTTGAAAACATATGAATATAGTTATTATACAAGTAAACATAACTGTTTTTACACAAAATGTATTTTTTTTTTTAAAAAATTGATATATTATTTGAAAAATGTAGCACTTTACACTTTGGTAAAAGAAATATAGAATAGTTTTCTATACAATAGTGTTACATTCAATTATTAATTTCTTAATTTTACAATGTCACTAAAACAAGTGTTTTCAGTTATAAAGTGTAAAGGGTTGAGCTATTACTTTTCCATACATATGTATTACAATTATGTATAAACACTACAACATGTTTGTTATATTTAGTTATAGTAAGTACTGTATTACTTTTGGCAAACGGAGAAAAAAGAAAAAAGAAAAAACAGTGTTACTTTCCTACACACATGTATTACTTTTATGTATACAAACGGTTACATATAAGTAACACGTTTGTTACATTTAGTTATAGTAAGTACTCCTTCCGTCTCAATTTAAACTTCAAAAAACTTTTAGCTTTAAGAATTAAGAAAAAAATGATGTGTTGTGAGTGTAGATGGTTTGATAGGAGAGAGAAAGTGAGGTAGAAAATAGTTAGTGAGTTATTGTTGTGAGTATGACATGTGAGACCCACAAATAAATAAGTATAAAAAACTTTTTTATGTTTTGAAGTTTAAAATGGGACACAAAAAATGAAAATTTTTGAAGTTTAAAATGGGACATAGGGAGTATTGCTTTTGGCAAACGAAAAAAAATATAAAAGCTTTTTTTTTATCGCGAATCATGGGTTCGGGTCGTGAGTCGAAAATATACCAATAACTCGGATACATGAGGGTCTCTAATATGAGATGAGTTATAATGTTCTCATTCAAGATTGTCTTTTTAAAACAATCTTAATTAGGAAAATGATTTATTTTTCCCTTACGAAACAAGCTTAACTTTTTAATCAAGTTCTCTCCAAATTAAGAGCTTAATTGAATTGAGTTACCATTACATTAGTATTTTACAATTTTAAATAAGACACTTAAAATAATAAATTTTGTAATTTTAAATTAGACGATAAATAAGATGACTTTTTTTTAATTATTAGTACTATTATGAATCAACAGAGGCGGCATCGGTAGTGAACCCACTCCCGGACCCACACCATACATCTGGGACAACCAAACAAGATGATGAAGAAGAAGAACAAAGAGCTGATTGTGGATTGTTAATTGTTGTCGAATTCAACATTGCAATTCCACCTTGATTTGGACTTAACTCTTTTGTTAATTTCTTATGCTTCTTCTTCATGACTTTCTTCCCTTCCCAATTAGTCGACGACCGAATCGCCGCCGGCACCGGCACTGGAGACGACGCCGTACATCCCAGTCCCCTAAACGTCGTGGATGTGAAGTTCTTCTTTTTGGGTGTGCTTCCACTTCCACTTCCGCCGGCTCCGGTACTTCCGCCGTCGGTGGTAAGGGTCAAAGTGGAGAGAACGAGGGAAGAAATGGTAGGTTTGGAGCGGATTTGAGATGGATTTGGATCTAAATCAGAAATGGGTTGTTGGATTTTGGGTGATTTTCTATTGTACCGATTGTTGTTATTGTGGTCGGACATTGTTGAGCTCTCTGCAACCATTAGAGGCATTCTTGATTCTTGAATCCAAATCTGTTTGGACAGAGAGAGAATGTGTGTGTGGGGGGGAGCAATGAGAATAATGGAATTAATGGGGTGCAGTGCCGGGGATTAAGGGCGGCGGTGGGTATAGCGAGGATAAGAGAGGGGGTGGAGATTGAAGTGGTGAGGGAAATCGGCAGCGATGAGGATGGTGCCGGCGTTGTTGGAATGAGCGGAGAGGGAGATGTTGGAGAGACCGATCTAGAGATAGAGAGAAGGGGGTTTAAGGGATTTGATTGGATTCCCCTGTTAATTTGTTAATATTGAGTTAATTTCAACAATAGACATGTTAAATAACCAACCCGGGTTAAAAATTTGACAATTCCGTCAGTTGGGTGAGCGCATTGCAAAAAAAAAAAACTTTAATGACCACATTTGAAAAATATTTGTACAATGTCGTTAAGTTTTTAACACCAGTTAAAAAATCGGTTATTTTGTTAATAAATTAAAGTACACATTGGGAGTTTTGACAGTACAAGTGGGAAATTGCAATAATCTGATAGTACGCATGTCTGTTTGGCAAAAAACTCTATGAAAATTAGTAATTTAAGTGAAGTAAATCGTGGTAAACTTGGATATGGCGTGTGCCAATCGTCCGGTGGCCGGTGGGGTATCCTTAGCCGAAGAATTTTCGCCAACGACGATTGCCACCAACATGCCTTTTTCATCTCTTATCGTCTTCCCCTCCCCCTTTAACCTCTCTTTTTACCACCTCAAATTCACAGCAAAACTAATGGATTTCGAACAGCTCCACCCACCAGTTCAATGGTGGAGATTAGAGCCACCTCATTTTAGCTACACCTAACGGCTGAGATGTAGCCGAACTCGGTGGGACCCACAAAAAGTTGAAATCATCCGAACCGCACAGATGATAAATGGATAAATGTGTGTATGTGGCCTTGATCGGAGCCGTTAGGTGGAGAGGTGGAGCTAACTCGGTGGAGCGGTTCCGGGTCCAAAACTACAACTCTGATTGATAATAATTACTGACAACGAATCTGTAAGATAATGTCAATGACGTCAGAAAGTCGTAGGAGACTTCATGCTCGATCATGCCGTCCCTGACTTTTTTGGGTATCTTTTTTTTTTTTTTTTTTTTTTTTTTTTGATGTCCAGGTTCACCAACTTCGCCAGACTTACGGTTGCTCGGCCTAGCTCCGCCAACTACTCCTGGGGGTAGTAGTTCCGGTCCCTCTTCCCTACCACCCGTTAAATCGCGGGATGTGCCTCAGTAGCCAGGGTTTGAGCACATGTCAACTGATAACACAATAGAAGGTCCGACCCCGGAAAAGAGCCCGGAGAGCTCCGTTGTGCCAGGACTTACGATTGCTCGGCCCTGGCACTAATTGCTCCCACCAGGAATCGAACCCACACTCTATGCCTCCAGCTCAACAACTTATGTCCCCCTCCTTAACCACTGAGCTATGCCCCGGGGGTCTTAGAGATAAAAAGAGAGGGAGAAATTTGATGTTTGGTGATTCTTCTGGTGGTGGTGGGTAGGTGGGTTCTGATTTTACAAAAAAAAAAAAAAAAAAAAAAAAGAAAAAAAAAGTCAAGAAAGGCATATAAATTCACTCACCCTTAACGTCTCTCACTCTCCTTCTCCATTTATATTCATTTGTTAATTACTCTGTATCTTAGCTGTTGTATTTCTTTAATCTCTCACAATTTTAAACTTTTATTGTTTGATTACTCAAATTCGGTCGGCGATTGCCTAAATCTTGTAATACATAATATTTGGGATTGATTAATTTTACCTTTGGTTTTTGTGGGGTAGGTGATTTTTTTGGCTTATAAATCAAAATTAGTTGGGTTTTTGAGTTTTGAGAGAGAAGGGAAAGAAGAGATGGGTTCGTATGGGATGCTAGCAAGACGGGTTGTGGAGACTGAAACCCCAGTCATGGTTCAGGTCCCATTTCTTCCCCCTTCAAAACCCTAATTTTGTTCTTGTTGTGTGTGTTTCTATGTGTATGTGGGTGTGGTTTATTTATAAGTGTGTGGAAAGAAATTTGATTGTTTTTTGTGTGTGTTTTTGGCAATTGGAGAAATATGTGGAAAGTTTTGTTGATACAGATGTATTGGGTTTGCAGATTCAAGAATTGTTGCGTGGTGTAAAGGGTGCCATATCCTTAGCTCAGGTTTGTTTACTTTCCCCAATGTTCCTAGAACTTGTTGTATAACCCCAATTGACAATCTTTGACAATGGGGAGTCCGAGATATCTTGATATGTTGACCTTTCTGTTTGATTGTAACGAGAGGAATACACAATTCATTATTTTCAAAAAAATAATTTCTCCGTAAGAAATTTGATGTTCCCAATTTCTGGAAATGGCTAGCCTGTTCAACATATGAAGTTGTTTGTCAACGACACTTTCTAGGATTGTAATAACAGGGTATTGTAATTATTGTACAGTAAAAAATGTGTCATTGACTTTTATTTTATCCCACTTGACGTTTCGTGTGATGGTACTTTGTTACGAGTTCACTTACGCGTTTGATATATAAGAAAATTGAATCTTTACAGTTTAGTAGCATGTTAGATATGGGATGGAAATTGGAAACTGAAACTGGAAAGATATGGATTTCTTGTCTACTCTGTTAATGTTTAATGAAGCGAAGAACAGAATTTGTTGTTGCCTTTTGGTTATTTTTGCTGTTAAGCGACATGAGTATAATACCTTGCTCTTAAAAACAGGGGGTAGTGTACTGGCAACCACCAAAGCAAGCATTGGAGAAAGTTAAAGAGCTCGTATATGAACCTTCTGTTAGCTGCTATGGTAATGATGAAGGTCTTCCGGAGTTAAGGGAGGCATTGATCAAGAAGGTAAATCCAAAAATTCCTGTTTGTTCAGTAAATATATGTGGTTCTGAGTCTAGTGTCTTTGCAGACTGGTTCATGCTTTTATTTTTTGTCACAAATGAAAAGCATTTTTTTTTTTTTAAGTAAAATCATCTGCTTGTCAAGGTCTATAATCACTTTGGATTGGACATGGATTTTTTAAATCTTATTTTTTCTAAATCTTCTTTGATTTTTATCAACTATGCATTATGTTTTTGCAGTTGCATAGAGAGAATAAGCTAAGCAAATCCTCGGTGATGGTTACTGCAGGTGCAAATCAGGTAAATAAGCTTGCTTTTCCATAGGTTATCTTTGGGCCTCATTTTTTCAACCAATTGACTATACTAACATTTCTTTCCCACCTAGTTTGAATCAAATGTTCCCTCCTTTTTCTGAATTCAGTTTTGTTTGACGGGCGATTTAGAATATTACTCAGTTGTCAACCACTTTCTTTAATATGCGTGTATGGTCAAATGCCACCTCTTGACGTGGGACTGAGGCCTGAGGGAGTACTATTTTATGAGGTTTGCCAAAAGGAATGACTAGTGAAAAACTAATATCAAGCTAGCTGCACGTCATCTGCAAAGCTAACATCCATGTTTTGATTTTGTTTGAGTCATTACAATCAGATTTACAATGCAATTTATGGTCTTGTGTTGCTCATGTTAATTTGTTAGTTCTTGTATTGATGCTACCAAAAAATCTGGGTCCGCTCCTTGAATCCGCGTGTTGTAGTCTAGAGATGCACCGGCTTGGATCTTCAATGTTGTGCTACCTGAGAAAACAGACACCGGTTAGGGGTGGGGGGGGGGGAGGGTTCTCCCCTCGAAAACCCTCCGGCGTAGAATCAGGATCCGGTATCCATATCAACATGAATAAGAACAAGAACAAGTATTCAAGATATCTAAGCACCAAGAATCAGCTTACTTTTTATCAAAAAATGAGGGGTTTATATACCAGCATAAAGTGGGATTACCTCACCAAGGTACAAGCCACGTGTCCCCTTTTCATTGGCTACTCGCCCTTTATCAGCCTCCACGATCTCTGCAAGTGGGATGCCACAGGCAGATCTGTCCTTTGTCAGAGATTGTCGATCCTTATCGAACCTTGCCAAGCACGTAATGCCTTCATTTTCAAGAGGTCAAATCGCCTATGCGATTTGTTTCGCCTTCATGCGATTTGCTTGTGATCTCACGCCAGATCTGCATATAAGCTTTCCTCAAGTCTAAGCTTTCCATGGTTAAGGTGCCACATGCGTGGAGCATATTGCCAACGGCGATTTGACAAGCTTCTCTTTGGACTCTCAGGCCCCCATAATCAGGGATGACAACGGGTCGGGTTTGGGCCGGGTTTGCTCATACCCGAACCTGACCCGCACACACGACACACTGTACCGAACCCACCCCGCCCCGCAAGTGCTTAAACCAGTTTCCGACCCGGTCCGACCCGGCCTCTCCCCTTGCCCAACAAAGCATCAACAATTTCGCTGAAATACTCGCCCAATAACAATAAAAAATCAACGATGATCGAGAATGTGAGGATGAGACGAGGATGAGAGATGTAAACCTTCAACAACCTCACTGTTGTAACGCCCAACACAAGCGCCGTCGCCATAATCGAATTGGGGTGGGATACGAGGAAGATAGAGAGATGAGTGAAGGAGAATGGGAGGCGGCATATTAAGACGAGATGACGATTAGGGGAAGGAGAGAGGAGGAACGAAGGAAGGAGGGGTGACGAGCGAACGAGGGCTGCGGCATCATCGTTTGTCAATTGAATTTGGGGTAGAAAAGATATTGAAGAGAGAGGGATGCGGCTGAGAAGTAGGGTTTGGAATCGGCAAACAGATCAGTAGCTGCTTAGGTTATATACTAGGGTATTTTATGACATTAAGGAAACATAAAAGGGCATTACAGGAAATTAACAAAAGAAATATATTTATCTACTACACGGGTTGGGACGGGTAGGGTTTAGCCGGGTTATCAAGCTGTACCGAACCCGCCGGGTTTTAAAAGTAGCTTATCAAACCCACCCGATACGGGTCGGATCAATGCCGGCTTCGGGTCGGGTCCGGGTCGATTACCATCCCTACCCATAATTACTAAGCTTTCCATTTATTCCAAGCTTCTCGAGCCTTGGATCCATTTTCATATCCCGGGCCCAATTTAAGCCCAATCATAACTTTTTTAGGGACACATCATGTATAACTTTGTTCTTCGGGTTATGGGTAAATATTTCTTGAAGAACCAACATATAAATTTATAACTAAGATATAGGAGTTCTCATCGAGGCACTTTGAAAGGTTTCAGCTGGTTGAAGATTGCCAGCCTCTATACATCCTTTCTGTCATATTGCTTAGGAGGTGCGCATATTTCTATTGGACAATACGGAATACCATGTATTCGCTGTGTATATGTGCATGTGTTCACAAATTCTTGATAAAATTCCTTTACTATTTAGTTACTGTATGTATGTGGCAAAATTAGGATGAAAATGATACTAGCTAACCTGATAGCCTGTGTGCTTACTTGTTCTTTATTTGTTTATTGAAATTATATCACTGAGATGATTTTATTTGTGTTTAAATAGCACATCAAAGATGCAATCTTCATCTATCAATGGATTACTTGCAGGCATTTGTGAATGTTGTGCTCACATTGTGTGATGCCGGGGATTCCGTAGTTATGTTTGCACCATACTACTTCAACGCATACATGTCATTCCAGATGACTGGCGTTACTAACATTCTGGTGGGTCCCGGTGATCGAAAGACACTTCATCCGGATGCAGGTTGAAGCTTTATGAACACTGTACAATTTCTTTTTATATTTCTGAGTATTTTGAACTTCCATTTATGGCTATGCAAAATCCATTTTGTTTGTGTTTTCTTCTTTATGCCTACGTTCTAAAGCTTTGACAATTCATTATAAGTTTTGGTTAATAAGTTAGAAAGTTGATTGAGATATGGCTTTGAATGCACAGCCAACTCTTAGAAGGACGAGTTAGGAAAAGATTGTCTGTTTTTGGCCCTAGTACGGACAGTTACATTCTTATTTATCATTGAAATTTACCCACTCTCGAGTTTTTGACACTTGATTTGTGAAAAATTAGTCTTAGTTATTGAGTTAATAGAAGTCCGTCCCGGATTTGCGTACCTTGTTTTGGTTTTCAGACTGGCTAGAAAAAGTTTTGCGGGAGACAAAACCAACTCCAAAGCTTGTGACTGTCGTGAATCCTGGCAACCCATCCGGAACTTACATTCCGGAACCCCTTCTTAAGGTAGATAGATATCTTCCAACTACTCATCTCGCTTCGTGTTTAAAAAAATATATATATATTTCCAACTTTTTGTTTGATTTCCTTCATACTTGCTTATAGAGGATATCAGATATCTGCAAAGATGCTGGATGCTGGCTTGTTGTAGATAACACATACGAGTAAGTGTCTTCTTCTTGCTATGTAGAAATGAAAACTTATTGCTATGTAGAAAGATAATAGGCTTATTTTTTGATTTCTTTTACCCAAAACTATCATAGCCTATTCCCTTTATTTCAGCTCTAGAAGCCGTTTTTCTCTAGCATTTTGATCGAGGAAATATCTTACTATTGTAGGAGTCTTTACTTTCGCAATATTGCAGGTACTTTATGTATGATGGTTTGAAGCACTCGTGCATAGAGGGCAACCATATAGTCAATATTTTTTCATTCTCTAAAGCATATGGGATGATGGGTTGGCGAGTCGGATATGTAAGTAATGTACAAACTTTTTTTTTTTTCTATTTTCCTGAATAAAAATTAAGTTGGCCGTATTTTTTTTTTTTGAATGTAAATACATGTGCAGATAGCATTCCCCTCAGAAGTGGAAGGTCTTGCAGCACAACTCCTTAAAGTCCAAGACAACATACCCATATGTGCATCTATAATCTCACAACGACTAGCCCTTCACTCTTTAGAAGTGGGTCCCGAATGGGTCACCAATCAAGTCAAAGATCTAGCCAAAAACAGAGCACTTGTTCTAGAAGGCCTATCACCTTTAGGAGACGGAGCTGTTAAAGGTGGAGAAGGCGCAATATACCTTTGGGCAAAGCTTCCAGACAAGTTTCTTGATGACTTTGAGGTTGTTCGTTGGCTGGCACGGAAACACAAAGTGGTCATACTCCCGGGAGGGGCTTCTGGCTGCCCGGGACATGTCAGAATCTCGTTTGGAGGGTTGAGAGAGGATGACTGTAAACTTGCTGCAGAGAGGCTGAAGATCGGGTTCGAAGAATTGGTGAAAGATGGAATGGTTGAATGATTGTTCACATATAAATTATAGTCCAAATTTGATGGTTTTAAACATGGCCATTGGATTCATACTCTGGTTTTTCTTTCAATAAATGGAGAAGTCTTGATTTCAAAGTGTTATAAAAGGATTTTTTTTTTTTTTTTTTGGGTCTTATGAATATGTATAGAAAAGAGAATGAAAAAAGGTCTCAAATTCTGTTAGGTGTTGTTATATATTAGCCCATTTAACCTTATAATTGGAAGATGATACTACATGCAAAGCCTTGTTTTTTTTTTCACCTTAAAAACTAGATTCAATTATATAGAAAGGTGGCCTCCGGCCCGATAAAAGTGTGGTACATTTTACCGCAAGCAAATGTGGTATTTTTATGTGCCAATAAGACCGTAAGTCTATCTACCTACAAGTATTAAATGCCAGGCCCGTCTCAACAAGTATTGGGGCCCTGTGCTACATGTGAATTGTAGTACCATAATATTTTTAAATTTACACAAAATGTATAATACTTAGGCATAATTCCACAAGGCCCCTTCTCCCAGATCATTATTCCATAAAAGTCCACCTGAGATCCAAAAGTCCACCACCACCCATTGTCCAAACCAAAATTCCATAAAAGCCCAAAAACCCATCACACACTACTCAGGTCAGGCTGCCCCCAAGCCCAATGCCCAGGCCCGATGTCCCCCGCCCGCCCGGATCCAGAACTCAATGCCAGCCACCCCTTTTAATTAAAAGCAAAAATGTTGTTCCCAGGTTTCGAACCTAGGTCTTTTACAATAACAACCATGTCTTTACCACTAAGCCAATGCATTGCTTGTTTCTAATTTTGCAATATTTATTATTACTAACTGAAATCTGGACGAAACTAAATTACAAAACTTGAGATTTTACAATTAATTAATGAAAAACTTGAATATTCACAAAAACACAATTTTTTAAATATATGTTAGAATATTAAAAACATGATTTAAGAATATAAAATATCTAAAGCTTTTTATTAAAAAAATATGAAAGACCTAAAAAATAAATTAAATTATATTTGCGAAAATACATTATTTCATAATATTTTATAAGTTTTTAATTATCACCCTTCTGTTAAGGCATTTATTTACATAAATGACACCAACTAAGTCTATTATATACTGAAAATATGAGAATTATAAGAAAATAAACTAAATAACTCTTATACCTTAAATATAAGAGTAATTCTAGTCTTATATTTTAGGTATATAATTTCTTTAAAAAATGGGGATTTAATGTGAGAAAATTACTCTCATATCTAAAGTATAAGAGAAGAACTAGTCTTATACTTTCGGTATAAGAGTTAATATTAAAAGTATATTAGAACAACTTGATTAATGTTTCACAACATTTAATAATAGAAGTATCATTCTTGCCAAAATAAATGTCAGCAATTAAAACTTTCCAATCAATTAATGAAATTCTTGATTATTCACAAAAACATTAAATTTGTAAAATAAATATCATTTACATTAAAAAACATGATTAATTAGGTCTTATAATTTGTATCAAAGTCTTGTAAAGTCTTATTAAACATGTAAATTGTCTCATATCAGACTCATGAGAGCCATTTACAAAGGTCTCATATCCGACTCATGAGTCTCTTAAATGTCTCATAAGTGATTTTTTAAGTCTTATAATTTATCAAAGTCTTGTAAATTCTTATGAGACATGTAAATTGTCTCATACCAGACTCATAAGTCTATTTACAAAGGTCTCATACCAGACCCATGAGTCTCTCAAAGGTCTCATAAGTGCATTTTTTAGGTCTTATAATTTCTATCAAAGTCTTGTAAATTCTTATGAGACATGTAAAAAAGTCTCATATAAGACTTATGAGGGTCTATTTACAAGGTCTCATAGCAGACTCATGAGTCTCTCAAATGTCTCATAAGTGTATTTTTAGGTCTTATAATTTGTATCAAAGTCTTTGTAAATCCTTATGAGACATGTAAAAATGTCTCATATAAGACTTATGAGGGTCTATTTTTAAGGTCTCATAGCAGACTCATGAGTCTCTCAAAAGGTCTTATAGTGCAAATAATGACAATTTGGTAATAAGGACTTAAATAGTGTCATTTTATATAAATAGTTTACTGGAGGGTGCTAGTAAAAAAAAATTAAAATTAAAATTCGATATTGCACAAAATTATAATTTAATTTATCTTTGGGTCTTTTATATATTTTTTCTAATAAAATATTTAAATACTTTATATATATTTTTTTAAATCTTGTTTTTTTTTTTTTTTTTTAACAAAAAGTTGATGTTTTGGGAATAATCAAAAATTTTATAAATTGATTTAGAATCTTGTTTTTTCTTCACTTAGTTTCATTTAGGCGCAATAGTAATAGAATATATTGCAAATTTTGTATCAAACAGTAGGCTGGTGTAGTGGTTAAGTTGTTAGTTTTCACAATAAGTCATGGGTTCAATTCCCATACCCAACATTTTAATTTTGCATCCAAACAGTGAGCTGGGCTGGCATGGGCGGGCGGGCATGGGCATGGGCGGGCGGGCATGGGCGGGCTGGGTATGGGCGGGCTGGGCTGGGCAGGGCATGGGCAGGGCTGGGGCGGGTTGTGGGCTGTGGTGGGTTTAAATGGGATTTTGATCTGACCTTGAGTTTTTATGGCATTTGGATCTCACCCAGGGGGCCTAGAGTCCAAAGCCCTACTAGCAATTAAATCCGACATGTGAATCCGAAGGGATATAGATAGTAAGTGGAAGCCATAAGGTTTCCGGTGTTTTATTGTGTCTGGTCTTCACAACATTTTGCAAGATTTCATATCTTATTGAAATAAGAAGTAACTAAAGCAAACACTTTACGTGCTACTTCCGTCTCAAAATGATACTTTCACATTTATTATGTTAATAAGAAATATTTTTTGAGCAATAATTTTAGTTTAATTTAATTGTCCAAACAAAGTATAAAAATTTGTTATTGACAAATTTATAATGATGTATCAATAACAAATTCTATATTTTTAATATAATTAATATAGTGTAAAATTATTATTTAAAGTTAGTCAGTCATAATATTTAACAAAGTAAAATCAGACAGAGGCAGTAATACAAAACTGAAAAAGATAAAAAACGGATGGAACAAAATTGTATGTATGACTTTAAAGAGAGCTGAGAAAAAAATTGAGGCCCTCTAAGATTTTGAGGCCCTGTGCAAGAGAGCTGCTTGCACAGCCTCTTCACCGGCTCTGTTAAATGCATTACAAAGAGATATATTGTCTTTTTGATATTAGCTATTAAAGGTTCCAAACTAAAATGGCTGCTTCTATCATTGTTGATATACGAACATGCAAGCGTAGAGTCCGTGAGGAGAATGGTGTTTCGAAAGTTGTGTTGAGTAGCCCAGTCCAGTCCGCTTTTTTTTTTTGATGGCTAGACATTTTGTCTGAATACTAGAAGGTGATTTGCATGATATGCTTCCGATAGCTATTCTTCCTTTAATCTTGTTTGGATCCCATAATTTCCATCCTAAGCCTGCCCATCTCGTGTGCTTTTTCCATGCACCATCTGTGATTAGGATAAAAGAGTTACCTGTAATATTTGTTTTGATATATTCTTCCAAAGTCTTTCCATTCGATGAATCAAGACTTCTTCGGGAAGATGTTGATGAGGTTTCAGGGTTCAGTTGGGTTGAATTCCTTCAATGAGAGATTTGATTGCTTGCTGCAGTTTTCTTTTCAGCTTCCAGTGTTTTGATTTTTTGTAAACTTGCACAGGGGATAATGCCATCAATGTCAGGGAATGCTTAGTTGAATATAATATTGTTCCTGTTTATCTAAATCTCCCATGCAATGAGAAAGACTAAACAAATAAAAAATATGAATATTGTCCACAATCCAATCCGAGAGCTATTGTATAACAGTTCGGTCGGGTGAATCCACCGGGTGTGGGTGTGGGTAGGGGGGGGGGGATGAAATCCAGACTTGTGTAGAAAGCTAACATGAAAAGAAAAGATGGGTGTTGCTTTCATTTTCAAGGCCGCATCTTGAACAGAGCGGAGAGGGGCTACATTTCCTTTTGAGAAGATGAGGGTTGTTGGGAGTGTATTTTGGAGGAGTCTCCGAGCAAAGACACTTAAAACGTCAGTTCGAATGTTATAAATTCTAATTTGAATGTTTACGAGTGATAGGATGAATGCAGAGACATATTCTTTTTTTTTTTTTTTTTTTTAGAAAACCTGTTTTTCCCTAAGCAATACGAAAAACACATTTTTCATAAAGCTTGTTCATATAAAAACTATGAATTAGGTTGTACTCCCTCTGTCCCTAAATGAGTGTTCATTTTCAACAAATCTTTGTCCCAAAACGAGTGTCTTTTTTGGACATAACTTTGTCCCTAAACGTTTTTTTTTCGAAATTTTTTTCACCGGTTTCTTTATACGTGCAAAACTAAATGTTTGGAAAGGAGATTACAAGATTATATATGAATCTTTGCTACCAAATTGTACACAAAGTTGAGATTTTCAATGTCCCTTAAAATGAAATTTGGACACTCATTTAAGGACAGAGGTAGTACTATTTAACTTGCTTAAAATTTAACTTTTTATCTTTCAAAAAAAATAAAAATTAACTTTTTAAAATGTCCATAAAAATAAAATTGGAGCAATTTTTTTTTTTTTTTTTTTTTTTTTGTAAAATAAGAAAGAGATAGTCAAAGAAAAGGAATATAATTTGAAATTGAAATGAACTAAAAAAAGAAGTACTAACAAAAAAAAAAAAAAAAGTGAATTAGAATCAAGAGATTTCCGTTTTAAAGAAGTAAAGGAGAAGAAATGTAAACGTTAACAAAGCAAGATCGGAATCGGATACGTCCCCGCTCTTCAACTTAGCCGAAGCACTACCACAGGCATGAATAAAAAACCCTAATTTTGGTTGGAGAGTGGACAAAGAAAGGAGGAGAGAAAACCTAGAAATGTCAGGCACGTCGGTTGCGGGATTGGTTGATCAGGCGAGGGAATATGCGGTCTATATGGCACCTCTGTTATCTTCTTCGATGGAGCCATCGCTCATATTAACAAGTAAACATTCTCTCTTTCAAATGTTCATTGCGGATTTGCGGCATTGTTCTTCTAGTTGTAGAAATTAGTTGTTTGATAATTTCATACTGCGATATCCGGTTCTGCACTAGCAGGATTTGTCTTATCACACGACTGGGATAATCCAGTTTGAGATTAGTTGAATGGAATATTTGAACTGTGAATGAAAGATTGGGAAAAGAGTTGCAAATTGTGAAGAAATTAGTTAGCCTAGTTGGGGAAGAGTAATCCAACCTATGTTTTTGTGATGTTCTTTTTTTACTTCTTGAGTTTGAAAACGAATTGTGGGGGGGGAGTTATTCTAAAGATGGATAAACTTTATTGTAATTTCATATCAACATATATCAATAACTTATTTGAAAATTATTTATAGTTATGCCCGCAAGTTATTCTAAAGAGGACCTTCATTATCTCAGAACCTATTTATTTCCTATCTGGACCACTCATAAATGCCTTTCGATAAACTACAGTACTAATTAGGATAGGATATGAGTGTATCAGTGAAACTGGCATAACCGGAAGTCTTGCAGACTGAAACTAGTAGCTAAATTAGTTTAATGCACCTAACTTTAAGTACTTGAGACAAGGCCGTGCTCATGTAAGAAGTGACTAGAATCTTCTGTAATTAATCGCCATGTTGGACTTTTCGTAGCGAGCGTGGGGGGAAGTTGGATTAAGCTAGGACTTCTCCATTCCAGTTGTCTTGAAATAAAACTTTGTAAAACAGAACAGACCTACTGGTCAGTGTTTTGGTTACCATTAATCTTTTGGCGTTAGTGTTTCTCGGTATCCTCCAATGTAAATGATGTGTAGTGTGCTGTGCCTGGTTCATTTTATATCTATAGTCATGGTTTTTCCCTTCATATATCTGCTCTGTGTATTTCCTGCTCTTAAAATGCTATGCATTGTTTTGAATTATATTATTACGGTTTTGGGACATGCTTTCATTTTATTATTGTTATTGTCAGAATGGAGATGCTGAAGAGACGAAGTCAAAACCTGGGCAATATGACATCTATCAGTACCAAGTTTATGGTATATTATGATGGATAATAGCACTCAAACATTATAGAATAAATCAGAGGTCTGACATAGAATGTTAACATGCTCGCTCATACTAATAAGCAGTTAATCACTATGTTTACATTTGTCGTTGATGTGTAATCATGGGACAATTGCCTAGAAAACACCATTTTATTAGTTTTCCCTTTCAGTCACAAACTAGAGCATTGATCATCTCATTGGTAACGTAGCAGGCGCTTCCACTCATGCTCCTGGAACTCATGGCATTTGTGCTTTCAGGGAATTAGAAGACCTTGGAAAGGTGTTGTTATGTATGGTCGATGTGGTACTGGGAAGACACCTCTTGCCAAAGCAGTTGCGACACAACATTTTTTAATGTATCTTCTGCACCTTGGCCAGATCAATTTGAAAACTGTTGAGGTAAATTGTCTTTACTAACTGATTTGTCATTGGTTTACCTGGAAATAGTGAGTGCCTATGATGCTCGCTGTCACTTGTTTACCTTTATCCACTACTTCATGGCATTTGGACTAGATTGCTTTGACAAAGTCCATTTCCTTTACTACTGGCGTACATATCTAATGATCGATAATATCGATATGGATACTAGGCTGCATCATGTGGCTACTGGTTACTTTATTCACATTATAATTGATTATTTCTTGTGCCTTTTCCAGACTATTTGGAGCAGAATGTAGCAGGTTTGCTCTATAGGCCCGGCTCATTTCCAAACTGTGGATATTTAACATGCTGGGAATAATTTGTTTATATCTTTGTTAATTCGTTTTAGCTTTAAACAAATGGTTAAATGATTTTGGTGCTAGCCTGCTCAGTAGAAGAAGCATCGGCCATTTTATTGACATGGATTTAGAGCTAAACAGAGTTTTCTTGCGTGTTTTTTTTTCTTTTCCCGAAGTGATAATTATCCTCTGGCCATCGTTTGTACCCATATTATGTCCAGAAAAAAAATACTCCTACATAAATACAACTACCTCTGTCCCTAAATGAGTGTCCAATTTCATTTTAAGGGACATCTGAAAATCTCAACTCTTTGTACAATTTGGTGGCAAAGATTCATCTATAATCTTGTAATCTCCTTTCCAAACATTTAGTTTTGCACGTATAAAGAGACCGGTGAAAAAAATTTTGAAAAAAAATATTTATGGACAAAGTTGTGTTAAAAAAAGTCACTCATTTTGGGACAAAGATTTTTTGAAAATGGACACTCATTTAGGAACAGAGGGAGTAGATTCAAACTTAGATTGTCCCTTAATAACATAAACATGTGTCCTAATCAAGAGGAGACAAAACCAAATCAATCAGCTTCGTCACTTTCAATATTCATTGCATGACAAACATTAAGCTACCTGTTTATTGAGTATAAAAGGGCATACAAAGACGGCCAAAATCCTAAGAGAAACACATAGAAAGCTCCTAATAATTTGTCCTTTTATTACACACATCCCATTGCTTATACCGCCCCTATTAGACATAGACGAGTTGAGATCTCCTGTACCACTTTTGTGTGCCACTCCATGTATCACTTGTAATCCAACCGTTCATATGTTTGCATAATATTACAATAATACCAATCTCAATAACCGTGAGTCATTAGATCACTTGTGGCACATGAAGTGGTACACGAAGTGGCACAGAGGATTTGGACTCGACATAGATAAACAAAAGATGGTATTCATTTTTGGTATGCTGGGATTAGGGAGTGATATAAGGGTCTTTTTCCCATATTTGGTGAACTTACCAAAGTTTCCGTTATTAATGAAACAAACTTAGTACTATGTTATAAATACTATAATCTTTTTTAAAGAAGAAACTAATTATAACAAACCACCTAAAATCATGGGGACTCGTTTCTCACTCCAACTTGTTGTTCTTCTTCTTCTCTTCTCCCTCCTGTTCATCAGTACCACAACCAGTTCCCATTATCATGATCACGACTTGTCGTACACCATTAGAGGTAACAGCAATATACATATTACTTGTCCAGTTTGATTTATTTGTTTTGGTTCTTATCAGCTTTGATTAATCGAATGTTGTACTTATCATGCGCAGAAAATGATGTTTGTACATTGGTAGACTGTGGGGAAGGAACATGTGTACCGGATTTAGGTGGAATATTGTTTCACTGCGAATGCAAACCCGGATGGAAAACTATTCAAATCGGTCCTCTCAACTTCCCCTCTTGCGTTGTTCCCAACTGTTAGTCTCGATCCCTCTCCCTCTCTATCTCATTATTGTTTCTTCTGCCAACGGGGTGGTCCTGGTGCATGCGCATCTTAATTCGTCTATGCCAATGCAGGCACGCTGAATCTTACCTGTGGAGGCCCGCCAAGTTTTTCTATTCCGCCACTCAACTTCTCGAGCCGTAAGTATCTCATTCCTCACTCTCCATTTTTTTAAGCTTCCCCAACTGTAACAAGAATGTCTAATTATCAAATGACCCTTTGTAAAATGATTTGATCACAGCTTGTAACCTGGTTTGGTGCGGTGATGGAAACTGTGTGGTGAATGGAACTGAACACTATTGTCAGTGTAACGAGGGGTCAGACAACCTACTAGATAATCCAGCTTTTGTTTGTTTTAAACCATGTAACACTCTCCTCATACCTCTAACCTGAAATGATACAACTCTGTCCCGGAAAATTTGACCTTTTATGGTCAACATAACCGAACTTTGACAAAGCATTAGTGTCTATCTAATGATCACAATGAAATTTAAAAAATTATTATTGATAAATCACTTAATGATTTGTCAATTACAATTTTTAGAATTTCACTAGAATGATTAGATCAATATCAATGTTTGGTCAAAGTTCATTTATGTTGACCATAAAAGTCAAAATGAGACTAACTTTCCAGGAGAGTATAAAATTTGTGTTTTTGATCATATGGTTATATTAACATCTGAGATTTTTTTTTTTTTTTTTTTTTTTTTTTGCTTTTCTTCGTTTGGTTTGTAGGCTATTATGGAGCAGATTGTCATCATCTTAATGTTGTCCAGCAGCCACCGCCACCATCAACTTCATCCAGCCCTCCCGGAAATGGTAAGTTAAAGTTATATATATATATATATTTTTTGGCAGAGATCTGACATGAGAAAAAACTGAGTAGCCAATTTTGGGAGAGAATTTGGGCTGATTCTTAAACAAGACTTCCGAAAACTGACTACTGATCATTAATTTCATTTCTTTTTTTCCGTTTGTTTTATGACGATCAGGTCCAAAAGAAACATCAAATTGCTGGAGGATACTCCCCAAACTGATTATTGCTATCTTAACAACAACAACGTTTCTAACGTGGATTTAGATATCTAACGCGCTACAGATGGAGTATGACAAATGACCACAACCAGAATTTACACGTACCGAGTTATAAGTTTATGTATATACATACATACATACATACTTACATACATACATATACGTATATACGTATGTATGTGTTTGTCCGTGTATATGCAGTAGTATGCAACATCTTATTGCTTGGTATTTCTGAATAATCCCCTCATTCTACTATAGAGTTTTGTTGTGCATTAGCATAAGGCAGTTGAATGAGACAAATGAAATACATTGTAGGTGGTTTCCCATTTAGCATTTGAAAAGCAAGAATTTGTTATTTATTGACAAAAACTGGTTTGAAATTTTCTACTACCTTTTATTTAAATCGCAAAATTGAGATTAGAAGTTTGTAACATAATAAAATAAAGATAGAAGTTTTGTTAGTATTCTAGGATTTGTTCATGTTCCAAAGAATCTAATGGTGCCAAAGTTTTCTAGCAGTCATTTCATACACGTTTGGTGGCAAATTTGTTTATATTTATTACAAGGAGGCCAAGCTAATGAAATGAATACTCCCGTCCTAAAATGGTATTTCACATTTTAAATATTCAAACTTTTTAAGGATATAAATACTTGATACACTAGTCATGTTTCGTTTATTACTTCATCCGTTTTAAAATATCTGTCGCTTTAGACTTTTTCACACATATTAAGAAATGTAATTAATGCATGTTAAGAAGATCCATTTGCCCCAAAATAATTCAACTTTCTAGGTGATTAAATGCTTGCCTGAGAGATACTTTCACTATCATTAATAAGGGTATAATTGAGACAAAAGGGTAAGAGTGCATTGATAATAATAAAGCGACAGATATTTTGAAACAATTTTTTACTCCTAAAGCGACATATAATTTTTAAACGGAGGGAGTAACTTATAAGCTTAAATTGTGTTTTTTTTTTTAGGATAATGAAAAATAAGAATATCATATTTTGAGATACAAGGAGTATACTCCTTCTGTCACAGAAAAATAGTCTCACTGTGAGACTATTTTTCTATAATTAAGAGGTTATATTCATTAAATTTTCTTAATTATCGTTACGATAACTAAGGATGAGAAGTGAGAAAGAGAGAGGGTGAAGGGAGGATGAAAGACAAAAGAAGAAAAGTGGAGGTTAGTGATGGAAATGAAATTGTGTTGTTAACATGTTTGAATAATCAAAAGGATTAACATTATGAGACAGAGCAAGTATTACAATCATGTTCAAAAAATAATAATCACATTTGAAAAAAAAATAATAGTACCTCTGTCCCTAAATGAGTGTCCAAATTTCATTTTAAGGTACACTGAAAATCTCAACTTTATGTACAATTTGCTAGCAAAGATTCATATATAATCTTGTAATCTTCTTTTTAAACATTTAGTTTTGCACGTATAAAGAAACCGGTGAAATTTTATTCGAAAAAAAACATTTAGAGACAAAGTTATGTTAAAAAAGACACTCATTTTGAGACAAAGATTTCTTGAAAATGGACACTCGTTTAAGGACAGAGGGAGTAATAAAGAGCGAATGAGATTAATTTTCAACGTCTTCAATCTCACGGCCATTGTTTTTTTTTTGAAAGTTGGTTTCAATTAAGAAAATTGCCATCGTGTTACAAACCCTACCCGTGAGGAGTCGAACCTGAGACCTCCACCTAAGTGAAAGCTTACGCACACACCCGGATACCATTGAGCGAAGAGGCCTTAGGTAATCTCACGGCCATTGTTGGATGGTTTCTTTTTCCTCTGTACCTTCACTCCCTAGAGTTATGCACTCATGTCATCTCTTAATTTTAAATTAATTCGAGCCTTTAACAACCATCATGTTTTAACTAAAAAAAATATATGTCAAATTAGTAATTCTCTCCCCCCCCCCCCCCCCCCCACACACACACTTTTTTTTTTTTTTTCATTAAAGGGTACGATCATTTTCATTAATAAAAAGGGGCAAAATAATTTTAATTTATTTATCTCTTTGCACTAAGATCCTTCATTTTAAAGTTTTTTTCCATTACAAAATACTCTCTCGTCCCACTTGAATTGGGACAAATTTTTATTATAAGTCTCATTCAAAATAGGGCAACTCTAAAATGGAAAGCTTTTATTAAATGTGACTCACATTGACTCTCACAACAACTTTCTACTCATTATTCTCTATCTCATTTTCTCTTTCATATTCACAACACCTACTCCACTAACACTTTTCTTTAATCCCCATTCCCAACTCAAAAATCCTATTTCGACTTCGATGAGATGGAGGGAGTATACACTAATAGATTTTTTTTCTTTTTTTTTTTTCAATAAAATGGGGGGGGGGGGGGCACCTGGCCTAATACACTCTGGGGTAATTAAGCATTTAGTTGGCTGACATAGGTTTAAGTCTCTTCGTCCTTGAGGTCTTAAGTTCAATTATCCCCGACTAGAACTGAATTAGGTGGTTTAGGATTTCAGAAGAAAAAAAAAGGAGTTCTGATAGCCCACGCTACAAGATGATAAAGCCCATTAAAATAGTGAACCATATTTTAAACATAAATTATTGGTCTAGATCCATTGACTAATATGAAAAGGCCCATTAAAATAGTGGGCCGTATTTTTATTTTTAGTTTTGATAAAAACAAAAAAAAAAGGTGAGTATTTTTTATTCCATCTCCTTTTAGAAAGTAAGTGTGACACTTATTGAATTTTAATAAAAAAACATATAAAACTGAATTATCTTTATAAAATTAAAAAAATACTTTTGATGCATTACAAAAAAATTATGAAAACACTTAATTATTCATAAGAATAATTCTGTAAATAAAAGTAGGCTAACATTCTATATCCCTCCACGGGAAGAAGTAGAATGAAATAAATTCTCGTAACATATCAAATAAACAAATCTATTCATTCACCATTATTTGTTAGGTCTTAGACCATCTCCAACAGTTTAGTGCAAAAATTGCACTATTTTTTATAATAGTGCAATTTTTACACCTAATATTTCCAACAGTTTGCTTCAAATCTTATACTAAATAAGAATATAATAACAATATTCATTATTGTTTCACATATATAAATAATAGTAGGTTATATAATTTTATATTGTAAAATATTTTCATATATATCAAAAAGGAAAAAAAAAACGGATATTTAAAAAGAAAAAGAAAAAGGGGATAGCGCAGCACTATCCCTTGCACCAAATTTGAAGCAAGTGATAGAGTTGCTTTATTAATAGAGCAATGTTTAGAGTGCCATTGGAGTACAACAATACTCTATATTTGGAGTTTTAGAGTACCGTTAAAGATGGTCTTATGCAAGTGGAATGGTGACCCGTACCAAAAGAGTTTTAGTTCAAAAAATATTTGATATTTCTTTCATATAAAATGTCACGGATTATCTCATTCAATAATAAGAAACCCAAAGAAGTTTTGTGTGAGACGGTTTCATACATGAAATGGATCTCGACGAGAGAAAAAATAGGCTTGCCCCGCCCATCCCATAAGAGATAAACAATTTACTATCTTAATGAATGAGACTCGCCTCACGCAAGAAACCGTCTAAAAACAAATTTTTATCATCAGAAAAAGAGAGAAAAGAATGTTAACCCACACCTTCTGTCGCAAAAAAACTATGCCATCACTAAACTTGGAGCTTATTTGGATTCTATATACGCCCCCCGTCCCAATTTAAACTTAAAAAAAATGTTCAAGAATTAATAAAAATATGATGTATTGTGAGTGTAAATGGTTTGGTAGGAGAGAGAAAGTGTGGTAGGAAATAGTTAGTGGGTAATTGTTGTGAATATGACATGTGGGGACCCACAAATAAAGAAGTATAAAAAACTTTCTTTTTTTATAGGTTTTCAAATTTTTGAAGTTTAAAATGAGACGGAGAGAGTATTCCTATAATTAGAATTAGAAGGACAAAAATAAAATAATCTACAGCTAGTGAGGCCCAGCAATGTTTTAGAGCCAATGCTATCCCTGCAACTTTTTGTTCTTTTGTAACCACAGTGTTTTTCCCATAATTATCTACATGTTATGATATATTATTGTGTGGATGTCCTTTGAACCGAAAGTTTACAAGATAATCTTTCGCGAAGCTTACTAGGGGAGCTTTGTAAATATCTTCAGCGAACCTTACTAGAGAAGCTTTGTAAATATCTTTAGTGAAGCTTATTAGGGAAGCTTTGTAAATATCTTTAGAGAATCTTACAGAGTAAGCCAATTTCCTCCTATAATTAGTAGGCTCTAGTTTTCATTTCAATACACCTCAGAAGTTTTTAACTTCTATCTTTCTCTCTTGTATACTCTCTATAATAGTCTTGAAATAAAATATTATCTATTAAGATTTTGCTCTTAATTCTCCAGTTTTATAACACTACATGACTTTTTGATCATTTATTTTGAATATAAACATAAATAACTAACATCATGTCACAGCTTGTTTTCCTCTAATGTGATTATGTGAATACCGTCTGTAATAAATTAATTCTACTATGAAAAAGAAAAACCGTGTCAACTGTTCTTCCGTCCTATTTCAAATTGCAAAATTTACCATTTTGTCATATTTCAAATTGCAAAATTTATCATTTTGAGTGTATCCCATAGAAATTGCAAAACCCAAAAGTGAAAAGTTTTTAATAATTTTCAATTAGTGAGGCCCATTTGTCATACTCAAATCAACCACCAACCCACATATTATTCCCTACCTCACTTTCTCTCTCATACCCAACTATCTACACTCACAACACATTACATTTTTAACTTTTTCTCTTAATCCTTGTGCCATGACCTATTTGTGCAATTTTAAATGGGACAGGGGGAGTATTACTTTCTTCTTACTGCCCCTGTTTCCCCACCCCCTTCATAAAGTAAATAACAACCATGCCCTTCACGGGGTAGCTCAGCGGTAAGGAGGTTAGAGGTGGTAAGAGAGGTTCTATATTCGATTGGTGGAAGGAGCAACTTGGTAACAAGTGATATAAGTCCTGCTAGACATTCACTTTGGAGCCACTTACAAACTTGGAGTATTCATAGACCCTAAAATTATGACACCGACACCTTAACCATCAGAAAATATAATAAAAAATAACTACCATTGCGTCACGGGTTGTATTCCTTAAATATTACTCTCTTCCCCCTCACAAAGTAAATAGCTACCACTGTCCCACGGATTGTTTTCTTGTATTGCGAATACTGTGAAAAAATTGTAAAAATATTACTCACACCCCTCACAAAGTAAATATCGTGTTTTGAGGATTATATATATTTATTTGTACTACCACTACCACGTCCAAAATAAATTTAGACATTTCGTTTTTGTTTTATTTCCAATCAAAATTGAAATTACCGTATTCAAATTGAGAATTTATGAAATAACTTGATTATACCATTATAAAATTACAGTATATATTTTTTGTCTGTTTAAAAATATACATAATTTATTTTAAAACGGATAAAATATGCAAACCACAAATATTATATTGAAGAGGATGACAACAGAACACTTGTTACGATAAAATTCATAGCTTGGAATTTTATAGCCGCAAACGACCTTTCAAATATTATGGTTCAAAAAACAACACGTACATGTACACAGAATTTTTGAAACCTGACAGGCTGCATGTGAAATAATTTAAGGCTCAGTTTTGCAGTGTCTAACTTGTTTTTCATCTCCTATAGAAAATTCTTTTCTTTTTTTTTTTATGAAAAACAAGTTTAACATTAAAATTAGTGTAAAACATGTTTTTCAGAAGACTGACTCTCAAAAAAACTTCCGTAAAACTTTTTTTCTTTACATTTTTACTTGTCTCCTCTAAAATAAGTTTTCCGGGTAAAACATGTGCAAGTCTCATCCGTTCTAAAAAAAATTAGTTTCACTCCATTTTTTATGCTAACATTTTTCTAACAAAATTAAACCTTTTAATTAACATGTTAAAACATTAAATTGTTATTAAAACAACATTAAAATACTATCAGGAATAAAATTCAAATACTATCATAAGAAAATTTAAAATTTCATAATTTATTATCGAAGTTCAGATAAAATGACCAACTGAGACCTTCCCTTAAGAAGAGGAGAGTAAAAGAAGAAGAGATTAGTTCTCATGAATTACTCAGCTCTATCAAAAAATAAATGCACATTTTTATTCTCGTGGTAGATAATACCCTCCGGAGGACGCTCACTGCGGGTGAATTTTTGTACATCAGGGAATTGTTTTTTTTAAACATGAATAAAAATGACTTTCATTGGACAGTGGTAATATGGTATTATCACTTTTTTTTTTCTCCTTTTCAAATCAGTCCAATAGCATTCTCATAAATGAATCAAGTAGGGTGCGATCATATCAGCACTAATGCACCGGATCCCATCAAAACTCCGCAGTTAAGCGTGCTTGGGAAGTCCTCATGTTGCACCCCCACCCCCAAAACCTTATATTTCCTTTTCACCAAAAAAATAATAATAAATGAATCAAGTAGGATAGCAATAAAAGAGATAAAAGAAACAAAAGGCAAGCTACCATTAAATGGAAAAAGGCCTATTTGGGGGAGTACGCGGCAAAACGTAGCACTATAAAAACAAAGGAAAGGCCAAGGCAAAATAAATGTACTAATACTATCTGTACACAGAAAGTACAAAATTGGGCAAAAAGTAGAGATCAAAATCATGGTGAATAGTATGTCCAATTAAGATCTTTTTTTCTCATAAAGAATTTTGGCAATGGACTATTTAATTTGATTGGTACATTTTTGTTCTTTCTTTGTGTCTCTTAAGTAAATGAAAATGAGGAGTATAAATATTATTATAATATTTCATGTCTACAATAATAAGTCAATATCATGAAAAATAGTGTTTATACATTATGTTGAGTTCACATCATGAAAATTGGAGTAGTATTTATACATTGTATTGTGTTGTTAATCTATAAACATGAGGTTTGATAAGCCCGAACCTAACGGACCGGGTTTAAGGTCGTATGTGTAGAGAATAAAGAATATTGATGATCATCAAGAATAAAGTTTTGTATTGAATAAAATTCACCATGAATTGTTTTGATAACAGGAACCCCTATTTATACTAGTATCAAAAGTAAAGAGTTGTAAACTATTCTAAGACTTAGATACACTACAGGAGTTTAACTAGGAAACAGAATAAGAATGCCGAGGTAATTGATGTGGCGGCTACCCTAGCTTGCTCCTCAAGCTAGGGTTTCGGATGTGGTTATTGTCTATCATGCCCCCGCAAGATGGGCGTCCGGAGGGTAAGACAATTCTTGGAGAGCAGAGAAAGAAATCTGGTGCGGGGCAACGCCTTAGTAAGGGCATCAGCAAGGTTGTCATCCCCAGAAATGTGAGTAACCCGTAACTTGTTAGTCTGAACTTGTTCACGAATGAAGTGATAATCTAAAGCAATATGTTTCATTCTGGAGTGAAACCGTGGATTAGCTGCAACATAAGTGGCTCCTAAGTTGTCACAGTAAATCACCGGCTGAGTAGAGGAAGAAACCCGAAGTTCAGAGAGAAGGTTCTGAAGCCATAGAACCTCGGCACAAGTGGCAGCAACCGCCCTATATTCAGCTTCTGTCGATGAGTGAGCAAGAGT
The DNA here is from genome assembly GCA_026119855.1 of Campanula takesimana. NCBI lineage: Eukaryota > Viridiplantae > Streptophyta > Magnoliopsida > Asterales > Campanulaceae > Campanula > Campanula takesimana. The sequence continues at coordinate 758,864 of JAOWBW010000344.1, forward strand.
ACGTTGCTTCTTGGAGCTCCAAGAAAGAAGATTGGTGCCAAGATAAACCAAGTAGCCAGTAGTGGAGACATAATCTAACTTGTCACCAGCCCAGTCGGCATCAGTAAAAGCACGAAGAGTGTCGGGAGAAGCAGTACGTAGGAAAAGACCTTGAGAACGAGTGCCTGATAAGTAACGCAGAATGCGTTTGAGAACACCCCAATGAATGTCTGTCGGATGTTGCATAAACTGAGCGAGACGGTTAACTGCCAAGGATAAGTCACACCGTGTCAATGAGAGATACTGTAAGGAACCCACTAGCTAGCGAAATTCCGAGGGATTCTGCAATGGAGTACCGGATGAGGCAGTGAGGTAAGGATCCGGCACGAGTGGGGTGGGTACCGGAGTAGAATCGTCCATGTGATACCGATGGAGAAGATCCTGTATGTACTTCTGTTGGCTCAAAAATATACCATCTTTGCGAGGAATAACTTCCACACCAAGAAAGTAAGAAAGCTGGCCAAGATCTTTGAGAGAAAACCGTGCTGCAAAGGTGGTAATGAATGATTCAAGTAACACTGTGGATGAACCAGTAATGATAATGTCATCGACATAAACCAAGAGTACAAGAAAACCATCTGCGTGACTGTAAGTAAAGAGAGAAGAGTCCGATCTTGAATTTTGAAAACCCACTGATAAAAGATATTGTTTCAGTTCTGTGTACCACGCACGAGGTGCCTGTTTGAGACCATAAATTGCCTGTCGTAACTTGCATACATGAGTTGGATTATGAGCATCAACAAAACCCGGAGGCTGAACCATATACACATCTTCAGTCAAGGACCCCTGAAGAAAAGCATTGTTTATATCTACCTGGCGGAGAGACCAACCTCTGGTGACTGCAAGAGATAAGACAGTGCGAATTGTGGCTGGTTTTACGACAGGACTGAAGGTCTCCGAATAGTCAACACCAGGACGTTGATGAAAGCCTTTGGCAACAAGGCGAGCATTATGTCGTTCAACAGTACCATCAGGATTATATTTAGTCCAAAAAATCCATTTGCACCCAATGGGATGTAGATGCGGAGTAGTGGGAACAAGGTCCCACGTATGATTGTGAACCAAGGCATCATACTCGGCCTGCATGGCAGACTGCCAGGCGGGAAGTTTGAGAGCCTGAAAGTACGTGGAGGGTTCAGGTGCAGTGAGGTGGAGAGTAGCATTGAGATTGAGTTTATTAATTGGTTTTCGGATGTTGTTGCGGAGGCAGGTTATGGGACCGGTGGGTAGGGGGATGGAGGGGGAAGAGAGGATTCCGATGATGAAGTTGGTGGAGTAGGAGGTGTATCGGAAGTGGTAGGTGGTGCTGGAGTGGGTGTTTTGGTTGTGGATGCAGTCTGCTCGAGTGGGTTTGGTGCAGGGCTGACCGGAGGGCTGTTAGGTCTTGTAGGGTTGTCAGGAATTTGAGGGTTAGAAGTGAGAATAGGTAGTTTGAGTGTACACCATTCGGAAGGGGTCAGGAGAGAGTCGGCAGACTGGGAGAGGGAAGAAAAAGGATAGGTGTGTTCAACGAACTTAACATGGCGAGAAACATAGATTTTGTGGGAGGTAGGGTCAAGACAGTAATAGGCACTCTGAGTTGGAGAATTGTCACGACCCGAAACCTAGGCTCTACTTTATTAGTAATAAATAATTATTATTTATTTATTTGCTTATTTATTTATTTAAATTATTTAGTTATTTAAATATTTATGTGTTCATTTTGGGTTTCGTGATGTGGTCGTGCCTAGCATTTAATTGGTTAATTGTGCTAGTGTAGAGTATTGGGTCTTAAATGTTAGTGAGGAATATAAGATGATTGAGTTAGTCTGTAGGGGAGGGGGTCAATGTGTAAATTTCTCAATCACCCTACTTATTCCCTCTTTTCCCCTCACCTCCCTCACTCTCATCCTCTCCATCTCCCTCTCTCTCCATTGCCAAAGAATGGGTAAGTTCTCTCTCACTTCTCTCTACATTTCCATCATCTTCCTCTCTTTATTTCTCATTTCTTAAAACATGAATCATGTTTAGATCGTCGATAGGATCTTAGGAAGCCAAGAAACTTCGAGTTCCGTCACCGTTGATAAAATCCGGGTAAGTTGCTTTTCCCCCATTTATGCTAAAAAATGGTCATCTTTAAGTCTATTAATGTTCTAGTTGATTTATATGGCTTTCTTGGTTGTTTTGGAACCTATTTGCAATTTATTCATATTTTTGTGCAAATTTGGGTAATTGAATCATCCCTTGGTTGTGTTGTTTAAATGTTGCGAGATGAATCATTTTAGGCTTAGAAGTTGTTTTGGCACTTGGGTTGGAATCTTGATCTTGGTTGAATAATGGTATTATTTGAGTCCCCATTCTAGTTAGAAGTTGTTTTGGGTTCATCTTTATGCTTGGAGGAAGGTTGATTATGTTGGATTTTGATTGTTATGTGAAATGGGTAAGAAAAATGGTAGAAACCCAGATTTTGGCCGGATTTCGTCCCTCCGGGCAAGGAGGCGCGCGCACCATGGTTTGGGAGGCGTGCGCACCCTTTTCTGCTTCGAAATCGCAGCCTTCTGACCTTAGGAGGCGCGCGCATCACTTTTTCTGGAGGCGCGCGCATCCCCCTTTTTTTCCAGCTTGTCCGTTTTTCGTTCGATCTTCCGGAGGCCATAACTTTCTCATCCGGACTCCGTTTTAGGCGTGTAAACTATCGTTTCGAAGCTCTCTTCGAGTACTACAAGATGGTATAGGTTGTTCAGTTAGGTTATAAGTTTTATACTTCGGGATTTTATTGGGTGTTTGAGGTTAAGAGGAGTTGTATCGATCCATTGTGGACAAGTTGTGTAAATCCAATTGAGTGACTTTATTGAGTGTTATGATCAATTTATGATATAAGTGAGGACTTCATACCTTGAGACCCTTTAATTGAAAGTTATTTTACTGATCGGATTGATTTTAGAATAAGACTTGGTCTAGGTCTTAGGTGATATCCTATAGTACCTAGAGGGTTGTTTTGGAACACTAAAGTGTAGGGTTTAGTCCGGTCGTGATCATGTTCTAATAAGGGTAACCTTTTCATTGGGGTGTTTAGAATTGGTTCGTTATGGGCGGAGGTAAAGCGTGAATTGGCGATTGGGTACTTACGGTTTGATTAACCTTAAGGTGTATTCATTCTGATTTCCTACTTTGAAATTCCAGGTGTGATGAGATAGTTGAGTTCGTAGTCCTAGTATATCTCTATGAGTAGTCTCTTAGGGTCATCTTGGTAATGGTCGTGGTACTATTTGTGAGTGACCGTTTGGGTTGTGCTCTTAATGAGTAACTTATGAGTATCATCTGTAGGATGTGTTTGGTATGAAACCTTGTCTTGGAATCATTTGTTTTACTGATCAATGTTGTTGGGCTCCTTATGAGCAATTTTGTTTATCGTGGTTGAACACTTTTATGAAAGACTTCCCGTTGTCGTTGTTGTTGACTCTTCTTGAGTAATAGTTGCATCCTTATGGTAATTATTGGGTATGGTCCCTTTGTGAACAAGCGTGTTATGGTATTTGACTAAGTATGGTTCGAGAATGTTGGGTTGGGTCCGTTTGTGACCATGTTTGCAATGTATGAATGTGGATAACCGTTTAACTCCTTTTGAGTAGCTTCATGTGTTGATGTTGTTGTTGATCTCTTTATGAGAAATGGTTTGCATCCTTTGTGATGATTTTGGCTTGGTTCCCTACTTTGGAATCAATGCCCCGTTGTTGTTTCAAGCGAGTATTTATTACTATGTGCTTGTATAGAGTCCAGCTGGCATTGTTGTGTTTGTTTTGGGCAGTGATGTATATTATAATGGCACGAGCCAAGTCCAGTATAATGTACTTCACTGGTAACCCAGTTTCCCCATGTTCAGTGGCCTTGAGTGGGATGCCCCTTCCCGTGATCGTGGTTGGGATGAGCTAGCTCCTATGGTGAGTATTCTAGCTATTCGCGTGGGGGGATGACTATGTGTTGTTTCTCCCACTACTGGTTGTTGTTGTTACTTGGTTCCGGAACCGGCTTCAGCTCGTTCATGCTGCTCAACGGACTCTTCTCAAAGGATGGTGTTCCGTTTCTAGAACCTTGGCTCCGTATCCACCTATGAGTGTTTATTTCAGTTTTATGTGTTGCATGATGAGCTGGTCGTTATTTCCAACCGGTATGGGACGGTTGGCGATAGGGAGCCTCTCATTTGTTGTTATGTGATTGTATGCTATGATTGATTATTGGATATTACTGTTCATGATAGCATGACATCTAGTTGCATTTAGTAGCTTACTGAGATTTTTCTCACCCCGTTTCTTGTTTCAAATTGTTTTTCCTTAACCCCCCCCAGGAAAGCAAGTGGTATCGTTTGAGGTCCGTTGTATCGGGAGTCTTCTGAGCAGGTTGATCGCCTTTGGGGTAGTTACTCTTCAGGGCCTCTTTGTATATAGTTGAAAGGTCGTGGTCGTCCAGGGTTATGTATTTACTGTGGTCCTTTGGGAATTTATTTTATTAACAGTTGTTCTTGCTTCCGCGTTTGTTTCTAGTCTCCGAGTTAAAATCTCGTTGAGGTATTGTTTGTTGGTATTGGTTTATAGCAGAATTCACGCGCCCGGTTTGGTATTTAGCATTTTGGAGATGTTAATTATGTAAATTTTATATTTATGGATTTTTAGAATTCCCGGGGCGTGACAAGAATAGCCTACAAAGACACAAGGTGCAGATTTTGGGTCAAATTTATTGGAGGAGTAAGGACGAAGCCAGGGGTAACATAGGCACCCAAAACTTCTGAGTTTGTGATAATTAGGAGGATGGCCAAAAAGTTGACGAAAGGGAGAATTTAGGTTGAGGGTGCGTGTGAGAATTCTATTGATCAAATAGCACGCAGTGACGAAGGCAAGGGGCCAGAATTTGTGAGGGATGTGAGAGTGAGAGAGAAGTGTGAGACCCGTTTCAACAATGTGTCTATGTCGTTTCTCGGAGTACCCATTGTGTTCGGGGGTAAAACCATATGTATTTGGTGAAGTGATCGACAAAAATGATATAATATTTGTAGCCATCAAACGAAAGGGTGGGGGAAGTTCAGACATCACTGTAAATTAAATCAAGCGGACCAGATGAAGAAAGTGAATTTTCATTAAACGGAAGTTTGTGACTCTTGTTGCAATCACAGGAATTACAATTTAAATGACTACTACTAGGAATATCTAGGCTAAAACTAGAACTAAGATGCTGTAGAATTTGATTGGGCGGATGACCAAGACGATGATGCCAATTGACTGTGCGGGAGGAAACCGAGACATGAACAGCAGGAGGGGACGGAAGCCATTCATAAACGCCAGAATTAGATTTGCCTTGGAAAAGGAGAGTGTCCGTACGTAGATCCTTCACAACAAAAGAATCAGGTAAGAACGTGACTGAGGCATTATTATCAACACAAAATTTTGAGACATGCAATATATTACGGGAAATAGAAGGAACATGGAGAACATGATTTAATTTTAGAGAAGAGAGAGAAGGGGAAAGAGATGTAGAGCCAATGTGAGAGATAGAAAGACCTGAGCCGTCACCAATTATGAGTTCCTCATTACCATCATATGGAGTATGCAAGGAGAGATTGTGGAGGTCATTAGTTGCATGATGAGTTGCTCCACTGTCAAATAGCCATCCCGGAGCAGGTGTAGAAGGTGTGTGGGCAGTGTACGCAGCAGGTGAAGGTTGGGTGGGGCTCCTGTATGGCTGTCGGTTAGGGTTAGGGTTATGTTGAGGTGGTTGGCTAGTAGGAGTATAAGGAGTGGGAAAGGCAGCATTGGGATAAGCCTGACGGAACAGAGTACATTGAGAGAGAAAGTGTCCATCAACACGACACCACTGACATTTACCCTTATAATTGTTGGCAGGATTTGTGCTGGTTCGATTAGGGGCAGGTGAGGAATTAGGGTTTGGCCGAGGTGAGTTGTTGTTGTTGATGGTGTATTGGCGTTGTGTGGGAGGTCGGCCTGGTTGCTTTGCTCCATATGCTACTGTAGCCGGAAAAGAGGGACCTGATGTGGAGCGATGCTTAAGTAACAGTTCTTTGTTGATCTTTTTTTCATGAAGCTCGTCAAAGGATATGGGTGCATCTCGACTTTGTACTGCGTTGACGACGCTATCATAGTCTGAATCATGGAGTTGTTCAAGAAATTTGTCTACCAAATGATCCGGATCAAGAGGGCGACCAAGGGATGCTAATTGATCAGCACAAGTTTTGAGATCGTGCATATAGTCGGTGATGGAGCGGGAGCCTTTGGTAATGGTACGAAGTCTGTCCTTGATTTGTTTGAGATGACCTTTCGACGGATTGGCATATGTTTTTGCCAAAGTATTCCATACTTCTTGGGTGGTATTGCAAGAGGAGATGAGCGGTATGAGTGGGGCAGATAAAGACCCTGCGATGGCACTAAGAAGAAGTTGATCTTGTCGAAACCACGTCGTATAGGTTAGATTCGGAATGGTAGAAGGGACGGTTGCTGCAGTGACACGGGCTGCTGCTTTTTGAGCATCTGTTGCATCGTCCGGAAGAGAGGGATTGGCTTCAGGATTCGGCAGATCTTTGGGTGGGGTGAGGTTAGTGCCATCGATAAACTGATGAAGATCATAACCACGAAAAGAAGCGACTATTTGGGTTTTCCAACCTATGTAATTTGTGGGGGTTAGTTTGAGTATGTGGGTAAGGGAGACAACGATTAAAGGTTTTGTGGGTTTTGCCGAATTCGGCAAGGTAGAGGTCTCGGCCATGGAAAAAAAAAGATCGTTATGCTCTAGATACCATGTAGAGAATAAAGAATATTGATGATCATCAAAAATATAGTTTTGTATTGAATAAAATTCACCATGAATTGTTTTGATAACAGGAACCCCTATTTATACTTAGTATCAAAAGTAAAGAGTTGTAAACTATTTTAAGACTTAGATACACTACAGGAGTTTAACTAGGAAACAAAATAAGAATGCCGAGGTAATTGATGTGGCGGCTACCCTAGCTTGCTCCTCAAGCTAGGGTTTCGGATGTGGTTATTGTCTATCAGTATGGACGGGCCAGACCGATTAAGATTGAATCGTGTTCATGAAAAGAATCGAACCGTCTCGGCTCGAGGGATACCTTAGCTGACTCCAACCAGATATACCTATCCCGCCGCAAGCAAATGTATTTGAGTATCTAAATCGCTCGGGAGTTTTAGCTGCCCGTTACCTTTAAAATTGAGCATCGCTTCCCTAGCGCCCCGTCCGTACCAAGTACGGCCTAGCTGGCAGATATGTCCAAATAATTATTAATGTGTTACAGAGACGACACACACGCGCCCCATTTGCCAGACCATAACTCTGACTTGACTTATGGAGCTATATTCTACCAACGATAACTCACTTTTCAGTGTCCTTTACTGACAAACCAACCAGATCGTGACACGTGTATTTACTAGGAAAAAGGTAGTTAATGCTGATATATCGCTCTCTCTCTCTCTCTCTCTCTCTCTATCCAGTTCTATAAATACCCCCTTTCGCCCCTTTGAGCAAGGTACGTGCTTTATTGCTCTATCCTAAATCACACACCCAAGGCATTCAAAGCCTTGTTTTTAGCTTTTTCTCATAAATCTTATTCACACACCCGAGGGCCTAAGCGCATTCAAACCCGGCTCTGGTCTTAACGGTGTTCTTGGTTATGTTGTGATTCTAAGTTCAAGAAACATCAAATTGGAGATCAATCTTCTTGACCCCAAAAGTCAGGGCGTCATCAAGGTTAATTACAATTTAAAGCATAAACTTTATAAGGGGTATTCCAATCGATCCCCGATTTTTTTGGCCAAATTTAGGGCTCAAAATACAATTTTTTTGACACTTAAGAGCTCTTTTACAATTTCGGTTAAAAAATCCAATCAAGTCTAATGTGCTTGATATGTGATAGACATGTTGGATGAGTTTGTAAGTGATATTAACTATTAAGGGGTATAGTGCACATACTAAATTTTAGAGGGATATAACATTAAATCCATTTCTGATATGTGATAGACATGTTGTATGAGTTTGTAAGTGATATTAACTGTTAAGGGGTATAGTGCACATACTAAATTTTAGAGGGATATAACATCAAATCCACTTCTTCTTCTTCTTCTTCTTCTTCTTCTTCTTCTTCTTCTTCTTCATTAGAAAAAAATTCTTTTCTAAATAATCAAATTTTAAAATAAAGTAATTATCATCTAAAAAAATAATAAGTCAAAATTTAAAGTTTATGAAATTAGTAGCATCAATTAAATGTACTATTTTCATGCACATTTAAAATATTACATCTTTTGATCAAAATCTACTAAATCTAATATTTTATTACATAAAATTTAAAAAATTGCATGTTCAATAAGTTTGTGATTTTTTTTTCTCCAGTCCCGAACAGAGAAACCGTTTTCTCTTCCCCATCTTCTTCCTCAAGGCCATTTTTCATCAATTCCAATTTTCAGAAACAGTCTCTGTCTTCAATTTTGTAGTGGATTTGGTGTTCTCTTTTTCCGATTTCCTCTTGTTCGTTCGGTATTGATCTGTCTAACCCGATTTCACATTTATTAATTGTTATTTTGCAATTAATAAATGTGAAATCAGGTTTTTAAATCTAGTTTTTAATAATGGTTGTCGTTGTTGTATTTGTGTTGTTTTTCTCTCCATATCTATATGTGAGAGCCTTTGATTTCCCTCCGTTGGTGAGGGCCTGTGATTTCCCTCCGTTGGTGAGGGCATGTGATTTCCCTCCATTGTTGAGGGCTTTGTGTATTGTTTTTGTTGTTTTTAGAATTATGAAAAGTCCGAATCTGACGGAGCGAAGCAAAAAAGGGCTAGAGACGCAATACTTCATCAAGATGTTCATGAAGTCCAGCGTTTCGAATGGTGGAATTTTTTCAAGTCAGATTTTGTTAAGATTATCTGTTGCAAGGACGGGCTTAGTAGGCATATTCATTTTTCTTTGCAATTGACATGTCAAAATGCCAATATGTTGGCAAATGTAATATCTAGGGCAGCGTTTGTAATTGCGAGCCCCACCATTTGGGTCGAACTTTTGATTTATGTGGACAGTCGACTTCTAAACGTTTGTTTTAATCGTTAATAATATGTTTCTTTTGGTTTCAAAAAAAAAATAAAAAATAATAAGTTTGTGAAAATTCTTGTATTATCTGAAAATTTGAAGAAACCATACCAAGGGTTAATTAATAAAACTGAAAAAAAAAACAAAAAAACAAAAACAAAAACAACAACAACAACAACAACTACAATGGTGAATCTGAATTGTTAGTCTTTGAGGATGAATAGAAAATTCTTCAATTTTCAACATTGGGGCTCGATTGGAAGACCCACGTTCGATTTCGGGTCCTAATTTATAATTAACCCATAAATATGTTGTGTACAAATATGTAGTACCTTCATGAAATTGCACTCCATCATCCCAATTTAACGTTCAACTTTTAATTTTGCACAGATATTAAGAAACCAACGAAAAATTAGTGAGTAAATCAAGTGGGTTAAGGATATGATTGTACAAAATACTATTCGTAATGCAAAAAAAAAGAGAGTAAGTAGTGTTTTTTTTTTAATTTTTAATTCTTGAACTTATGAAGTTATCCACAATATTACTACTCTTGATTACTTTCCCTTTTGGGAATAAAGCAAAAGTGATATTTAAATTGAGACATACCCAAAAAAAAAAAAAAAGTGCGAACCTTAAATTGAGAAGCACTTTTTTTTCTTTTAGAATGCGCAATTCTCTTTATGTTTTTCAGCTCTGAATAGAACTATTTGCTTTGAGAAATTCCTGATAAAAAGAAGGGCTGAAAATTTGAAATTAGCAATCAAATATAGTAGGAGACAATAACATGGCTCACATTTGTTTCTATTGTCAGTAATAGTACTATACCATAGACCAACAAGACCAAAACTTTCAAAAAACATACTAAAAGAATCTTACTATTGATCAAATAATTGAGCCTAAATTTGGAAACTAAAAATGATCTCCGCAGTATCAGTCACCCCTAGAATGTAACATACCATCAAAGTTTTTCCGCGAAATTACCATCAATGACTTCAAAATCAAATAATGGAATTCCAAATAGAGAAATGAAAAATGACCGTTCGTAGCTTGAAGTCAACATCCTAGGAAAAAAGGTAATGTTTTTTCATCCATCAAATTCTATGATTTGTACTAGGTTTCTAGCGTAGGACACAATTAGACAAGGAACATTAGGGTTGCACAATTTGGATGGTGCTAAATATGCTTTGTCTTAATTTGTGTCTAGTAAGTTACAGTGACAGTTACGCCATGGGTTGAAACTTGAAAGGGCTTAAAGTATCGGTACTTGCACAATGCATTAACTTTCGGATATGTACTTGTCAACAGAAATGAGTATTCCTATTTCGGACCATGTTTGTAGTAAGCTATTCAGACTGTCATGCAGTGAGACTGTACGTGCAGGCTCCGGATTGAGGCTATGTTTGCCGACAGTGCCCCACTTCACAATCAAAGAAAACAAGTCATGTAATGCTCTAGGTTTTTCCCTTTATCTCATTTACACTTTTGACTTAATGGATTTGGAAGATCTTAATCCACTTTTTTAAGAGGGAGGTGGAGATGTGTTTATTTGTTTATGGACCTAAATAGCCAATCAGAGTGGCATCTTATGGACTGGTAGGGTTGATATTCAAGTAATACTATATATACACATATATACACACGCATACAATACTTATATACTGTATATATTCTAGATATTATAACTCGACAACATGGGAGGTATTTTGTGTTTAATGAAGAATGATGTGGCCATATAAATTTCATGGGAATTAATTATGCTGGATGAGAAAAGGTGGAATTAGAAAAGGACGTGAGACCGTAGCATTAGCCAATAGTCTACATCTGCAAGGGAAAGGCCGACTGGAAATTTTGTAGTGCTGTGGTTTTGGCATGGAGAGAAAGTACAAAGCCGGAGAGCCAAGAGACATGTTGGAGTATATGTCCAAGAGAGATCTTTTATCTCTTACCAATTTTCCTAAAGGCCTAATTGACTACAACATTTTTGTTGTTTCTGGTGTCCTAGTAATTCACTCAGTTTAATGATACATATACACATATATATGTATACATATGTACGTATGTATATACATACATATATGACGGCTGAGATGGACTTGTATCACACCCTTTCTAGTTAAAACCTAATAACAAAGAAAAATAAATATATATTGCACGTATAGTTTTGTTTTTTATCCTGAGCTTGAATTTGATTTTGGAGTCATCTTAATTGGCAATTATTTAAAATTTAGGTCTGTAGAATTAATAGAGTAGAACAAATTGTTACCTGGAGTTTCATCTTTTTGTCGGACAATTTGCCAAAATAAGAGTATAAGAACATGTTCACCAGTGACCCTCCTCTCATGATCCTTATCAGCTTCAGCCGAAAGGTGAAGGATAACGATAACCCTTCAAAGGCTTCATGAGTCCATCAAATATGGCTGCGATAACAAAAGATTGGTATAAGGTTAAAATTAATTTAATCATTCTCAAACACCATATTTAGTACTCCGTGCTAGTATATCAACATGGTTATATTCAATACTGACAGTAAGGAAACTGTTAATACTGACAGTAAGGAAACTGTTAAGTCTTGGCCTCTTGAAATTGCAAAATAATTGTTTAATTTTCTGATTATTGTCAAAATCACAAAACATTATCTTTAATTCAAGGGAACATTGAATTATTAACCCACCCATTGGAAAAGCAGACAAACAGCGAAGCAGAACTGATTGGTTAGAGCACCAACATGACAAATACTTCCAAAGACATATCAATTGAATCTTACTAATAATCAAACAATTGGGCCCATAATTTGGAAACAATAAATTGACGTTGAGCGTATCAGTAGTCATTTGTAGCATATAAAATGTAATCAAGCTTTAACACAAACTTCCAACAACATACAGCAAACTTTTAAATCAAACAATTGAATCCTAAAACATGGATGATTGAAGATGAATGACCATTCATGGCTTTAAAAAGTCAGCAGCCTATAGAAATAGTGTTTTGTTCATACATCAAATATGTAGACTTGTACTATGGTTCTTTTGCACGAAATGGCGCAATTTTGACAAGGGAAAATATAGGTACACATATTTATTTATTTGTTTTTGCAAGGAATGGTGAAAATCAGGCTATGGGTTTGGCATATATTTGTATCTGGTATGTGTGATTAAAAGCAGAAAAAGAAATCATAATGAAAACTATATACATGTATTCATCTGGACAGGGTGTTATCTTTGAAAATACAAACGTTTTACCAGGTCACGGATAACATTAACCAAAAGCTACGACAAAAGCAGGCCGTATTGATAGTAACTTCTAAATACACTTGACCTTAAAAAGTACTCCAGTATACAAACATATATGCCAGTCAACTCAGGTATCATTCGAATTATAAAAGGGACGTATATCGGGTTTAAATTATATCATTCGCAAACTAGTCAACAACTTTCATAAATTGACAACGTAGAGTACCTTACCTTACACTCCATAGCATTGGCCTTAATCCATGAGTCTGCTTTAAACAGTTGACCTGTAATTTAAAGGAAAAGTAAAGCCAAATATGAAGAATCATTTTTTTTTTTTTCACAATTTAAAACTAATACTAAATACAACTGAAAACCAACATATGACAAGGAAGGGGAATGGGAAACATTAAGACATAAAACAAAGAGACTATGTTGTATTTGGTGAAAAGACAAGTAAAAATGGATCTGTCTAATAAAATTGAAACCGCGAAACATGACTTTTAAGCGCCATTCATGATAGTAATGAAATTAGATTATTCTATATGTTACAAAAATTTGCATAGATTTCAAAATAAAAATTAATTTTCAACAATCCACCACTTGATACTCATTTACACTTTCTAATCAAACAAATCAAAAAGTCTATGCACTAGACTAATCATTTTCTATATCTCATTGATGGTACTAAATACGAAATTTTGTCAATGTAAAAAGATTATCTCAGTGACTAAAACAGAGGACATAATGTCAAGGACCCAGCCTTTAACATGTCCTCACCACGTGATCAACATATGCAAGTAGAATGACGATTATGCGTAATTGTCCCCATGTATAGTTGTATTCACACAAGAAATGAAAATGGGTGGGAACATATGTTTCCATTTAGCTGCATAACAATTAAAGTGCAAATATCACCACAACTTTCTATCTTGTATATAGAGTAAATGACTAACACACCCTTTTAATTAAAGATGAAAAATGAAATAGTCTGCAGAAAAATTAAATGGAATAAAGTTTAAAAGGAATATGATGATTTAAGGATTAATGCCTTAACAGTGTTGTCATCAAGGTCATGATTAGAAGCCCACTTGTGGGGTTGTGGGACAAGATGGTATAAATCTAATTTAGCCTTACAAAACCAAAAGAGAGTACACTACTTTTCATAGAAATGACTATAAACAAATGGTACAAGAATGCTCATCAGAATTCAGAGGACAAAAATGCCCCCCCTCTCATATTTCAAACTTTTCTTTCTGCTTGTTCCTTTCTCCTCTATCTATTCCCTCCGTCCCACCTCACTTGAGACCTAAGAGGTGGGCACAATAACTAAGGAAATAAAATAAAATAAGGAAAATGTGTGGTAGAAAATGAAGAGAGAGAATGAGTGGTGGGGTAGATTCAATATAAAATTATTAAAAGTTGGCTATTTTGGGACGGATCAAAATGAAAATAAGTCTCAAGTGAGCTGGGATGGAGGGAGTATAATGTTAGATGATAACACAAGCTTAAAAAAAGTTAGACTAACGCCAACCGCTGTGGTGTGCAAGTTATGCTAATCTCAAAACTATAACTCCTACATTCTTAATTTCCCTCATAATGTTAACTCACAATTTATAATCCAAATTTATGACTCCCAATTAATTCAATACTTAATAACACCATAAATTTTATTTATTTATTCTCACATAAGTATCCCATTAACTGTCAATTAATTCAGTACTTAAAAAAACTTATTTATATAACTTTTTCCCGGACATTACATATTTGTCTGGTAATGAAGAAAGATAAGAACCAAGTAGAGATGCGGGTAATAATAATATAGATGTTTTCCTAGTTGATGACAAGACAACAAACGGCACATGAATAGAGAGAGAGAGAGAGAGAGGCTCTTACCTTCATGTAACTTGTTGATATTATGAGGCCGAGATAACATTTTCATTCTTCAGTTTATAATCTATGCCGATCGAGGACAAGTTAGTCCTTTCCATGTCTCTCAAATCTTGTCTCCCTATCAACACCAAACCCTAATTACCACTCAAATGTATCCCATCCCGTACCCTCTCAAACACACAATCTTTTCTCACCCCCACTGACCGACCCCACCTTTCTGTCATCATCTTCCCCTCATCTCCATATATATAGAGCACAACCCATCACAGTTGTTCAACATATATCTTCATTCTTCCCGCTGACCATATATATCCTTGCTCGATTCCCACATATTACATTTTCACTAGTATACTATACCTACTACAATAAGAAACAACTACATAAAAATAAAAAACCCACCCTCTCTTTAATCAACATGCCAGCAAGAATATCAGATGCTTTCGACATCAGCCTTAATAAACACTTGGACTTACACTCAATGAAAGAGTTGCCTGAGTCGCATGCATGGACCTCAGCAGGCGAGTACCCTTCTTTTGGTGCTTCTAGTTCTAATGAGGAGTCCGTCCCAGTAATCGATCTCAATGACCCAAATGCTCTTAAGCTTATTGGCCATGCATGCAAAACATGGGGGGTCTTCCAAGTTACAAACCATGGCATCTCCATGAATCTTGTTGATGACATGGAGACTGCTGGGAAGAAACTCTTCTCCCTCCCTATCCAACAAAAACTAAAAGCTGCTCGTTCCCCTGATGGTGTAACCGGTTATGGTGTAGCTCGGATTTCTTCCTTTTTTCCAAAGCTCATGTGGTCTGAAGGTTTCACCGTCATTGGTTCTCCATATGAACATGCTCGTAAATTGTGGCCTCAAGATTACATCATATTCTGGTACATATCCTTACCCTTCCATGCATGCACATACTATTTTATCATTTGCAACCTTATTTTCCAAAACTTTCCATCTCTTCAACCATAAGCAAGTATCAGTTCAATGAAATAGCCAACTTTAAAATGGAAAACCATTTGCTATAACATAAATTGAAAAGGGTCATCTACCCTTTTTCAATTTATATCTCTAGTTCTTTCTTTTAAGGAGCCAACAATTGGCTCACACTTCATCAAATATTCTTGGCATCAATCATAAAACATGTGACTTTCTTCTATAAATGGAAATAACTGAAAAAACAGGATGTTTGTCCTATTAGCAACATGGATGAGTAAGCACCATCATGGACCATTCAGAAAGAGAACAAGTGTTACAAATTTTGAAAAGATAAAAAGAAAAAGTACCAGCTTTTGCCAATGCTCAGCACAACTCAGCAAAAATATGAGCTGCAATAAGATAAGATTCAAATGTTAAGAAAAAATTCCAGCCACATAATTACGAGTGGGAAAGACAACACAACAAAACACTACTTCGTAGTTACTTTTTTGCTATTTGTCTGTTCGTCGTAAATGGCAGTAAGTTTTTTCTCTCACAATACAAAGTTAACAAGTTTGTTCATTGTTCTTTCCAGCAATGCGATTGAAGAATACGAGAAAGAGATGAACAGATTAGCTGGGAAGCTTATGTGGCTAATGCTTGGCTCACTGGGCATAACCACGGAAGATATCAAATGGGCAGGCCCAAAGGGAGAACTAAATGGAACTTGTGCCTTACAGTTGAATTCTTACCCAGCTTGTCCAGATCCGGACCGGGCCATGGGTCTTGCCGCGCACACAGATTCAACCCTTCTCACAATCCTTCACCAAAACAATACAAGTGGACTCCAAGCGTTCAGGGAAAAAATTGGGTGGGTCACAGTCCCTCCGATCACAGGGGCACTAGTGGTCAACGTAGGAGACCTACTCCACATTCTATCCAATGGGTTGTACCCGAGTGTTCTACACCGTGCCGTGGTGAATCGGACCAAACACCGTCTCTCTGTAGCTTATTTATATGGCCCACCATCAAATGTTAAAATCTCACCACTCGACAAATTAACAGACCATGTTCATCCCCCTCTCTACCGCTCAGTAACTTGGAGTGAATATCTTGGAACCAAGGCAAAGCACTTCAACAAGGCGCTTTCATCAGTACGATTGTGCACTCCAATAAATGGATTTGTCGATGTAAATGATCATAATAGAGTTCAAGTTGGTTAAATAAAAGCACGTTATTAGTCCTGGTTCAATAACTTAATTCTGGATGGTTCTATTGGTTAATTTCAGGGGGGGGGGTAATAAACAAGAGTAAAGAAAAAAAGATGATTAAAGGCCCGGGAGATGAGTAACATCAAATCAAGAAAAAGGGATCCAAACAAACAGTCTATGTTGGCTATTTGTCATTGTGTAGAAGAGATAGAGAAAGAGTCCATTTGAATATTCAAGTAAACGACACAAAGACCGACATCTTTTTTAGCCCCGGATATGAAGGAAGATTCTCGTCCAAAGAAAAAGACAGCAATCAGGATAAAAATGGCAAAATCATTGGATCAAAGCTTATAAATAAGATGCGAAAATGAGCACAACCAATAATTTCTCTGCAAAATACTTATCAGTAATCAGCAAAACAACCCCGCCAAAAAAAAGAAATAATCATATACTAACAAGTTGAAACAAAGTACAAGAGGCCACAATGTCCCTTTCTTTGTGACCCATTCTCTCTCCAGTTTTTAAATGAAAATTTCCTTTTGGCATTGCTGTAAAAGACATAGGTGACAGTCTCTTCGATGCCTAGCAAAACTCTGTGACTACATTATCATCTCTTCACCCATGTGCTCATCCGCAATGGCAAAACACATGACTTTCTATTGGAAAACTGATGGGGCCGCTTACAGGGGGTTTCTTCCCCATGCTTAACTAGGTATGGTGCTTCTAATGATCTAAAGCAGAGGAAATACTAATTAAGATCATTTTTTCCTTTAAACGACCAATTTATGCAACGTAGTGTCCGATTTATATCAATTAATGCAACGTAGTAGCGACTTCTTACATTGTGAAACGTACTTGAAGTAGTTGTATCAAATAATGCAAATTAATGCAAAGTTCGAACAATTTGACAAACGTACTTGAAGTAAGTTGTATCAATTAATGCAACGTAGTAGAGGCTAAAAAGTTATTACGTTGCATTATTTGATACCCAATAAGCAAGTACGTTGTCTATTTTCAAAAGTAAGCACTACGTTGCATTAATTGACTTTTAACACCCGGTACGTTGCATATTTCAGTGATTTTCCCAAACAAATTTCTACTTCCACTCAGATATCAAGTCTAAAAAGACTTAGAATGTAGCTTTTAACTTTCAAGATACAGAAATCTTCTTCTTTACGTACCTTTTCAAACCCCTACCAGTTATGCCTAAAATCATTTCCCTTTCACCTGGCTTATTTTTCCCCCAAACAAAATGTAAATATCACTATTAAACTTGTACTGTACATCTGAACCCAATCATCATTTGAATAATGGAGACCAAATTGACAGAAGCTATGACATATTTCTGAGATTCTAACGTGCCTATTAAACTACCTTAAATTACACCCTTATACTGCATGCCCTGGGCCAAACTACAGCTTAGAAATAAAGGAGGTGGAGCACATGCATTTAACCTAATATTGATGCAAGCCTTTCCTGTTTCCTCAAAAGTACCATCACTAAGTATTCAAATTACCAATGTTAACATCTACTGTAATCAAACCTCGTCTCAAGTCTTCTGTTCCCTTTATGAAATAGAGATACATTGCCACGACACAATTTCATAATCAATATGGGTATGATTTCAGTTTTTCTCTCTTGTGGATGTTTATGTCCGACAGTTTTACTCAAGTTGTAAAGGTGAAACTTAATGATTATGATAAAAGTTTGACATCTCTATAAACTACTCCGTACAAGAGAGACCTCCGTAATACTCATATGCTTATGTTGTTTACCTTCCAAGGTCTTGGTCACCTGTGATGCTCGGACCCTTTTCAATTTTGTCAAAGTACCCGTCTCCATAAGACATGGGTGTGGTGTGAATATTTCACACTATAATTGGTGTAAATTATTTAATTTTGGAGGATCCGAGACTTGGATCTGTATCGGTGTCGGACACTTGTACCCAAGTTTGAGTATCACGGTTGGTCATACAAGGAAGGTATTCGGAGTAGCTAATGTGGTATTTGTAAAGCATTGGACAAAGCACTTTCTCATTAAAATGAAAAATGGCATTCTCAAACTTGACAGCCCTGATAAATACTCAGCAATAAACTAGTAAGTAAACATAGAGGTTCTTTCATGGAAGATTAAACTAAAACAGACTGAGGGAAGGCTAAAATAAGAAAAATAACTCAAACTCGCCTCTACAATACTCTCATGCCCTTACTTTTCTCCAAAATCCGATTTCATCTTGAAAACCCATCAGACCCATTCCCCATTTTTACACAAAACAAACAACAAAATATGGATTTGGAACCGCTTCTTACGTGGAGGATAGCTCCTGCGGTGTCAAACTCGCCACATCAACCTTTTTTTGATGCTCAACGGTTGAGATGAATTTCTAGTTCGGCGGGACCCACAATTTGTCTAATGAATCTCAGCAACAAAGGAAGCAAAAATGGAGACGTGGCGAGCTCAGAACCGCTCGCATGAACCCTGGAGGAGGAGCTCGCGTGGAGCTGTTCCGAGTCCCAGCAAAATGAGCAATGCTAGGATTACAAAATGATGCACACAAAATGAGGTGGCGATATTTTATTTGTTGCATCGAGTGTGGACCCGCCACACTCTAATTAAAAACACCAACACAATTATGACACCTCATTTTGTAGCCATTTTTTGTAACTTTATTATTTTCCCAGCAAAATATATACACAACGTCAATTAAGGCCATTTTTGGGTTTCATCAGCACTTAACTTTCAAAAGAAAAATAAAAATAAATAAATAAATTGAACAGTGTGTCAAAACACGAGGTTCCCAATCCCTAAAATCATAAATCATATCAAATTAAGCAAGGTGACGCAATATGTTCATCACACTGTCCTTACTGAATCGAAGAGGCAAATTATAAAACTGATTTCAACAGTTATCCAGAGTACAGATGTGTAGGGATTGGGAATAACATGTTATAATCAGAATATTTTAAACATCACAAACAAAAATACCGATTAGCAAATCGGCAAAAATTGAGAATATAGCGTTTGATTACCTTTTTGAGTCTATTAAACTAGTAATTGAGACTGACATTGACGCAGATATATATATATATATATATATAGAATCTAGAGCGGCCTGGCACTGTTAGGCCATAACAGTGACCTCACCAATTGCAGATACTCCCAAACATTTTATGTACAGTACCTCTCCGCGACCTTCAAACGTTGATGAAAGCCGAAAAGGAGTGTGGTGTTAATGTTGTTGTAACGTTTCGTAAGAATAATTTGAAAAAGTTCGATCACGACAAATATATATTCATTGTTCATAGATTCAATCACAATTGGTAACAAAATCGAATTTAATTTTGTTTATTCAATTACAGATTCATGATCATGGAATGGAGTCGAAGCCGCAAAACATACCTTAAATCGGGTCCAGCTTCATTCATTCTGCTACTTTGAGATGGAATCAGAGATGCACTTTGAGAGCAGATTGGCCTGCATCTGGGATGAATTTGAGGAGATGAGCATAATCAAATACTTTCAAATGTATACCGTGTACATAAATTTTTGCCTACTTTTTTTTTTTTTTTTAATTGGGGTTTTTTTTTTAATTTCATTAATTATAGATAAATTGCCCTTAGGTTACGGCTACAACTAGGCCTATAAATAGGCAAATACAAATCTCCCTAACAGGATTCGAATTCGAGACCTCCGCATGAGAAGCTTATACCGGATACCGTTTAGAGCTCTTTGGTCATAAATTTTTGCCTACATTGATTATGTCAAATTGTCAATCACGGACATTAGAAAACCTAATGTGATGGGAATGCAATGCACACATAAGTTTGATAACTCAAACTTTCTAGTTACTTCCTCTTTTTAATTGCTTACTATTTAGTACTCCCTCCGTCCCATTTCAATTTGTAAATACTATGTTGGCACGGGGATTAAGGGAAAAAGTGAAAAAGGTGATGTGTTGTGAGTGTTGATAGTTGAGTGGGAGAGAGAAAGTGGGGTAGAAAATCGTTAGTGGGTTAATGGATGTGAGTGTGCAAGTGGGTTAAAACTTGCCATTTTTGGATTTTGCAATTTTAGTTGGGACACCATTTTTGGCAAGTTTTGCAATTTGAAATGGGACGGAGGGAGTATTATTTACAAATTTGACTCGTTAACGGTTTAAAAGAGGTGAATTTGAAGTTCCTTTGCATAACCGCTTTTTCTCCCTGAAACTCCATCCTTTCTAGTATCTTCTTCTTCTAGATCTATTTTCCTTTTCCAGCAATCTTAATTTGTTAATTCGAGGATCCAACTTCTTTTTTCTTATCTGATTTTCCATCTTATTCCTTCAATTTCCATTCAAGTCTTCATCATTTCTTTCTTGAAAGAAAACTTCATCTCCTTCTTTTGGTTTTAATCCACAATAACACAATTGTTTGTAATTTCAATGTAGAAATTATAAACAATTGTGTTGTTTTCTATTGTACATTATATTATATATTATATAATAACAATCTCTCCTAAGTGAGAGTCGTTGTATTCTCTCTTTTGTGAGAGAGCCTATGTTAGTCTTGTTTGTTTATTTGTTTGTTTGTTGTATTTTGCTTTTCAAAATTGCGACGATTCTAGCATTTTCTCACAATGAAGTGAGTTCTGATGTTCTAACTACACAAGGATTGTTTGAAAATTTTGAGATGCTTGGTAGGCGTTTTCTCGCCAACCCGGATTCTGCATATCCCGTGCTAAGCGCAACATTTTACCCGAGGGAGGATTTCGTAAATGCCAGATTGAGGCAGTCTCCAAGTTTCGTTTGGAAAAGAATCTGTACGTCTCAAGGTTTAGATATCAAATATAATTCTTGTAAGTTACGAAATAGAACTACTACTGTAATTCTGAGTGAACCTCCAATCTTTGTGGTGTGCCATCTCTTTTTTTCATTGTGAATGAATGAATTATCGTTTGCCTTCAAAAAAACGGTTTAAAAGAGGTTTTAGTGAATGTGTTTATTTGTATGTATAGTGATTGTATCATGGTGAAAATACGCTAAGACAATTTCGTTTAGACAAAAACTTGTGTGAGATCACTCCAACCCGTCTCATGGGTGAGACGGGTCATTTTTTTGACCCATTACCCGACCCACAACCCTGCTCCAGGACCCATGGGGGGACCCTGCCACGTGGCAGCCCCTCATTGGCCCCAATTTTTTTTTTTTTGCTTTTTTTTAAATTTTTTTTTTTTTGGTTTTTTTTCGGTTTGTGAAAAGTAATAGGTACCATCTCTTAAAGTAATAGTTACCATCTCTTAAAGTAATAGTGTTATTCCTATGTTTTCTTCGTTTGCCAAAAGTAATACTTATTATAACTAAAATGTAACAAACGTGTTATTTATATGTAATAGTATTTGTAAATAATTGTAATACATATGTATAGATATCTATTTGTTTTCAAACAATAAGTTATAATGGGGTCAAATTTATCATGATACATGTAAAAGTATTACATTATCTATAGAAATCTGTTACAATTTCGTCAATCAAAGTGTTACATTTATTTGTATAAACTTACTATTACATTCATATACATAAGTTATTACTTTTCAAATGGGTAAAAACGAGCTTTTGTTTTTTTAAAACAAGTATTACGTTTACTTATGAACAATGTTACTTTAAGAGATGGTAACTATTATTTTTTGCTAAACCACTGAAAAGCCGGAAAAAAAAAAATATAAAAACTCAAAAAAAAAAAAAAAAAAAAAAATCGGCCAATGGTGGGTTGCCACGTGGCGGGTTCGGCCCATGGGTCATGGGGCGACCCGTCTCATGCATGAGACGGATCCCCTTGTTCTCATGGGAGACCACCTCTTTCGTTTATTGCAAAAACGTAATATTAATTTTGAGATTGAGTAAAAAGAAAAGATTTTATATATTATGAGATGGAAGAAGTAAAAGAATTTGAGAAGGTTCATAATAAAAACATCTTTATATTTTGTTGGCAGAAGAAGGTGATTTGTTGAGTTCATGTGCTCATCAACATATTCCGGTCTAAAATAGTTGTCACTTTTGACTATTCAAACGATTTAAGAATGGTAATTAATATTACAATTTAATAATGAAATTATCAAATTTACCACTATTTATTTCTTCTCTCTCTGTCTCTCTTACATTGTTTCACACAACAAACTAATTAATCAAGTGATTCAAATTTCAATGTATGGGTAATACTCCATTTGTCTCGAAAAATTTGTTTCATTTTGACTTTCTATGGTCAATACAAATGAACTTTAATCAAACATTGATTTCGACATTATCATTCTAGTGAAATTCAAAAAATTGTAATTGATAAATCATTAAGTGATTTACCAATAACAATTTTTATAATTTCATTGTGATCACTAAATTGACACCATTGTATGATCAAAGTTAACCTGTGTTGACTATAAAAATCAAAACGGAACAAATTTTTCGGGACTGAGTGACCAAAATTTTTTTTGAATGCTTTTGAGTAAAAAGTGACATTTATTTTTGACCAAAAGTTTTGTTCAAAGCGACAACGATTTTGAATTGGATAGAGTATTTCATTTTTTATGATAATTCAAATGATCATTTTTGGTTCCTATTAAACTAAATATCACATTTCTAAACTAGAAAAACTTCCGGTTCAATTTATCATTTTAATGCAATATACAAGAGTCACTCTTATGGAAAACGTGTTTTACACTAAAAGACGTGTAAAATTTGTTTTACATTAAGAGATTCTTTTAACATTAAAGGATGAAAACAGTTTTATACTAAACGGGTGTAAAACAAGTTTTTTTTTTTCTCGAGATTTTCACAATATACAAATTTATAAATTACTGTGTATTTTTTTTAAAAAAAATATTGACTCGCCAACGCGATATTTATTTTGTGAAGGAGATTATTAGTGGTACACATGAGATGGATGGTTATCAGTTTGGATTAGTGATGACTCAAATTCCACAAAATGCTAGGACAGTATTATCTGCTCTATGACCTTCTTCTGTGTGATAAAATTTATGCAACTCCACTTGATCAAACGGCTTATATCGAAGCGGGTGTTCATCATCCACGAGCTCAGGTGGGGCTTCAATCAATTTACTCACAAATGAAAATAATGCAATAGAGTATCTTGTTTGATCATGGCCGTTCATCACCACCCTATGGTGAGGGGAACACACTCTATCATTTGTCCATCCCTGCCATCAACCAACATTTTAATAAGACACAAGTGTTATAAAAAAATCAATACCATTGAGAAAAACACTTTTTTATAGCTTTAATATTGTCAGATCGTCAGTTAAAACTGTTAAATTTGTCGTATGGTGACATGACAGTTTTAGCTCTCGATAAAGTAACATACCATACATGCATCGCCGGCCATGACTACGAATGAAGAAGGTGGAAATTCAACTTCAATCCAAATCCCATGTTTTGTTTTCACATACAAACCATCAACTTGATTTTGGTGAAGTATGGTGAAGAAGCTCTTGTCTGTGTGAGAAGGAATTGCCATATTAGCTTCATCTTTCTTAGGTGCTCTATACTTCAACAATCTTAGTAGGTAGCTTGTTGATTCAATGTGAGATTCATAGTATTTCTCTACTCCATAGCTTTCAAACAACATCCTTGTCACCATATGATCCAATTCCGATACTATCCTTGCAAATGAATGCGCGTTTTCACTAAGAGAAGAAGATGTTGAACATATAGTTCAATCAATAAAACGTTCAAATAAAGTAAGTCTTATAAAAACCAGGTTGGGAAAACGGATTTTAAAAACGTTCAGTTTTACATATAAAACTATCATATACTACATTCTGACAAATCATACTGTTACAACGGCCTAAGTAACAAATTAATGGGTGTGTGCGTGTTTTTTTTTTTGTTTTTTATTTTTTTACCAGAACGCCTCATTTCCCGAAGGCCATAAGGAATTTGTGAAAGTTTGAGCACTTTGAAGATTTGTTGAATCAGCCATGCCGATGCCTTGGACGAGTGGGCGAGTAGGAAGATGACCAAAATAGCCGTGGTAAGGCTTGTCGCTACGAATTAGTGTTTTTGTTTCAAAAGGCAAATCAAACACTTCTTTGGCAGCATGAACGATTGCATCGTGAAGTTTTGGGGTGATTTTATCATACAAGGCTATGAAAAAGCCATATTCCTCTAGGGCATGTTGTACATTGTTGCGCGTTTCGCACCAAATACTTGTACCATGCTGCATTTCTTGATCTGTGAAATCAACTGTGGGAGGCTTAGGCAAGGCTGTGGAACCCATTTTCCTTAATTTCTTTTTTCTTTCCTTTGTTCATATAATGGATTTTTTCAGTGACAAGAATATAGCATTGTTAGAAGTTTGGTAAAGACAGGTATTGGTGGTGTGCCCAAAGATGGTGCAACTCTTGAAATTTGAAACTCCAAATAATAATAGGGAAGTCTTGGTGTGAGACCGTCTCACACATGAAACGGGAGAGAGAAATGAGCTTACCCCGCCCTATAACCCCACATATAGAGGGCAAACCATTTACTCTCTCGCGAGATCCATCTCACACGAGGTTTTTTTCCAAAGAATATATAGCTTCGGATTTGATGGAGTTTCCTTGTTCTATAGTATGTTGGTTAATACCGTAGTTGTTTTCTTTTGCCTGATATTTCCAAGGCTCATAATCAATTTAATTTAAATAAAAATAAGTGTTGTATAAAATAAAAGTGTGACAATTATTATGAGACTACATGTGAGAAAAAAAACAATTAGCAATTTGCCAGTCTAATAAGTGATGGTTTAATCATATTAATTTCTTATTACAAACATTACACTAAATTAAGCAGTTTAAACTTTACAAGTAAAAATATACAGGTAAAGATAGAACTGAAAAGAAGGAAGACAAGTTGAATTCAAAATTTATAAGGCATGCAATCACTTTGATTCAGCTATGAAAACGAATCACCGCCGTTGGAAGTTGAATGCCTTGATGGAGAAGGTAAAAGTCGACCCGAAGAACGCGGCCCACCCAACAATAACACCAGCAACAACTCCAAGAAAATCGTGATCAAATCCAAAGTAAGTATCCAAGAATTGCTTCACAGTGTCGCCTTCCTCCATTTCAGTCACATTATCTCCATATTGCGACACAACCAATCCGTAAAGGTCCAAGCAATCGGGCAAACCCAGTAATACCATCTCCACCATATTGGCATCCTCTGTATATACAAAAAGAATAATATAAATATATACTTCACTAATCTTGAAATGGAAGGTTAAATTTAATCAATTGGTGAGGAGATTAGTCAAACTTACGGGTCGTGGGATCAAGAATCCTGAAAAGACGTTCCAGATTCCAAAAAAGGAAGCAGCAAAAATGAAGGCGAGAGCAGGGTTGGGAGTCATGGCCACAGTCATCATGCCATAGTAGGTGAAGTATAACAATGAGAAGAACATGTAGAACAAGTACCAAAAGAATTTGGCGACGGTCCAATCAAATCCAATCATAGCGTAAATTATAAGAGAGTAAACTGTTGATTGTGTTAAGACGTATGGTATTTCAACCAGAACCTGTAAATTCACATCATAAATCATTGTTTAGAGAATGCACATACATTCAAGTGAAGAAATGACTAGGACTGCCATAGTGGGTGGGGGTGCGGGTGGGGGTGTAGAAGTTACCTGTGAAAGGGCATATGGGAAAGCAGAATACATCCCAGCTGCTCGTTCTCTGTAAAAGACGGTTCTTTCTATAGTTACAACTGGCTGCACTCCAGAGGCGTTTTGGACACCTAAGAAGAGAACTGCAGCGTACATAGAACCCATTGAATTCATAAGATTCTGTTGTGAGGTCCTGAAATACATACGGAATTCCATCAGAAAAATGAAAATATTAGATAAGATGTAGAAAAATTGGTCAACCAAGTTTTTTTCAAGAATATTGACCAATTGTTACTTACACTTTGCCACCAAGATCCCAAAACATTGACCCGAAAAGCAATCCAATGGACGTTGTGAAGAGAAATCGGACGGCAGTGTATGAAGGGCTTCGCCAGTAAGACAACCGAAACTTCCATATGCAAGCCATAAGTTGGGTGAAGAAAGACTGAGAGTATTGACTTGTGAAATACAGATCTTTTGTACCAGGACGAGGAGTACTTAATTCATTGATAAGGGCTTTGTTTCTCCTGTAATATAAACCAGAAATCATATATTCAGTCAACCCTTGAGTTACAGAGTAAAGTCAAGGTCAACTATTGCATTTTCGTATGATAAAACTCACCTGTAAAGGTCTGAATTTCTGTAGATTTGAGTGAAATCAACCCCCAGAATCATTTCCTGGGCTGACGTTGAAACTTCCAACATCCAAGTCGCAGGGTTATATCCGTCTTTGATTTTACTTATTCCTTCAATAGCCTGTAGGTACAAAAAAAATCAAATCTTCAGCATTCATATTTATCTACAAAAACCAGCAACCTGGTTTTGTTCTATTTAAGATGTTGCAGATATGCCTCATGTTTCCATTCAACCTCACCTCAAAGTAACTGATTAATTGGGAGGACTGGCGACCAACTGGTCCCACATATAATTCTTGTCCTCCTCGTTTCATTAGGAATAGCTGCAGTTAGGACTTTAGTTAGTATCTCATCTAAATTTTATTTTTTTTATAAAAAAAAAAAAAAAACGGAGTTTTTTACTGTTTGCATACAATCTATAGAGTTTTACCTCATCGAAAGCTTCGAAAATGTCAATGCTTGGTTGATGGATGGTGCAAACAACTGTTCTTCCCGTGTCAACAGTGTTCCTCACTGTACGCATAACAATGGCAGCAGCACGAGCATCGAGGCCAGAAGTTGGCTCGTCCATGAATATAATAGAAGGGTTAGCCACCAGCTCAACAGCAATGGTTAGCCTCTTTCTCTGCTCAGTCGAAAGACCATTAACACCTGGCAACCCAACCAGTGCATCCTTTATAGGGTTCAGTTCCACAAGTTCCATAACCTCATCCACAAACCTCTGTACAAAACAAAAAGAATCAAGATTAAGAATTTAACCCTCCGTCCCTAAATATTAACCGTCCTAAGCAAAAGGGTACCAAATAATTAACGAACCTTTCGAATTTCAGTGTTAACATCAGCAGGCAAACGCAACCAAGCTGAATAGAGCAAGGACTCATAGACGGTAACGTTGGGAGAGTGGATATCATTTTGTTCACAATATCCAGATATACGAGCAAATGTTTCTTGTTTCTTGGGATACCCTGAAATCTTGATATCACCCTCTATATATCCACCTGTCTTACGACCTGCCAGCACATCCATCAACGTTGTTTTACCGGCCCCACTCACACCCATTAGAGCTGTGAGAACACCGGGCCTGAAAGCTCCACTCACACCCTTCAGAAGCATCAGCCTATCTTCAGGCACTCCTTGATCTTTCATTTCCTAAAATAGTTTCATAATTGAATCATTTAGTCTCATGTTCCTCTGTAAGATTTAGTTTAATAACAAAATGTACTACCTCCGTCCCAAAGTGAATGTCCAATAAAATTCAAATTTGCTCTTGGGACGGAGGTAGTAGTATTTTTGGATACCTGTGGCATGTCAACGGAGTATTTGACATCGTCGAAGGTAATTGAATGTGGCTCAAATGGGAGAATCATTCCCTTTTTCTTGGGCTGATTAACCTCTTCTATGCCATCATTATTTCCTCGGGATGATAATTCAATGGCTCCTCCATTTTGACCTTCGGCTGCCACGCTCGGACTATCATCTGGTATAACAGCTTGAAGCTTGTCTAGGGCTGCATTTGTTTAACAGTGATATTAGACAACCACTAAAGATTTTTACTCGTTTTAATGGACAGGAGGAAAGGTAAAATTACTCACGATTTAAGACTGTGAGACAGATGGCATATAAAATGTTGAATATAATTACGAATCCAAACAACGCAGCCACTCCGATCCAGAACCAGTATGAGTAGGGAAAGAATCCTCGACTCTTCAAAACCCTTACTCCAAGTAGCTCTGTTGAACCCGATATAACCTTCAACATAAAAGGTTAAATGAAATTCAGCTTAATGTGACTGATATATTATGGGCGTGTTTCATAATGGTAAAGTTGGTAGTTACTCCCTCCTTCTCAAAATAAATGTCGCATTTGACTTGTCAACATAAGACCAAACTACTCAATATACGAGCATAACAACTAACCTTGTTCCAACTGTGCCCAAGAAATTCATTAACAGCAATTGCGTTCATCCCATACATCATAGGTGACATATAGTAACCCCATATCCACCAACTCTTGACATCATCTAATTAAATTTCAAGAAAATAATAAAAAAATTAGATATTGTTAAAAAATGAAGATTGCTAATTAAATCTCTAGTTAGAGTTTAATACCTCGCGATAGGACAAAGCCACCTAAAGCGAAAAGAATGAGCATAGCACATGATCCAAATGTGTTTGCGACAATCATGTTTCGACCAGCTGCCCCAATAGCCCGGAACAATCCGGAAGCCATTTGATTGATGAGCAAGAGTACTAGGTAGTGCTTGAAAAATCTGCAACAAAGATACTTTCTTTAGTCAGCACGTGGCAAAGCGAAAGACACAGGAATGTTAATTCTATCAACCAGAGTTATGGCGTAACATTTTTTCTGTATGGTTTACCTTGCAATGTTAGGATCAAATCCCACCACATAGTAAGTGATAACGGTCCAAACAAAAGCTTCAACTAATGAAAGAGGGATCTTGATGACCCATGAAGGAAGAGCATACGCCCAAGCAGGAAAAAACAGAAGGTCCCTTTGCTTGAAGAAGACGGGAAGTTTTGCAATTGTCATGGAAATCTCCGTCATTCCATTAAACATGACCATAGTAACCGCAAAAAATAGAGCACCAATGTATATCCCTCCATCAGCCATGGTTCTTCGGTGCATCTCAGTCCGAAAGAAGAGTGTCATGGTAAGTAATGACATAAATGTAATCTGCAAACAAATACAAAGAATTTCCCATTGAAATGAGTACAATATGAAACAGACAAGCAAAAAAAGAAAGATAAAGTAAATTGATTGTTTACTTACTTGGAATAATTTGAAAAAGTAGACAAAAGAGTTTCTCTGCATAAGTAATATTTCTCTTGCCGTGCAAGCTTTGAGGAGCTCCCTAGAGTTTACACCATATCTTTCGGTAGTCAATGCTGCAGGATGGCTTTTGGTTTTGTCATATGGGGTTGATAAATCGTCTCCAAGCTTCCTTCCAACATGAAATGATTGGTACGCTTCAGCAAATTCATTTGATGTTACAAATCTGTAAGGCTCATCCCTTCGCATCCAATACTGTTTCTGATCTTTCTTAGATGTCACTTCTTGGAGAAAATCGGCCACACCTTTCCTCTCGGGACATTTGAAACCCATGTGTTCGAAAAACTCGAGCACGTGTACACGTGGGCCCTGATACACTATCTTACCATCAGAGAGAAGAATAATGTCGTCGAATAAATCGT
Organism: Campanula takesimana; assembly: GCA_026119855.1. Taxonomy (NCBI): domain Eukaryota; kingdom Viridiplantae; phylum Streptophyta; class Magnoliopsida; order Asterales; family Campanulaceae; genus Campanula; species Campanula takesimana. The sequence continues at coordinate 788,711 of JAOWBW010000344.1, forward strand.
ACGTTTCAGGAGCAGGCTGGAGGAGAGAAATGACAGCAGTGCCCTCGAGAATGTGCACAAATTGCTGAAGGGACTTGACGATTTGGTACGTTGTAGAACTATCCAAACCGGTAGATATCTCATCCATAAAAAGAGCCTTTGATGGCCCAACCAACATTTCACCTATATATTTTTAGTGAAAACAACCAATAATTAAGCTTCATACAATCACAATGGTCGCCTTTGAATTTAAATTAGAAATGTCGCTTTTATTACCTGTTGTGACACGCTTTTTTTGTCCACCAGAGATACCCCTGATCATATCATCCCCAACCAGAGTGTCTGCACATATGTCAAGCCCCAAGATCTGCAAAATATTACATAAAATGATAACAATTTAGTTCATTTTGATGTCTTCCAACTTTAAGACCCTGAAATAATGTTTTCTGTTAATATTATAATACCTTCAGGGTGTAATCTGCAACTACACTTGTTTCTTGCCCTTCTGTTGCTGCAGCCTAAATAATTGGAAAGACAATGAGATCTTTGTCATTGAAGAGAAAAAGCTCTATATTACGAGGAAAATTGTGGAACTAAATGCTGGTCCTTGATGATAATCGATGTAAGAAAGAAAAGGAAATTTTGTAGACAAAAGCGGTCCACTTCCACCAAGTCTTGTGTAGTTTGTTGCGTACCTTCATGTAAACATCAACATCAGCATCGGGCTTAATATTGGCCTCTTTCTCTCTTCTTGATAGCTCAGCAAGCATTTCTGCAATTTAGTCGACAGCATATATTTTGTTAAATATATTAATGCACAAATGATACTAGCTAGTTCTTTACATCTATCTAGCATAGTTTAATACTCCCTCTGTCCCAAAATGATCTTCCTATCTATCACATTTCTACAATTTTGGCTTAAAAGTGCATAAACAAAACATGACTAATTTAGCAAGTGTTCATGTCTTTAAAAAGTTTGAATAGTCAAATGTGAAGATTATTTTCGGACGGAGGGAGTATAAAAATGTACAAAGAAAAGACAAATCTATGTACTAACCATAACGTGATCCAACCCCCTGGCATCTGGCAGAGAAAGCCAAGGTTTCTCTCACAGTCATTTCCCCTATATGGAGGTCGTACTGACTTATATAAGCAGCAGTTCTTTGAGGCACAAACTCTTTCATTCCATGCCCATTGTAAGTCACTTCTCCAGAGCACTAGTTTACAAGAATGGAATATCTCAGTTTTACAAAAATGATATTGAAACCAAAAACCCTTAAAAATAGGAAAAAGATTCAAGCAGATTTCTGAAACAAAGGGGTCGGGTGAAAACGGTATTTAGACAGGAGCTGGAATTTGGATTACCTTGAGCTCTGGATCAAGCTTCCCAGCCAATGCGAGCAATAGAGTTGTCTTTCCAGAACTTGGAGGACCTAAAAGCAATGTCATTCTGCAAATATGATAAAAACCAATCTTTAACAACTCCATCGACCACAATATATAAAATCAAAAATCATATGATACTCCCTCCGTCCCATAATAAATGTCACACTTTCCTTTTTAGTAAGTCTCAAAATAAATGTCGTGTTTCTAAATAAGGAAATAGTTTTAATGCAAGTTCACTATGGTACAAGTGAAGTAGAAAAAAGTAGAACACATCACTTAAACGTTGACAAGTCAAATGCGACATTTATTATGGGATAGAGGGAGTATGACACAATTTAGGGGCGATAAGAAATAATTTCGTGACTGAATTCACACCCATTACTCACCGGCATGGCTTAATGATTCCACTAACATCATCAAGGATAGTGAAAGACTTCTTTCCACTTGGAATTATACGGAATAGGCCCAATATACTCTGTTTTAAACATAAAGACAAATACCATATTAAAATCAAGGCACACCATGCTTAAAATGGAAAGCAACAACATAAAGTGTCGAGTGTTAGTAAATACCTCAAGTATGTTGATATTGAAGTTGATAAAACTAGGCAAAGCTCTGCTTCCTACATGAGCTTCTGCCCCTATTTTCAAATGATTGAATCGAACTTCAATTGTAGGCAAACTAATCCCAACTCTGCATAATTCCAAACAACCAAATATACCATTTTAATCAAACACCCAAAAACATGATTCCAATTAAGCACTACCCTTATCTTTGGATTTCAAAAAAAAAAAAAGTCAAACAAAATACTACTGTAAAAGCCTTTCCATAAAAGCCAAAACTAACTATTGAAATTAATACCAAGATCACTCAAACTATGGAAATCAAGTTCAATTAAGTTCTTATCAGATAGTCAACTCAGTTTAACTACTATAATTACTCTTTCAAAACTTTCTAGGATCTAAACAAGCTTAAAGAAAGTAAAAAATGAGTGAAAAAAAATGAGTGAAAATAAAAATATACCGGTCAATACGGTCCTTGGTCTTGAACAAGAACTTTTCATTATCTTCTTCAGCAACTTTGACAAGCCTTTCCATCAAATGTTGCCTTTCCTGATACCCAAGATTATCCACATCAACTTCTTGAGCTGGTCCTTTAGACCCAAACAACAAACCCTTTTTCAATCGATCAAAAGTTGGTAGCTTTTCAAGAGCAGCCCATTTAAGTGCTTCTTCATCATTTTCATCTCTTGAAGATCTTGAAAAAGCATCCATCCCAGTATTCCTCCATATCGAACTTCCAGATCGAAGACTCCCCCTTAAACTACTACTAGCTCTGTATATATCTGACCCATCCATTTCTACTCAAACAATTGCGTTTCCAACTAAATCAAGAACTCTCTTTCTTTTTTTTTCCCCCAACTATTTATAAAAAGATTCAAGAAATTTAACCTAATTTTTTTTTTTTGGGCAATTTGTTGAAAAAGACTCAAAATAGGAAATGGGTTTTTGCTGTTGAGAAAGATTGATTGAAATCCATAACCCTTTTTTCTTCACTCTCAGTTTTTGAGTGGTGTTTTAGCTTTCAAAAATGGATGACTTTACCTGATATAGTACAGGAAAAGGTTGTATGTATAGTTGAGAAAGTCTTGGTTTTGGTTGTTACTGTATTTAAATTAGCAAGGAAATTAGTTTATCTAGTATGTGGGGTCATGGTCCTGCATATTAAAACCGTTTGATTGAAGCCTTTTCTGATTAAATTTCAAGGAATGAGACAAAGTATCGGGAGTCTTACGTCAGTGTTTTGTTATCTAACGGTGAGGATTCAATTTAAAAATTGGTTGATTGTGAGGGAGCCGCCTGGTTTGACCGTTGGTTTTGTAAGAGAGTGGAGGAGGGAGGACTTTTTCTAAATTGCGTTGAATTTGACTTGTTACCCAATACTCAGAGAGCCCTCCATTATTGATCCTCCAAACCTTTTGACATTAATCAAATTAATTTCTTTATGTTCACGGAATAATTAAGTGCTCCGTCCAAAATTATTCTCTTTAAAAAAAAAAAAAAAATTGCTCAAGAGAAAATTTGATTTTTTTTTTAATTTTATTTTGAGATAGAGTTCGTAAGGATTGAATAATTGACCTTTATTTTACTTACATTTACAAGAAAATGAAAAAGATTATGGCATCTGAGCTAAAGATTGGCGTTGCTATTCGTTGTCGGACATTAAGCATTGAAGTTGAACATTTTATTTTTATTTTTTGAAATAATTTGTTGCGTCGATATGTACTGATCCATGATCCAAGATAATTTGTTATATCCAAGCTGAAGTCCAAAACCTTAGAAAGCTAGAGACCACTAGTGCGAAGCCGTGCTACGCACGGGAAAGTTAGAGGTTTGATAAATAATTTTTATTTTATTATAGTAACAATTCTAAAATAGAAAAATAGAAGTAAAAAAATGTGAAATATTTGAGTAAGTGTTAATCACTGTAGAAGACCTTCTTTAGTTATTTTTTCTAAAAAATCTTTTTGGTTCGTGAAAATATATTTTGAATTAACTATTGAACCACTTTTGATTACCAATTGTTATCTAATTTATTTAACCAAATGATCTAATTAAAAGCTTAAATTGCTCTAAAATCAATGAGGAATGCCCACGATTTTTGATATGATTTTAAGAGATATAAATCATGCTCAAATGAATAAAGTTACAACATGCTAGTCTTAGATTAGTTGCTGCCAATAAAGCACATTAGTAAAATATTGACAAATTCAGTCATGAAAACGAACTCAAATAGAAAAACCCAAAACATGAAAGTTGTAGATAAAATAAAAATACATGAAACTTTGAGTTTTTAAATTCTGAAAATTTGTTTTGATCAATTAAATACATAGAGACATTTAAGTCCTTAAATGAAAACATATTTTGACAAATTTTATTGTCATGCAAGATGGGTGAAAATAAATACTCCCTCCGTCCCGTTTCAAATTGCAAATACTAGGTTGGCACGGGGATTAAGGTAAAAAGTGAAAAAGGTGATGTGTTGTGAGTGTTTATAGTTGAGTGGGAGAGAGAAAGTGGGGTAGAGAATAGTGAGTGGGTTAGTGGATGTGAGTGTGCAAGTGGGTTAAAACTTGTCATTTTTGGATTTTGCAATTTTAGTTGGGACACCCTTTTTGACAACTTTTGCAATTTGAAATGGGACAGAGGGAGTATGTAGATTATGCATAAAATTATGTGAACATCTAGGAACATACTTTTATGGGTTAAAAAGAGTTTTTAGTTTACAAATCTCAAAATTTCCATGTATATATTTTACTATAATTATTGCAAAACAGAGCAACCCTTCATAATGCTTCATGAGCAGATTTTTGTTACTTCAAATTTGAAGTCCAAAACCAAGTCAAATGAATGAAGATTGTAGAGGTTTCTGCAAATAGATAAAGAAGAATTAGTGATATCCAACAAAAGTGTATGTGATATAAAAAAAATAAACAAAAATAGAAACTTAAAGAAACAACGTGTAAAACAATGAATCTTACAACTTTGAACAACAACAATTTCAAAAGTATCCAAGTGGGTAGCTGCAAGAAATAAAAACATAACAAAATTAATAAAGCTCACAAATTTTCATCAACACAATCAATCAAAAATATCACACAAACAAAGATAAGAGAAATACAACAACAACAAAAAGAAACTTTCTTTCTCATATTTATATTTCCATGCAAAGACTGTATGCATTCTTTTATTAAAAGTGATTAAAAAGTATTTATATTATTAATTAGGGAGTTGAAGGAAAGGAAACTAAAAAGACATAACAAAATTCATTCAAATATAAATACTCCTATATCTTTCAATTTTTTGGGTGGTTATGTATGAATGTTTAAAGTAATGAATGTCTAATGTATGACCTTTCACAATCCAAACGGGTCTATGCATGTATATGTAGTGTTAAATGTAATAATTAACATACTCCCTCCGTCCTATCCGAAATAGGATTCTTGGTCCCGACACGGGGATTAAGGAATAATAATCTTTTATTATAAAAAGTTGTTTGAAAAGTAGGTGTTGTGAGTATGAAAGAGAGAGAAAGTGGGTGGGGAATAATAAATGAAAAGTTGTTGTGAGTATGACAAGTGGGTCCTACTAATAAAAATAATAATAAAAGCTTTCCTTTTTGGGATGTTCTATTTCGAGTGGGACACCCAAAATGGCAAAACGTCTTATTTCGGATGGGACGAAGGGAGTATAATGTAATTATTATAATTAATTAATGATTACTCCCTCCGTCCCAGCTCACTTGAGACTTTTTGACCAAAACTGGTCAAATTAAGGTCGGTTTGACCAACACTTTATAGAAATATTTATGATCCGAACAAAAATTAAAAAAATGTAAAATGACCACCATTAAAAATCCTCTCAATAACAATTTTTAAAAAGTTTTTTGGAACATAAATATTTCTATAAAGTGTTGGTCAAACCGACCTTAAGTTGATCAATTTTGGTCAAAAAGTCTCAAGTGGGCTGGGGGACGGAGGGAGTACCTAGTAATATTAATAGTAATTTTAAAATTTATTAAAAAGTATTTATATTTTCATGCAAAGATTGTATGCATTCTTTTATTAAAAGTGATTAAAAAGTATTTATATTATTAATTAGGGAGTTGAAAGAAAGGAAACTAAAAAGACATGAACAAAATTCATTCAAACATAAATACTCCTATATCTTTCAAATTCTTGGGTGGTTATGTATGAATGTTTAAAGTATCTCTTAATGAATGTCTAATGTATGACCTTTCACAATCCAAACGGGTCTATGTATGTATATGTAGCGTTAAATATAATAATTAATACATGATGTAATTATTATAAATAATTAATACTATTAATAAAAATAGTTAACCCATAAAATAATTATTATAACTAATAATATTAATTATAATTTTTACTTTACATAATAACTAATGATTACTTAGTAATATTAATAGTAATTTTAAATTTATTTAAATATTATTATAATAAAAAATACTATTAATAGTAATAATTAATGTATATAGTAATTATTATTGTTAACTAAGAGTATTAATAGTAATCTTTAACATATATTATAATTATTATTATTAACTAATACTATTAGTAGTATTAGTCAACTTACATAGTAACTATTATGATTAACTAATATTATTAATAGTAATAATTAACATATATACTTAACTATATTAGTTAACTATTAATAGTAAACTATAATAGTTAGCTATTATAATTATTATTATAAGTATTAGTTTCTATAATAGTTAACTATAATAGTTACCTTATATAGTAGCTAATATTATTAGCTAATACAATTAGATAAGAAACAAAAATTGAAAAGTCACTTGTTTATGAGGGGGCGTGGCAGCACCAAATGCAAGCTTCCTCCATAGTTCGTCAACGTGTCAACACCATATATATATATATATATATTCGTCAACGTGTCAACACCATATATATATATGATTTGATCAATGAAATTTAATTAGTTGAAAATTTACATTAGTTGAAAAGTCACACCTTTAATGCACGCCCTACCTAGTCTACACTCCTATTCTATATATATAAGAGCATGAGTTATACTACCTCCGTCCCAGCTCAATACGCATCTTTACTGTTTGGCACAATATTTAAGGAGAGATTATTTATATTCAAAAGTATTGTGAGTGGAGAATAATGAGTGGTTGGGAGGAAGAAAGAGAATGAGTGGAGAATAATGAGTGGTTGAGAGGAAGAAAGAGAATGAGTGGAGAATAACGAGTGGTTGAGAGGAATAGAGAGAATGAGTGGAAGATTATAAAAATAATAAAAAACTTTCCTTTTTTGGATTGTGCACATATCAACGACACCCACTTAAAAGGTAAGTGTACACATTGAGCTGGGACGGAGGTAGTATTAGATACTTATATATTCTTATAGAAGACTCTTCTATTCATATATGTTTTCTATAGAACTTATGTAAAGAGAAAAGTAATTCAAAAGTACCTAGTATCATACCTATTGTTCTTAACTAATATTAGTACCTAATGTCAAAAGACTTTGGAATTGAAACAGTCAACTTACGTGGAAGCCTCACAATCAAGATAAACCATTTTGTTGCTTACGTGTCATACCGTTTCACCAACTTTAAAATATTATAAGTATAGATTTCACATTTCGCTTTACCATTAGATTGTTTAACATTTCTCAACGTTATACCGTTAAATGGGGAGTCTGTTTAACATTTATAAACGATGACAACGTTTAGTTAAAATTTTAGGGGTAGAATGGTCTTTTGCCATACTTGTTCTCTATCAAATTAGTGATCATTCATTTAATTAAAAACTTATCTAAACAAATAGAATCAAGACAATAATGTAATTCCCATAACGTCTTCTAAGTCCTAAGTCAATCCCTTTCTATGACTTTTTCTTATTTACTCTCCCTCTTTTATTTAATTAGTACAACACGCACGGGCAAATAAACTTTACAATAGATTAAAAAGAGTAAAGATTTTTTTTAAAGAAAATTATAAAAAATTAAAAAAATATGTTATATTTTCTTTATCTTTCTCCTCATACTTGCTATTCATATAATTTTCTTTATTTAAAACAAAGAACAATTAAAATAATATAACTTTTATTAAAATTACTAAATTACATCATCATATTAATATTGGAAGGAGGGAATTGATGATATTTATCGAAGTCATTCTTATTGTTTTACCTCTTAAGGGAATTTCAATTAGTTGTTGCAATTAATGTATGTTATATTTTCTTTATCTTTCTCCTCATACTTGCTATTCATATAATTTTTCACACATTTTATAATTTGTCATAGTCACAAAAACTATCCATTTAATATTTTTAACCCCACTTTTTCTTTCATACCCAATATCTATACTCACCCCACGTCAGGGGCGGATGCACGTTGAGGAGTGGGGGGTTAATTGACCCCCCTGACTTTCCTGTTTATACCCACTTTGATCCCTTAAAAAATTCCAGATTATCATTTTAACCCCCCCCCTAAAAAAAATCAATTAACCCCCCTCAAAATTCACCCCAACCCTTACATATATAAACACAATTTACATAATATACCTTCACTTATTTGATAAAGTTTGCCGTTGGAGATATCCATGAATCGAGCGATTGACGAGGAGGAGAGACGGGGTCGGCGACACACGACTGGAGCGAGCGGCGGAACCACACGGAGGCCGGAGAACCCAATTCGGAATTCGTTAAAAACCTTCGCCTATTTAACAGGTACTATTCTCTCCTCTATCTCTAATCTCAAATCCTAAATCCCTAAATTTCCCCAAAAAATAGGGTTTTTGGTTTTTGGTTTAACCCTAATCAGAAATTCGTTTTTGTTTTAATTTCATTGATTTCGAATTGTGATGAACAATATGAAATTATGAATATATGATTCCACCAATTGTTTATAAATTTCACTTTTTGAATTTGAAGTGTGATGAACAATATGAAATTATGAATATATTTTTATTTCACTGTTTGAAATTATGAATATATGATTTCGTTGATTTTCGAAGTGTGATGAATGATATGAAATTATGAATATATTTTTATTTCAATTGTTTATAAATTTCACTGTTTGAATTTGAACTATTTCTCCCCATCTCTGAAAAGGGGTTAATTTCATTTTAGTTATTCGATTTAGTTTGTATTTGTATTTGTGCTTATGTAAAAGTTATTTTTTTTTCTTCAAATTTTGTTGGGATTATAATTTCATCTTGTTTTTCTTACAGAAAAATGGGTCCTCGTCGAGATTTGAAAATATCACGTGGGCCGGCTACTTCTGGCTCTAAAGCGAACGAGGCTCCCCGTCCCGGAGGTTAGAAAATTTGAAATATAATATTGTTAAGTTTTTCATCATTCCTATTATATGATTATGACCCGTAGCCTCGTGAGTATATTTGATTATAGACTTATAGTTACTCGCATTTTAAATTATTATATGTATTGTGAAACATTGTTGGAAAACTATTTCAAAAAATTGATACCTTCACAAACTAATGAAGAGTCACCAACTTACGGAGTATTTTAAAAAGATGAAGAATAAGAAACCACTTGTGTGACACTTTTCTTATTATATCATCAAAATTTGAATTCATGTGGGGAAAAAAAAGCTTTATATGTGAGTTTTTTATTGTTATTTTTATTAGTGTATTTTTTATATATATAACTTTTTGACCCCCCTCACTGTAAATCCTGGATACGCCACTGCCCCACGTCACTTTTTCAACGTTTTCCTTAATTCTTTATCCAAACTCGTATTTATAATTAAATTGAAATGGAGGAATATATTTTTATAATTACATTTAAATTATTTAGTACCTATGTCTCATAATGAATGTAATTAATTAATATTACAAGAATATGTACCATAAAGTGATTAGGCGGATGTGAAAACTAAAACATTGATATTGATATTTGATGAAATGATAATTTCACTTTTCAAATATTTGTGCATTTTATTGATTTCCAAATAACAAAAAAAAAATGTGCATTTGAGTTCTAAAGTAATAGTATGTATATTTAATATTACAACTTAAAAAACAATTTAAGATTCTCGATGATTTCCCGATCCTATTTCTCATTTCTTTCTCTCCCACTTTACGAGAAGTCATTTAACCCCCCCCCCCCCCCCCAAATCAATTCCTAACACTTACCCCACCCCACCCCCCCCCCCATCTTTTACTTCAACACCATGACCTACTCTCTCCACCATCAATTTTCTCTGAAGTTTATTGAACTTCCTAAGGTTGGATTTAAGATAATACATTAATAGATAATTTAATTATACATTGAATGTATGATTATTTTTTTCCCCACCGGTATTTCTTGTTTTTCATTGATTCTCTTTCAAGTTTTTTTTTTAACCAATTTTTTTGTTTTTCTTTGTTTCATTTGGTCCCCGAGAATAACGTAAATGGAATGAGAATAGTAGACTGTGGTTTTCTTGCTATTTTTTTTGTTCACCTTCCAATTTTCTTTGTCCTTTATAAAAAATAATAGAGATTTAAGAGGAACTGTGTTTGGCTTGGTTTGAAACAAAAGGGTATTATTGTATACATATATTTTCTCCTCCAGATCATTATATATCAACTATGGTCAAGAAACAATCTAATCAATGTTTCTAATTATAAAGGGGTGAGTTTGAGCGGGAAACTGATTTAGAAATGGGCTCCCATAACTTTAGCCATTATTTATATATAGATAAGCATTAGTATTATGTTTTATTTGAAAATGTGTTTTGTTGGAGCATTATCTCTAAAAGGGTAAGAGTAAATATTTGGTGGTGCATGGACCCCTTGAGCTATAGTTTTTTGTTGGACGCCACCGTTGTTTGTCACTAATTTTGATTAATTAATTAATTAGTCCGTTAAGTGAGTGGGTTTATTTATTTATAAAATGAATCAAATGTGAACATCGCTGTCCAAGTTGATGTGCCAATGACCTGAACCCGATTGTCGTTTTGGCCGACTCTACTGCGCAGCCTCTTTGTTCCTAATTGCACTAAATTGAAGGAAGGGTTGGGCCCCTAAATAGATTCAACGTACACTTTCTTTCTTTTTTTTTTCAACAACCATATCATACATAAAAGATACCGTTACTTTACAAACATAGTTTAACGTCAACCATCCATTTGTGCATATATATATATTTTTTTTTAACTTACACGATTTATGAACTGCTGGAGACGGATCCATGGCAATGATATGGGGTGCAAGTGCACCCAATTCCATATTTTTTTATTATAGTACCGAAAGAACACCCAATTTAAATATCAAATATTTGTAGGTCAACTGTTAGATTTCTTATAAGAATAGATTCAGATTCAACTGCAGTTAAATGTATTTTTACTAGTGTACTTTTTCATTTGAAGTGTTTTACAATATAACCACTTACCTTTTTCCCTAGACTCTTAACACTGGCTGGCTGCACCCGACTGAGCGTAGATTAGGAAACTGGTGCTCGGTCCTTAAGTATACCAAACCACTCACTTCGTTTCATAATAAATATTGCACTTTTTATTGTATTCCATCCGAAAATAAATAACATGGTTCTAAATAAGGAAAATTATTAGTGCAATTTTATTAATGCGCAAGCAATGTACACAGATATAAGCACATAGTCCCTCATCCAAATGATAATTACTACCTAGGACAAGGCATTTGCAATATTACCACCTAGTCCAAGGGTTATTAAAATGACATTCATGCCCTTATTAAATAATGAAAAATTACATTAATACCACTCCCCCATCATTTTACTTTTTCTCTCCAACCACCATGACCACCTTTGACCACTCATCCCAACCACCTCCGGCGATCATTTTTCGGCGACCATTTTCAGGGGTCCATTTTATTTTTTTGAAAAAAATAATCATTCTTTTTATATAAAAAAAACTTCACATTTTCTTCAAGAACAAATTAACAGCTCTTAACAACAAATTCACATTTTTCAAAATAAATAAATAAAAATTTCAAGAACAAATTCACAGTTGTTCAAGAACAAGTTCACAGTTGTTCCAGAACAAGTTGACAGTTGTTCCAAAACAAGTTTACAATTATTCCAAGAACAAATTCACATTTTTCAAAATAAAAAATACAATTTTGTTCAAGAACAAGTTCACAGTTGTTCCAGAACAAGTTTACAATTATTCCAAATAACAAATTCACATTTTTCAAAAAAAAATTACTATTTCTTTCAAGAACAAGTTCACAGTTGTAAGTTCACAATTGTAAGTTCGCAATTGTAAGATCGCAATTATAAGTTCGCAATTGTAAGTTCGCAATTGTAAGTTCGCAATTGTTCCAATAACAAGTTCGTACTTGTTCCAAAAACAAGTTCGCAATTGTAAATTCGCACTTATTCCAAGAACAAGTTCACACTTGTTCCAAGAACAGGTACACGGATGTTCTAACAACAAGTTCACACTTGTTCCAAGAACAGGTTCACAGTTGTTCACAGATGTTCTAACAACAAGTTCACAGATGTTCCAAGAACAACTAAGAAATTCACAGTTATTCAAAGAAAAAACTGTGAACTTTGCAAACTTAATCAATACAATACCAACAATGAATCTTTGGTACACTCAAAACCACCAGTCCACCACCAAAGAACAAATTATTTGCACAATTATCACAAAAAAAAAAATTGAGATTTAAACCAAATGTAGCGGTTAGAATCTAAGTCACAAACACAGAATATAACACTTTCAACAAAAAATTAACATCAAGCAAAATGTATTGATCTTGTTCCTGTCATGCGCACTAGGGGGAGAGAGAGATAGACTGGATCTGCTGGATCAGTGCTGCAGCTGTAAGATCTGGGAAAAACCCGCCAGTGTCGGAGCAGGAGCAGTGCGTCGGTGACGGGGCTGCAGCAGATCTGGGAACCTTTAAGTCACTTGGAATGTCGCCGGATAATATGAGGTTGGGAAGGAAAGGGAGGCGGTCAAAAGAGGAAGGGGAGGGGTCGCCGGCAGTAGGGTAGGGGTCGCCGGATGTGTGGAAGGGGTGGCCGGTGACGGGGAAGAAACAGATCTGCAGGGTCATCGACGTTAGGGGAGGGGTGGTGTCGCCGGAGGTTGGGAGGTGGAAGAGAGAGAAATGGAGGGAGATAGATCTAGATCTGAAAGAAAATGTGACGATGACGGAGAAGAAAGGGTGCGCCAGTGACGGGAGATAGGTCGTCGAGGCTAGGGGAGGTGTGGGTCACCAGAGGGCTTGCTGGAGGTGGAAGGTTAGAGAGAGAGAGAGAATGTGTGCGTGCGTGTGACTGCGTGAAAGGGAGGAGGGGTAGGGTTTTATTTATAGCAGGGTAGTTTCGGGATTTAATAATTTTAATGGACTAGGTGGTAAATAAGAATATTAGCTTGGACTAGATGGTAGATGGAAATATTAGGTTAGACTGGGTGGTAGTTAGGCTAAGGATGAGGGATCCTATGGTAATTTTCTCTAGCATTTATTAGTGTAGGGTTTTGAGCAACATGTCCTCGGGAGTCGGGACCTCGGCCAAAAATAACGTGGTGCTTACACCGGATGTCATGTCATAAGAAAATTGTGGAAAAATATTACTCCCTCGGTCCCTAAATGAGTGTCTTTTTTTAACATAATTTTGTCCTTAAATGTTTTTTTTCGAATAATTTTTCACCGGTTTCTTTATACGTGCAAAACTAAAGATTTGGAAAGGAGATTACAAGATTATATATGAATCGTTGTTACCAAATTGTTCAAAAGTTGAGATTTTCAGTGTCCTTTAGAATGAAATTTGGACACTTATTTATGGCAAAGGGAGTAATTCTTATTCTTTGCACCAATGTAGTTGTGATTCGGGATAAGCTTTGTCAACAATGGCATGTTTTCCGTGAGGACCCGTTTATTGTAATGTCCAACTGTTGTTATTCCGAGGCTTGGAAAATGCATAGAAAATTTGACTTTGTCCAATGGCCATGAATTACAAAGTCATTCCAAGTCGTTATATTGACAGGACTAAATTAACTACGTTTTTTTTTTTTATGCTATCGTTGTCAGAAATGTTCAACCACTCATACCAAATCAATGGTGTAGATTGACCAAGACCAACACCGATTCAGTACATTTATTCTAGGAATTGTTACAAATGCAAGAAAAAAAAAACAGCCGCCGGTCAATTAGTGAAGCACCAAGGAAACAACCAAGAAAGTCATCACTAATAATACTCCCCTCTCATAATAATTTTGCTTATTTTTTTACACTTATCTATACAATGATAAAAAAAATATAAAAAAAAGAGAGAGAGAGAGAGATACTCCCTCTCACACTTCACTTGACACTCAAGAGGTGGGCACAATAACTAAAAAAAAAAAAGAATAAAAAAAAATTGTAGTAAAAAATGAAGATGGAGAATGAGTGGGGTAAATAATAATATTTGTTGAATAAATTGAGTGGTGGAAAATAAAGTGAAAGAATGAGTGGTGGGGTAGAGTGAATATAAAATTATAAGAAGTAGACTATTTTAAAATGTGTCAAGTGAGCTGGGACAAACTAAAATTGAAATAAGTGTCTTAAGTGAGCTGGGATGGTACGGAGGGAGTATTTATTATGAGACGGAGTGATGATGGGTGATAAAGAATTGCATTAGGCATGCATTTATTAGTTACATTTAATATTAATAATACAAAAATGTTATCAAAATGAACCAAAATTTGAAAGAGTTTAGCTGATTGTTGAATACTCAAAAGGAACAACTCCTCTCATGTAATCAATAACATCATATATACATACACATACACATACACACTTATAAGTATCTAATCGTACATTTTTCGCCATCGTACATGCTCGAAAAACTACCGCCTCTGGAAATTGAATGTCCTGATGCCGAAGGCGAAGATGGTTGCAAAGAGGACGACAAACACAAGGGTGACAGCAGCACAGACTCCAAGAAAATCGTGCTCGAAACCAAAATACCTTTCCAAATAAGCTTTTACAGGCTCATCCAAATCTACCAAATTGTTTGTATAGTCTCCAAACTGCGAAGCCACCAAGCCGTAAAGAGTCCATGCTACAGGGTTTGCCCAGTAGTACCATCTCCACCATATAGGTATCCTCTGCACATCAAAAAAAAAAAAAAAATCAACATTCATTCAACAAGATCGTATTTTGGGGATGGCACACTTGAGTTTAATGAGGAATTAATGATGGGGTAAATTGAACTTACGGGTCTTGGGATGACGAATCCAGAAAAGAGATTGAACATTCCATAAAAGGAAGCAGCAATGATTGCAGCAATGTTGTCGTTGGGAGTTATGGCTACAGTCATCATCCCGTAGTAAGTCATGTAGAGCAAAGTGAAGAACATGAAGAACATGTACCAAAAGTACTTGGCAACCGTCCATTCGAATCCAATCATGGCGTATACAATGATACCATACACCATCGATTGTGAAAATACATATGGAATTTCCACCAGAACCTGGGAGAAAACAAGGGGTCGGTTTTTTTCATCAGTGTTTGTAAATTTTAAGTATGTTTGTAAAGTTTAAGGATTGGACTGTCATGGGGAAATGAAGAGCTAGTGCGAGAATTTGTTACCTGTGCAAAGGCGTATGGCAAGGCAGAGTACATTCCAGCAGCTCTTTCTCTGTAAAAGACAGTTCGTTCAACTGAGACAACTGGCTGGACCGTTGCAGAATTTTGGACACTTAAGAAGATAACAGCTGAATACATGGAACCCATTGCATTAATCAGATCGAGCTGATTAGACCTGAAAAGAGGAGATTAGTTAGTTACTAAGGACATAATTCATGAGTAAAAAGGCTTAAAACACTTATGTAAGTAAAATTTGAATGAAAGTTTTACTTTTTGCTTCCAAGATCCCAAAACATTGTCCCGAAAATCAACGCAATGAAAGTCGTGAAGAGAAATCTAATGGCGGTGTAAGTAGGGTTCCGCCAGTAAGACAAGCGTTGTTTCCAAAGGCAAGCCAGACACTGGCTGAGGAATGACAGTGAGTATTGTGTTGCAAATGAGATGTCTGATGTTCCTGGACGAGGTGTACCTAGTTCACGTATAAGTGCTTTGTTTCTCCTACATTATAGTACACATAAAAAACATCAGCAAGCCTGTAACAAATCCAGTATTTACTCGAATGACCATAATTTTGAAGGGAGTTTTGGTAATTTGACGCACTTGTAAAGATCTGAATTCTTGTATACTTCAGTGAAATCAACTCCAAGAACCATTTCTTGAGATGAAGTTGTAACTTCCAACATCCAAGTTGCAGGGTTATATCCATCTTTGATTTTACTTATTCCATCTATATCCTCAAAGTACTTGATCAAATGACAAGATTGATGACCCACGGGTCCAACGTACAACTCTTGTCCTCCCCGTTTCATCAAGAATAGCTGCAATGGGATAAGCAAAAATGATTAATGACATGTAAAATAGTAATAGTTTTGGGCTTTTTTTTTTTTTTTTTTTTAACGGTTCTGAATTACCTCATCAAAAGCTTCAAAGATGTCAATACTAGGTTGATGAATGGTGCAGACGACTGTTCTTCCAGTGTCAACAGTGTTTCTGACAGTTCTCATAACAATGGCAGCAGCTCGAGCATCTAGCCCAGAAGTGGGCTCGTCCATAAATATTATGGACGGATTTGCCACGAGCTCCACTGCAATGGTTAGCCTCTTTCTCTGCTCAGTTGACAGACCACTCACACCTGGCAACCCAACCAAAGCATCCTTCAAATTATCGAGTTCCACAAGTTGCATTACCTCATCAACAAACATCTGCATTCAAGAATTACACACCGTTAAGATTTTCGTTAGTTTCTTAACTCTGTTAACTACTTTAACGTTAAATGAGTAGAAATTACCTCTCTGGTTTTAGTATCTACTTCTGCAGGCAACCTAAGCCAAGCTGAGTAGAGCAAAGACTCGTGGATGGTTACATGAGGAGAATGGATGTCGTTTTGTTCACAGTATCCAGCAATCCTAGCAAAAGTTTCTTGCTTTTTCGGATACCCGGAAATAGTGATGTCACCCTCTATATATCCACCTGTTTTACGACCCGCCAGCACATCCATAAGTGTTGTTTTACCGGCCCCACTCACACCCATTAGAGCTGTGAGAACACCAGGCCGAAAAGCTCCACTCACACTCTTCAGTAGCAGCAATTTGTCTTCATGAACCCCTTGTTCTCTCATTTCCTTAAATTTCACAAAAGATAATACAATTATTTTTCATGATTTTGAAAAAAATAAGGATTCATCATCCAACCATGAATTGTAGCATCAGTTATACCTGTGGCATATCAACAGAGTATTTGATATCGTCAAAGGTGATGGCATGTGGTGTAAATGGAAGAATCATTCCTTTCTTCTTGACTTCTTGGGCCCCATTTGCAGATGTTGTCATAGAAGATAACTCGATGGCTTCTGCGTCATCCTCATCTGGTATTACAGCTTGAACCCTATCTAAAGCTGCAGAGATTCAAAGCCATAATGTTACTTCAATGAGTAATATTAAGGGGTTGGGTACCAAAAATAAAAGTAGAGAATGAAATCGTACGGTTTAGAAAAGAGAGGGCCACAGCGTAACCGATGTTATAGAGAATTGTGAATCCGACTAATGCGCCTATTGCAATCCAATACCAGTACGAATACGGAAAGAACCCTCGAGAAGTCATAGCGTTGACTCCTAATGACTCTGTTTGATTGGGCAAGACCTTTTTGGCACAAAAATAGTTCAATATCAGCACGGATAAAAGCAATTTAACAACTGTGATGCAAGAGTAAAGCATGTATAACAATGACTTACTGTCTTCCAACGAGGGCCGAGAAATTCATTCACCATAAGTCCATTCATCGCATACATCAATGGTGATGACCAGTAACCCCATATCCACCAGCTCTTGACATCCTCTGCAATATCCCGAAGATGAAAGAAAATAAAAGCATTAGTTGAAGTTCAAGAATGGGATAAATTTATTTTTATTTATAATTTTTAGTTTTTTATTTTTCCTACCTCGGGAAAGGACAAATCCACATAAGGTGAACAATATGAGCAATGTGAATGAACCCAATATGTTTGAGACAATCATGGTCCGACCAGATGCTGCAATGGCTCGGAACAATGAAGAAGCCATCTGGTGAACAAATATCAATAGTAGATAAAATTTGAAAAACCTGCAATACAGAAAACAAACAATGAATATAACTATATAAGCACAATGAATTATGAACAGCTTGAGATAAAGTGATTATTTATCTTTTATTTACCTTGCAGCGCTTGGCTCATATCCAATTACATAATAAGTGAGCACTGCCAAAACTCCAGCTTCAATAAACGAAGTTGGGATCTTAGTTGCCCATGAAGGAAGAGCATATGTCCACGAGGGGAAAAAACGGAGGTCCCTTTGCTTAAAGAAGACGGGAAGCTTTTGAATTGTCATGGTAATTTCTGACATTCCATTAAACATAATCGTGACCGCTGCAAAGAAAATAGCACCACCAAAAATTGCTCCGTCTTCACCAGAGTCCCTATGCATCTCTGTCCTAAAGAACACTGTCATGGCCACAAGTGACATAACCATAACCTGCAGAAATATAAACCAAACTTCATTAGTATTTCGATTTCTTAAGGTTGTCTAAATCTGAAGTAATATGTATATATATGTGTGTGTATGTGTGTGTGATACTCACTTGGAACACTTTGAAGATGTAAACGAACGAGTTTCTTTTCATAAGCAAGATTTCTCTTGAGGTGCAAGCTTTCAAGAGCTCCATCTGATTTAAACCATATTCTTGAGTCGTCAAAGCAGCAGGGTGGCTTTTGCTTTTGTCAAACGGGGTTGAAAGATCTTCTCCTAGCCTCCTTCCAACATGAAAATTTTG
Organism: Campanula takesimana; assembly: GCA_026119855.1. Taxonomy (NCBI): domain Eukaryota; kingdom Viridiplantae; phylum Streptophyta; class Magnoliopsida; order Asterales; family Campanulaceae; genus Campanula; species Campanula takesimana. The sequence goes on from JAOWBW010000344.1 coordinate 807,494, forward strand.
GTACGCCTTTGCGAATTCCTTGGCTGTTACGAATCTATATGACTCATCTCTTCTAGTCCAATACTGTTTCTGATCTTTCTTTGATGTAACCTGTAAAATCGATTTCCCATATCTAATCAGCCTCACAAAAAAAAAAAAAAAAAATTATATTAATGAGGACGGAAAAAAATATCTATATTAGCTAAACTTACTTCTTGAAGGAAATCAGCCACGCCTTTCCTAGCGGGACATTTAAATCCCATAGATTCAAAAAACTCTAGCACATTCTCACGTGGGCCCTGATAAACTATCTTCCCATCGGAAATGAGAATAATGTCATCGAACAAATCATAAGTTTCAGGTGCAGGCTGGAGAAGTGAGATGAGAGCAGTGCCCTCGATGATGTGGACAAATTGCTGAAGCGATTTTACAATTTGAAAGGTTGTAGAACTATCCAAACCAGTGGATATTTCGTCCATAAAAAGAGCCTTTGCTGGACCAACCAACATTTCACCCGTTGTTACACGCTTTTTCTGTCCCCCAGAAATACCCCTTATCATCTGATCACCAACCATAGTATCCGCACATACATCCAATCCCAAGATCTGAAAAAAAAAATAAAGGGATTAATTATTTTGTCCGGTGTGTTTTTAACTCTATAATCACAAATCTCTTTATATCTATATATGATAGTACGTACCTTAAGAACATAATCCGTGACCACACTTGTTTCTTGCCCTTCTGTAGCTGCAGCCTGGAATATGCGAAAGAACAATGAGATATATAATACTACAACTAAAGCAAATTCAAGAAGCCCAAAATAATAAACTAGCTCGTGATCAAAATTTACCTTCATATAGACATCAATATCGGGATCAGGCTTAATATTTGCGTCTTTCTCCCTTCTAGACAACTCTGCTAACATCTCTGCATTTTATACGACAATAATATAAGTGGAGTGTTTAAAAAAAATAAAAATACTTGACCTTAAAGAAAATTAATCTTTAAAAATACTAACCGTAACGTGATCCAACCCCCTGGCATCTAGCAGAGAAAGCCAAAGTTTCCCTAACAGTCATTTCCCCTATATGGAGATCGTGTTGACTGATATAAGCAGATGTTCTTTGGGGAACAAACTCATCCATTCCATGGCCGTTGTAAGTCACAAGCCCAGAACACTAGTTTACACGAGGCAATAATAATTTTAAGTTCATATAAAAAGATTATATAGTATAATCAAAGCAACAAAGTAAACATCTCGTAAATAAATTCATAAAAAGGCATATAAGAACACGACGTACCTGAAGTTCCTTATCAAGCTTCCCAGCCAAGGCCAACAACAGTGTCGTCTTTCCAGAACTTGGAGGACCTAATAGTAAAGTCATTCTGCAAAACGATGGCTTGAAAAGTCAATATAAGACATAGATGCATACCTCGGAACTACTATATATGAATTCCATTTATGGACAGATTTAAACAAATTATTCTCACCTGCGAGGCTTGACAACTCCACTAAGATCATCTAGGATAGTTAGATGCTTCTTTCGATTCGGAAGTACATGAAATATGCTCAATAACGACTGTTTAACGTAAATCGTAACCATATATTAGGATTGTATTAAATCAAACTAAATTGAGAAAAAAAATATGTAGTTCTTGCAGTTGTTAAATGTCAATTACCTCCAGAATACTAAGATTGAAATTGATAAAGCTAGGCAAAGCCCTGCTTCCAGTAAAAGCATCTGTCTCAACAGTCAAATGCTCGAATCGCACTTCTATTGTAGGCAGTTCAATCCCAACTCTGGAACATCCCAAAAAAAAAAAAAAAAAAACCCAATTAATTATTAGAAAAATTAAAACCATTCAAATTAACATCAACCAAATGACATGCTCCCTCCGTCCCATCTCATTTCCCCTCGCTGTTTGTCATCCCAGAAAGTTAGTCTCATTTTCAAAATGAATTCTTCAGATTCATTGAATTTCTAAAACTTAAAATAATCTTAACGTTAAAATGATTGAAAAGTCAAACGAAACTATCATTTTGGGACGGAGGGAGTAACTAAGAGGGAAAAAAAAAGTAAAAAAAAAAGTGAGTTTTAGGTTACCTATCAATTCTGTCCTTGAGTTTCAACAAGAATCTTTCATTATCTTCTTCAGCAACTTTAACCAACCTCTCTAACAAACGCTTCTTGTCATCAATCCCAAGATTATTAACATCAACTTCATAAGAAGGCCCTTTTGATCCAAGAAGCAGACCTTTTTTCAGACGATCAAAAGTCGGAAGCTTTTCCAGAGAAGCCCATTTCAGAGCTTCTTCATCGTCTTCTTCACGGGACGATTTAGAGAAAGCTTGAGACCCAGTGTTCCTCCATAATGAAGCACTTGCAGCTCTTAAACTCCCCAAATTTATGCTCCCTGATCTTAAACTTCCCCCTCTTATGCTACTACTTCCTCCTTTGAATGCATCCGTTCCGTCCATTTGAATCAAATCTCAACAATTTGGGGGAATTGGGATGAAATTTGGTGAAAATTAGGGTTGAAAAAACCTCAAATTTGTGATTTTGCACAACTTAGTACGTACTTAAGATATGAACTGTGTGTTGTTGTTATGTAGGTGTAGGTACGAGAATTAGACTTATGTTTTCTTTTGAAATGAAAAGGTGAGGTCTTTTTATACTTGTGTGGTCATGAGGGTGGCGGCTTTTATTACGTTTCTAATTTAAATATCAAATTTATTTTTGTTTTAATTTGTTTGGGGGAATTTAAAAGTCAGTAACAGAGCCATCTAGAAAGAGGTGGTCTCCCATGAGAACAGGGGGATCCGTCTCATGCATGAGACGGGTCGCCCCATGACCCATGGGCCGAACCCGCCACGTGGCAACCCACCATTGGCCGATTTTTTTTTTTTTTTTTTTTTTTGGTTTTTTTTGAGTTTTTATATTTTTTTTCGGCTTTTCAGTGGTTTAGCAAAAAATAATAGTTACCATCTCTTAAAGTAACATTGTTCATAAGTAAACGTAATACTTGTTTTAAAAAAACAAAAGCTCGTTTTTACCCATTTGAAAAGTAATAACTTATGTATATGAATGTAATAGTAAGTTTATACAAGTAAATGTAACACTTTGATTGACGAAATTGTAACAGATTTCTATAGATAATGTAATACTTTTACATGTATCATGATAAATTTGACCCCATTGTAACTTATTGTTTGAAAACAAATAGATATCTATACATATGTATTACAATTATTTACAAATACTATTACATATAAATAACACGTTTGTTACATTTTAGTTATAATAAGTATTACTTTTGGCAAACGAAGAAAACATAGGAATAACACTATTACTTTAAGAGATGGTAACTATTACTTTAAGAGATGGTAACTATTACTTTTCACAAACCGAAAAAAAACCAAAAAAAAAAATATAAAAATTAAAAAAAAAAAAAATTAAAAAAAATTAAAAAAAATTTGGGGCCAATGAGGGGCTGCCACGTGGCAGGGTCCCCCCATGGGTCCTGGAGCAGGGTTGTGGGTCGGGTAATGGGTCAAAAAAATGACCCGCCTCACCCATGAGACGGGTTGGAGTGTTCTCACACAAGTTTTTGTCATCTAGAAATTAACATTGGGTTGGAAAAAGTTGAACTTATATTTTTCTTGATTGGGCATGTGGGACAGGATGTAATACAATTATGTTGACCATCAACATAACTAGTAGGGACAGGGAGTATATTGGAAATTAAGTGTAATTTTGGACAGCCACCACCATTATTGTTGCTCTCTTCTTCGAAATATCCACAATCAATTGGTATACAAATCTTGATCCGAGTTAGGACAATCAGGGTTATAAAAATCGCTAGCGGCACCTAATCGCTGAAGCTGGGCTTAGTGTTTAAAGGCATAACAAGGTTTAGGAGGGGCCGAAAATAAAACATAATTTATAACATTCAGATGAAATAGTGTTCCAAATGTCATTAGAACATGCAAACGATTAATTTAAATGTATATGATAATACTTTTAATACAATTTTCAACTAAATATACTAGTATTAAAAATTGTAGGCGGGGCTCTAGACAAATTTGAAGTTAATCGCAGCATTTTAATAGAATTTTGGTGCAATTTTTTTTTAATATTTGGCCTAGACGGATTGAAGTTCAGCGCGACGTTCTATGACCGTCTAGCGCCTAGGCGGGACCTAGACAGTATACACGAACGGATTTTAAGCAGAGAGTATAATTGTATAACAGTAGGGCCCGTTGGTTTGGAGGAAAATGAAGAAAATGTTTTTCGAAAAATGGTTTTCCTACTTTTCTAAGTAAAATGACTTAGGAATTTCTCATCCGTAAGTCATTTTCAAGAAAATATATAACTCCCTCACTCACGCACCCAACTCCCCATACAACCCCACGCTACTCACTCCACCTCAAACCCCACCCCCTCCATCCATCCCATCCTCCCCAACGGAGGGAGTATACCTTTTGACGATCAACTAAGGCTCCGTTTGTTTGGAAGAAAACATCTTCCGGAAAATTTTTTCCCCATTTTCCGATGTTTGTTAAACACCGGAAAATGGGGAAAATGTTTTCCAGAGAAATAGTTTTCCTCCATTCCTAAGGAAAACGTTTTCCTTACCTCCACCTAAGGAAAACATTTTCCGGAAAATGCTAACACTTGTTTTAACTCCAATTTTTGTTTTACGAAATTTATTTTTTAAATATACTCAGTTAATTAAAAAATGTCAAAAAATATTTTATTTTTATGAATATTTTTCAATATGTTAAATTATTAACTTTAGTCAATTATAATTATAAAACTACATTTCCATTACTTTATAATTGAAATTGGAGATAATGACTAATTTATTGATTATTTCTTTTTAATATATACTCTAGGTGATCAAAATTAATGTATCTAAAAAAGTTTTTCGGAAAGCATTTTCTTAAAATTCACCAAACAGTGGAAATTACATTTTCCGGAAAACATTTTCCAAGAAATCGTTTTCCGGAAAACATTTTACAAGAAATCGTTTTCCGGAAGTTATTTTCCGCGAAACAAACGGAGCCTAAGTAATACTCCCTCCGTCCCATAACTATGTGCACATAATTGGGTTTGCATGGGAATTAATGGATGAATAGTAGTGGGTAGTTGTTGTGAGTGTGAAAAGTAAAGTAGGAAAGAGAAAGTGGGGTAGGGAATAGTAGGTTGATTGGTGTTGTGAGTGTAAAAGTAAAATATGAGAGATAGTGAGTGAGATGAATAGTAAAGATTCTTTGTCATTTTAAGAACGTGTGACTTATCAATGGGACACCCAAAATAGCAATTTGTACACATAGTTATGGGACAGAGGGAGTACTCTTTCTGTCCCAGATTAACAGTTACTACTAAATTGAATACGCGGATTAAGAAAAAAATATTGAAAAAAGTAGTTGTTGTGAGTGGGTAGGAGAGAGAAAATGAGGTAGAGAATAATAAGTTGATAATTGTTGTGAGTGGATATGAGAGAAAACTGAACATTTTAATGTATGGAACGCTTAAAATGAAAATTAATAACCATTAATTTGAAACGAAGGGAGTATCGACTAAGCATTAATAATGTCAATCTAACTATACGAATAAACTTAAACACAAAATTTTGCTAATAAATCATAAAAATACATTTTTATCACCCACTCTCGCATAAGTGAACCAAACTTAAGTTTTTTTTTTTTTTTTTTGAGAGAATCAAACTAACTTTTTTGTAAGTAAAAGATAGTAGAAATTATTCAGCCATCTGACCATTTGCATTTTGCTTCAATGAGCCTAACTCATCCTATCTCGTTTGGAAGTAAAATATTGCTTTGGGAAAGGAAAAGATATAATTTATCTGTTTCAAGTTTATGATTACTTATTTTTAATTTGAGCGTTTTATATTTTTGGTTATTTGCTCAAAATATTAAAAAAAAAAATCCCCTCCCCACTATCTCATTTTCTCTCTACGTACTTCTCACCCACAACACTTATTATTTTCTTAATTCGTATATTCAATTTTAGTTAGCATAAGTTGGGGATAGAGGGAGTAATTAAAAAGAAAAAAAAAATGATCTTCTAGAGGATTAATATAAAAAAGTTGACATTTTGAATGACCAACTTTTCTTCGCATGCACAAGATTTCATCACAAGGAAAGTGTCAATAATTTAATTTCCATTTTCTTTGAAACTTTAACTCAAGAAAGTCTGTAACATTAGTGGAAGGCATGTGACTTTAAGTATTTACAGTGTCTTACATGCCACATAAATTAAGATAAAGTTTTCTTGAGCAAAGCCAGTCAAAAATTAAGTTTTTTTTTTTTTTTTTTTTTTTTTTTATGAACCAAGTTAAAAATAAATTTTAAAGAAGTTAATTAATATTCTCTCATCATAAATATCGTGCTTTTTTGTTCATCCTAATATAAGTGCCATATAGTTAAATAAAAAATTAGTTTTGATGCAATTTATTCTAATTGCATTTTACAAATAAATAATCCACGCTCAATATAAAATTTGATAAGTAAACTACATAATGCATTTGTTAGTATTTTCCTTCAGAATCATTAACAAGTTGGACAAATATTAGGTCATATTCCCTCTTCCTATGTTCCAAAATAAATGACAGTCCGTCTTTATGTTTTTTGTTTCTTCCATAACTTTGAGTCTAGTAAAACTAGTTAGTAACCCGTCGATACTCGACGGATCATATTAAAGTTAATTAATTAAGACATGTAATTGAAAATGCATACTAAAGTACGTCTAAAATTACTGAAAAATACCCTAACTATGTTCTTATACTTAGTGATCAGATGCACTAAGCAAAGTTAATTTTTAGCAATTATGTCCTTAAACTATTTTTGGCAGACCAATATGATAGTTCACAAGTTTTTATTCAAAGTTAAAAAGATGCTAACGTGACAAAGACCAGTGGCGGACCTAGGATTTTTTGTAAACGGGGGCAAAAATTGCATAAGGTGGCAAAAAAAAATGTTAGTGTATTTTTTACTTCACATTTAAGGGGGGCAAAGTATACTAAATTGCGCTAATACCTCCAACCTTTAAAAAAAATTACACTTGTAAAAAAAGAAAAAAAAAATCAAACGGGGGCCGCGGCCCCCAAATGGCACCATGTAGGTCCGCCCCTGACAAAGACCAAGGCAAAGACTATTATAAAATAATTATAAAAAGAAAATTATGCATCGTTAAAATGGTTGAATAGTTAAATGAGACTATTAATTTGAGACGTCGGGAGTATTTTGGTATTATGAAGTAGCTAGGAAGAAGCATACATAGCCTATTATCCACGTTTAAAATATAATGGAAATTATAGGTCAAGACAATTAGGCTGCAAAAGTAACTTGGCTTACATTTAAGTACAATTTTCACTTTTTAAAACCCGCATATTAGTGTCATATAGGACCCCCAATAAACATTTTGTCTTTTCCAGGTCGAATGAACATTTTGACCATAGCGTCAAAGATATCTCATGATAGGAGTATATATTCTCTTCTCACTTTCTTGTTAGAAAAGTCTTCAAATTATTCTTATTTTCAATGTATGGTCAGCCTTAATTTCTATAGATTTTTTTTCTTATGGATTTAACAAATACTCACTCCGTCCTAAAATTATCTTCACTTTGACTATTCAAACTTTTTAAGAATATGAATACTTGTTTCACTTGCCATGTTTTGTTTATGCACTTTTAAGCCCAAATTGTAAAAATGGGAAGAACTTTTTGGGATAATGAGAAGTGACAAATGCGAAGATCATTTTAGGACGGAGGGGGTATGACATATTGACATGTAGGGCCTACTAAATAAAGAAGAATAAAAAACTTTCATATTTGAGATTTTGACTCTTAAGTTGGGACACCCATTTGAATTGACTTTTAAAATGGGACAAAGAGAGAGAGAGTATATCTCAAAATAAATATCATACTTTTATAAAATTATTTTAATGCAATTCTATACTAGTACCAGCAATGAAAAGCCAAGTTAAACACCTTTCTAAATTTTCTAAAATAATGAAAAATTAAATATGATACTTATTTTAAAACTGAGGGGATTTTAGACGTCATCACCCCCACTTAAACAGAAGCTTCTAAAAAGCATGTGTATCCGTATACGATTATTGTGCTATGTCAAACACCGAATAAAAACTCGTACACCCAATCAATTACTAATATGCAATCACGTGCGTCATACCATGCAATAACTTCCTTTGACTTTACTCAATTAGACTGATAAGAAGTTGACAAAATTTTGTAAAAAGTATAATTATCTCATGAAATTTTATAAAAGAAATTGTAATTTCTCCATCTCAAATTAAGAATTCTACCAACAATTTACTCGCTTATTATTAGGAAAATATTATTAAATGAGAATATTATTGAAAATAGTAAACAAAAGAAAGTGGGTTGAGGAGGAAGGACATTGTCCAAAAAACCATTGATAACTCTAGTGAATAAAAAGTAAGTTATTATGTACTCCCTTTGTCCCACCCGAAATAGAATTTTGGTAAACTTGATTTTACTTTAACCGAGTCTTTTGAAGAAAATATAATAATCCAAATAAAAATTTAAAAATTGTTATTGTATCACAATTAATAATATTTTTTCAATAACAATTTTAAAATTTATTTTAGGATAATTATTTCTTATTTAAATTACATGGTCAAAGTATAAAAAAAAAAGCTACCAAAATCTTATTTTGGGCGGGACAGAGGGAGTATTGATTTTTATTTTATTTTTATAATTTTATAAAAAGCTAAAGTTATAAATATTCAAAATACTATTTATTGTTTTACATGTTGGTATAAAGTAAAGTAATTTTTTTACTCTGAAGGAGTATGATTTGTAATGTATTAATCAATAATCCCTCCGTCCCAAATTAATGTTCTTAGTTAGACTTTACACGGAGATTAAGAAAAAATTAAATGTTGTGAGTATGAAAATTAATGTAGGAAAGAAAAAGTGGGTAGGAAGTTTTTGTTGTGAGAATGATAAGTGAGTCCCATTTTTCATTTTATGCAATAAAGTAAAGTAAGAACCTCAAATTGAGAAAGACTAAAAAGGAAAGCAAGAACCTTTAAAGCGGGACAGAGGGAATATCATATTTTAGAATTTTGTGGGAGTGATTACATTTTTGCAAAAGCCTTTTGAAAATTTAACTGAATTGACCATCAAAATTAAAATGACATACGTAATGTTTATCAAATTTACTCCTATGTTGGATAATTTAAAATTCAATGTACCCATCATTAAAGTAAGCAAAATGAGAATGGAAAAAAGGAAGGATCGTTGCTTCAAAAAAAGAAAAAGAGAAAGAAAAAAAAGGGGGGGGGGGGGGAGGATGGCAGAAATTAAAGATGAGCAAACTTTCTTTACAAATATGTCAATTGTACTTGACCTTCTGGAAGGGGATAGATCGCAAAAGCATTTTCAATGGAGTCGAGATCTCCTGTACCATTTTCGTGTGTCACTTGTCATCTAACCGTTCACATGTTTGATAATATTAATATAATGTAAATCTCAATAACTGTGAGCCACTAGATCACTTGTGGTACATGGAGTAACACACAAAAATGGTACAGAGGATTTGAACCCTTTTCAATGTGTGTATAGCAGTGTTACTACACACCCCATATTATGGCTGTTTTTCGTATTTTAATTAATACAATACAATCATTTCAAAAACAAAAAAATGAAGGTAAAAACCGTTTCCTTCGTCTCTCTCTCTCCATTTTCTTCAAACCTGCAAGTAGTTTACAACATCTTCTTCTTTGTTCTTCTTATTCAATCTCCAACAACATAATTGTTTGCAATTTCAATATTGAAATTACAAACAATTATGTTGTTGTTTTCAATTGTATGTAAATTATAAAAAATAGGTTTCTCTCCTAAGTCGAGAGCCGTTGATTTCTCTCCTCGTTGAGTGTGGATTTCTCTCCTAGTTGAGAGCCGTAGATTTTTTATTTTATTGCTTTGTTGTGTTGAAGGAAAACTATGTTATCAAATCTCAGACCGTCGAAGGATGAAGATGATGGATTGGGCTTTCGCAATCGACAGTTGTTCAATCTTATCATACTTGGGAAGTTTGGTCGGCGATTTACGATCGACCCGAATATCCTAGTTTGTCGAGTACTCAGCGCCAAATCTTTTTCGGAAGTGGATTTTGTGAATGCCAAAGTAGGGCAGTGTCCAAGTTATACTTGGAGAGACATCCGTTTGTCCCATGTTATTGTTAAGAGAGGACTTAGTTGGAAGATTGGGGATTACATTGTTATTGCTAGAATTCTTTCGTTCCAAATCAAATATGTTTCTGGCGAAGCCAATATGATGGTTGAGAATTTTTCATGTGCTACTAGATTAGTTAATAGTCCTTGTGTTTGTATTTGGGTTGAGTCTTCAATCTTTGTGGAGAACCTTCTCATTCCTCTTTATTTGTGCTATTAATATAATCTTATTTCCTTTCAAAAATAAAAAAATGAATATATAATCGATTAAAAAATAAAAGAAGTGTACATAGTAATGTGAGGTTGTTTACCAATTCCCATTTCTCTATTCAATTTTATTTGGTATGATATCAAATGACTACTTGTCATGTGTTGATCGATCCATATGGCGGTTGAATTAATGTAAATTTAGACATTATTTTCTAACCACGCATAAATCATAATTATTGTGTGTCATTTAATAAACTTATCAAATGTGTTTGTACACTTATACATTAAGTACTTATTTCTTGATTACTCTCAATTTATTTAAGAAGGGGGAGATACTTCCTCATTCAATTTTCATAAAGGCGTATACTTATCGTTTCAAAAAAGATAGTTTTATTTCTCTTATTGTTTGTCTAGATAGTTAATTTCATTTTCAAAATTAAGACTTCAAAATCAATTAAAAAAAAAATTGACGATATCCACGCCAGAAGGAGGCGAGCAGAGTGATTGAACCCTAAAGCTCAGCGAGGGTGAGGCTTGACTTTAACACTGAGCCACTCCTTTAGGGACAAATCAATAAAAAAAAAAATTACAATATGATATTAAAATATTATTATTTGGGAAGAAGTAAGCAATTAGGTACAAATGTATTTATTTGGTACACTAAGTGGCTTACGTCATCGGTGAAGAAATTTGAAAGAAACTATTCATAAATACTTTCTCAAACCAAAAAGAAATTAAAAGTAAAATACTGGCTCATGTTAAAAAATGGGATTCTTTGCTCGAAAAAGAAAAAAAAAAGAAAAAAGAAAAATGGGATTCTAGAAAGAGTTGAAGAGTGGTCGGAACATGGAAAAGTGGTCTAATTAAAGTCCTCATACATGCATTTAACAAACCAAATCATTTCACATTTACATCTTCCTGTAACGTGACAACATTGACCCATGCTGATTATTTTTCCAAGATTTATTTGGCGGTATTGGCAGTTGTTACTTCTTACAACCTTATTAGTCTCAAAATAAATGTTCAATCCAAAAATTGTATTTACGACAGATATGTTTATTTAAAAAAAAAAATTGCTCTTAATCACGAACAAATTTAAAATAGTTTAGATATTTATTTTAATACGGAACGAGTATATATGTGAAACTCGAAAATCATACTACCTCCAATATAGTACATATGTTTATTTCAAATAAATAAATAAATTCATATGTTAGAATTATTTTTTTGTCAATTTGTACTTTTATAAAGGAAAACGAATAAAAATAGGTGCACCTTATAACTGTTATTTGATTAACCCAAAAAAAATAATACTCTGTATTCGTTACGGTAAGAGTCGATCATTGAAAAAATAAAATTTTTAATTTTGATTCTTTAAATTATAATAAAGTTATATTTTTTTGTATATTATGTGCATGGAATGTAACATATTTGAAGAGAAATTGAAGTTGAAATTGAAGTTAATTGAAATTGAAGTTGTGGAAAAGTGGGCTTGGACTGGAAAAGTAGTCATAGAAGATGGGCCATGTATGTTTCACACAACCTTCAAGCTCATAATGTACGTGCCTAACTTATTAGACTATGACACTGATCCCTATTCTTTCTTTTTTTTTTTATATAAAATAATAATAATAATAATAATAAATTTTTCTCTCACCTAAATTAATTCTAACAATAAAATAAATTGAATAACTTTCAATATAAAAATAAAAGAGTAATTGTATACAGTATTACTTTAATAAAATCAGAGATCAAAGCAATGTTAATGTTATCCTACTAACATCATTGTAGCACTACAGTAGTACTACTACGACACTTCAAAGCTTGAAACTGGTATTACTCCGTCTTAAAATAAACGTTTATTTTTATTTTTATCAAGCTAAGAAATGAACATTTATATGATGCCAGACAGAGTAGTATATATTTGAGCACCACACATGATGTATGTAACAATTCATCTTCTCTTGAAACATAATGCATCGACAGAATGGCTAATATATACGGAGGATTCAATCAAATGCCTCGAGCTGGACTGGACTCTTCCAAAAGTACCCAAAGAGAGTCGACGTTTGTTAGCGCGTGAAAATCTCCAATGTGTGATGAGTCTAAAGCCATGCAAGGGTACCGAACGAACAAAGGTATAATCATTTCTTTCTTCAACTAATCAAGTTAAATTCTGCGGAAATCCACACTCTCTGGCTAGGAAACAAGTCATGTCTTCCTCCGTCACATAATAAATGTCGCAATTCCCTTGATGATTTCAGTAACATTGAGAGGACCTGCAGTGAGTTTTTTTGATGAGGAAGCATATAAAGAACCTGGTAAAATGAAATAAAAGGGAGATGCAACTTACGATTATTCTTATGATATAGAGATAACGATAGCATGATTTGAGAAAATTTAGATAGAGAAAGTGGGAAGTTTGAATACTCCCTCAGTCCCGAAATGATCTTCTCATTTGCCATTTTTAATTGTCCCAAAAAGTTATTCTCATATCTACAATTTAGGCTTAAATGTTCATAAACATAACATGGCTAGTGAAGCAAAGTGTTCCTATCTTTAAAAAGTTTGAATAGTCAAATGTGAAGATCATTTTGGGATTTTGGGACGGAGGGAGTAAAATGCAGCAAGTTCATGACAAAACAGGGTGGTATAGATAAGATACTACTTACTGCAGAAGCTTCACTTTCAGCATTTAAATGTTCAAATCCTGCTTCTTTCTTTAGAATTCGAAATAACTCCAAGGAAACTTTTGTGATCTCTGCGAAAATAAGATATATGATGTTAGGAAAGAGAAAACTATCGAGTACGGATCAATACTAAAAAGTTTTTTTAGCAGAAAGACTTGTTCTCACCATTTAGCCTCTTTTTGAGCTCTGACAGAAACCCTTTGTAACCTGCTGACAAAAGTCTTACAGGTCAACAAATTTTCATCTCTTGCATTTCAAGATTCTGGAAATTACTTCCCGGCCATGATCCTAAACTGCTAGTACTCCCTCCGTCCCAAAATGAATGACCACTTATTTTCAAAATTTGCTCTTGATCAAATTTTGAAAAAATTTGGTTCATTCATTTTAGGACGGAGGGAGTATAATTTTGGAAAGCTCCCTACTTTTTAAGTTTCTTCATCAACTTCTCCAGTAAATACATAAAAAGCTTCACAAAGTTCATCCCAGAGGAGGCAGAGTTCATATATGAACTCAACTGCGAAAATTGTCAGTCTCTACTAGTCTATCTGTACACTAAAACCCTTTAAAAAAAAAAAAACAGAGAGAGGAAGAAACTGTTGCATTCACATCATGATGCGAGATTTAAATCTGATTTCTTTCCCCAAAATATCAAAACACTAACATCCGTTATACATTTATAATCCAAAATTATGATTTCCAGTTTTCATAGCATGCGAAGAAAATATAACAATGTTAACTATGACAATACATATAATCTGAAATACAACTCACTCCGTCCGTTGAAGGAATCTATATCATTCTTCCCCGAGCTCCTTTCTTATTGCAGCATTTGCATTCACATCAGAAGCCATCTCAGCCTCAACCACTACTGAAGGCAACCTTTCATAAGCTCTTGACCTGAATGGCAGAAGTCTAAATTTGCCCAAAATTAGAATTTGGCTCAACTTCTCATAACTCCACCTCTGCTGAACATATATTACAACTGCAAGAAAAACAGCTGTTGCAGGTATTGCAACATCTCCAAACTTTGAGAAGAAGTCCAGATTAGGGTTTACAAACTCATAATCTTCGGAGAAGTACGGATTTGGAACGGGAGTTCTTATGTAATCATAAATGTGGGGAAGAAGTCTAACCATGGTTACCCCAATAAAATATATATTCCGGAGCGGTTTGCAGTTGATTTGCCAAATTATGTTGGCCATGACTTGAGGAAGAAGAAAAAAGTCTTGAACTAGACCCACATATTCCTCGAGTTCAGTTTCCCATCCATGCAAGTTATGGGAATTTCCTTCCGCCTCTATGTATCTTTCATTCATCATTTGTTTCTTGCTGGTTGTCGAGTGGATAATGAGAACACTTCCGTACCCGATAATATGAATAATCAAGGTAGCAATGAATACAAGCTTATCACTTGGTACCCGATGTGGTTCGAGCGGGGCCCGAGTGAGTAATCTTATTCGAGATCTCCAAACCTTTTGGAATAGCCTCAGTGTCAGTGAAAACGAAACAAGAACAAGAAGCTTCACTGAGTAATCAATCACACGGATCCACTGACTACTTCCAAGGTCATAGGATTGACTTTCGTAAGATTCGTTTGACTTATTGAGAAGAGCTTCAGCACCCGTGATTAGGGGAATCCCATACCCCAGTGCTTGAACACCTAGCATTACAAGAGACACGTAAGGGACGGAGTCCAGATGATTTTTTATGTAGAAAAGTTGGCTCAAAATGCAAGCAATAGCCCCAGAAAGAGTCAAGACTCGAAATATTCCCTCGACACCTCTCCTAGAGAGAATGTCTTCTCGTTGCTTCCTGTACATAAGTGGAAGTGTCTGCAGCTTGATTGGACTAAAATAAAGAGGATCATCTTCAGTTCTTTGGCTAGAAATTGAAATCCTAGCCGTTGGATTGACAAGCCATCGGGTGGTAGTAGGTGGATACGACACGACCACTTCAATCAAGCAATCCAACCCAGCTTCAAGCTCCATGCCTTCTGATAAGAGCTTCCACGACACCCCAACATCTCTACAACCAATCAGATACATTTTGCCCACGTGTTGGTCATAAAGCCCTTCTACATAAAGGGTAGAGAGATTATAGGGTTTTCCAGTGAGAACAAGTTGACCTGATATATTCAAAAGGAGCTGCCTTTCAGTAGATTCTGCCTTAGCATGGTAAGGAACATCCTCTTCAATGACGGATTCATTTTGTGTAGACCAAGAACGTCCAAATAAAGGGCCAACAGAGAGAATTTCCAACTGAATGTCAGATCTTTGGGGACGGTAACTAGGAACAGGATCAGGAACTGCTGATATTTGAAGGGTGAGATCTTCAGAGAGATAAGAGAGACTGAGCTGGAAAGAGTCCGTGTCTTCTATTTTGGGAAAAGTCAGAAAAGATCTCTTAATTACAGTACCAAAGCTGAAGGGCTCATTTTTCTCAAGAACTGTACCGGCCAAATCAAATTTTGAATACTTGTAATATGGATGAGAAGCAGTGTACTGACTATACAGCTCTGAAGGTCGGACAGGCTTTTTGAATGTTAATGGGAAGTAAGACTGTGGGCCATTTTTAATACTCGAAATAGTGCCTATAACAATGCTGCGTTGCTCAATAGAGAAGGAGAGAGGTTCATACAAACAGATTCGAGAATCACAAATATTGCCTTGGCAACCAACCATGCAAAGTTGCCCACTGGAAGGTTTCCAAATCCCTTCAGCGGAAAGAGTCATGTTGTTGAGCCCGGTTCTTTGTGCCGCATTAAACGGACTTTCATATGCAGGAAATGCTCTAAAAATTGCAGCAACTTTTGTAAAGCTAGTTTTGTCTCGTGAAGACTTTTCCTCACAACGGACATCCTGAAGAACAAGCTTAAAGTCGTTAAAGGTTCCATTTGTTGAGTTTTTCCCAATGTTTGAGACAAAAGGGCCCAACTTACTGCAAAATTCGTCCGTGCCATTGCATCTCCAGTTTGGCATAATATCATAAGCTTCTTGCCTAGTGAACCGCTCAAGAATGAGACAAAAGTCAAGCCCTCTGTAGAAATCGATGCCGGAACTCAACAAAGTATCCTTATACGGGTACGGATTGCATGCTGTAGAATAAATCTTTTCAGACCCAAACTCATAGTTTGCAGAAGTACCCAGAGAAGAGGACATATGGACTTGGTCAAAGTACTTTGGACTTGATTTCGGATTCAAACTTTTCATGCTCCCTTGAATAGCTCTGTTTGTCAATGTGAACGTCTTTGGATAGCGAAGAAGAAGCAAAATCTGATCATCTTGTGAAATAGGTGGTTGACTATTATACCCTTCCTTCATCCATTCCCATTGGTTGGCAGAATCGGGATAACGAGTAGGCAAAAACGTATTCCCGAGCAAGCACATGATCTTTTCCCCTTCTGACTCTGTGTAAACTCCTTCAAAAGAAATAGAGAGCTCAGAGTGACCAGGCCAGATGTTGAACCGAGGGTTTCCCTCATTTGTTTTCTGATCAAATATACGCCATAGACTTATTCCCATCTGCAGAACCCCACTAACACCAATCCAGTTCTTTGACCGATGAGCACGGTCAACATCAGTCACCCAAAAGGAAACCAAATTCAAAGGGGATTGCTTATATTCTGACGACCTATTCAAATTTGAACCGTCAGAATCATCAAACGGCATCAACGGAGACCCATTCAAATCCTGCCACCAATCCCCATTAAGAAACGACAGTTCTTCTCTAATGCTATATGCTCTATTGTCATTAGGGCTCAAAGCACTAACAGAAGCTATTACAGATGAACATTCTTTCTTCACCTCATCAATCCTTTCATACTTGTAGATCATAGTGGGTCCATTTCGAGGTCCTAAATTCCCAAACCCGAATTCACCAACACTTTCAACAGGGGTGTAAGCATTTATACAGCTAATGCAAAGTAGAATCAACAACCCTAACACAGTCCCACAATCAGCAAGCACAGAAACAACCTTCATCATAGCAAATTCTTTAAGTCTTGCCCCCCAACTTTATCAAGAATTCTCGAGAACCCACAAACTAAAAGTTGAGATTTTGATGACCTAAATGCTATATGCCCAAATGGGTGACTAAATTTACAGATTAGGGTGCTAAATTACAGCTTATGAACTTCCAATTAATAACTCTCAAACTAAATCAAAACAGGAAAAGTTGTGGAGCTGAATAATGATAACTGAGATTCAAGCATGAAGAATTAATGGGACTGAGTAAAATTGCATCATTCGCGTGATGAAAGGCAAACCTGGAAAGGAAAATTTCTTCTTTTTGAATCTACTTCTGCATGTGGATGATAGTAGAGTTGTACCTAACTGAGGAGTGGTTGGATCTGTGGAGTGTTGTGTTCTTGGTGTGGGAATGGGATCAAGAAGGGGGAGAAGTAAGCTTGAAGTCAAATGGAAAGGGTTGTATGACTTTATGACCAAGCGGATTTTTGTGGGGGGTTGACCTTGACCCCAAGAAAAAAAAAAAAAAACTCACATTTACGTTTAAGTTTTATTTTGATTATTTAGATACTTATTTTTCTTAATTTTCTAAGTACATTGTGAATACTAGATCATAAAAGAGGATTGTGTGGATTTGTTGGTATAAGAGAAAGGGTTAATGACAGATTAGGGTCTGAACTCCAGTGGGCGTCTAAAAGGGGTCTGGGTTTTTTTTCCGCTAGATCAGGGCTCAATATCATAATTTTTCGGCAGTTAAGGGCTTTTTGACGGAAATCGTTAGAAAAGTCAGTTAAATCGCATGTGCCTCGCACGTGATCATAAAAATGGATGGATTTGTAATGATATTAGTTAGTAAGGGCTTTAGTGAAATTTTTGAAACTCAAAGGTTTAAAAATGAAATAAATATTTTTTCTAAAGAAATAATCATTTTTCTAAATAATAAAGTATATAATAAAATAAGTAGTTATCATATATAAAATAAATTTATTAAAAAAATCAAAATTATTAAACAAATTAATCTAATAGCTATATTAAATATAAAAAGATTTAGATTATTTTCTAAATAATAAATTTAAAATAAAGAAAATTATAAATAAATTCAAATTTTATTCTATGAACATAATAAATTGCTTTTTACATTCACCAAATTTAAAACAACATAAAGTAATTATCACTATTTATAATACTCCCTCCGTCTTTTTAAGCTGTTCACACTTTGCTCCGGGCACTAGTATTAAGGAAAAATATTTTATATTAGTAGTTGAGTGGGTGTTGTGAGTATGAAAAGTACGATGCGATATGTGAGTGGGGTTGGAATTGTGAGTGGGATAGTTGTTGTGAGTATGACAAGTGGGTCCCATTGAATAAAGAATAATACAAACCTTCATTTTTTGGAAGTGTGAACAATCAAATGGGACACCCAAAATGGCAAAAAGTGAACAGACTAAAAAGACGGAGAGAGTATATATATATATATATATATATATATATATATATATATATATATATGCTACCTCTGTCCCTAAATGAGTGTCCATTTTCAAGAAACTTTTGTCCCAAAATGAGTGTCTTTTTTAGCATAACTTTGTTCCTAAATGTTTTTTTTCAAAAAAAAATCCGGTCTCTTTATACGTACAAAACAAAAATTATTAAAACATTTCCCTTCTCATCATCTTCCATGAACACCCACCCATCCTCCACTTTAAACCACCATGCCACCACCGTTCACCACCATCTAACACCTCCACCGCTTAGAACCACCATAGCTACCACCGGCCGCCACCATCCACCCGTTGTAACCACCACAACCACCACCGAAAATTAACAGAGAAATCAACCCAACAAAATCAAACACACACTCACACACAAACTGAAACACATTCTCAATCAAACACAGTATGTGTAAAAATTCGCCGGAATCTGTAAAAATTTCGCCGGAATCTGGAAAATTCGGGAGAGATGGATCAATCATTCTCCGTCAGTCACGCCGCCGCCTCCTCCTCCGCCAAAATCAACTTGACCCTACCACATCCTTCCTCTCCGACAATCACGCCGCCGCCTCCTCCTCCGCCACTCCTTCCTCGCTCCTCACCTCCACCTCTGTCGCCCCTCTCCTCTTCTTCACCATCGCTTCCGTCCTCTCATACCTCGCCTCCTCCCCTCCCCCTCCTTCACCCTCCGCCTCCCAATTCTCCGTCTCCGCCACGCATCTGGGCCGAATTCTGGAATCACTCCCCAGTCCGGCGATGAGTTTTGGGAAAAATCAAAAATCAAGTTTGGGGCAAAATTAAATCTTGGTTTAAAAATAAAATCTGAGAATGATGAAGGAGGGAGTGGCTGAATAATCTTTGAAGGGTGTGGGCGTGGTCGGAGGTGGGGGAGTGATGGTCGGCGTTGGGCAGGAGAGAGGAGATGAAGATGATGCGTTGGAATGAGAGAGGGAGAGGAAGATGATGCGTTAAAGGGGGAGAGGAGGGGTAGGGTTTTGTTTTAGATTTAACTCTTCAAATTTTAAAATTTATAGTTTGACCCTTTTTGACAAATTTTCATTTCAATTTCATCCATTTTTATGATCATGTGCGAGGCACATGATATTTAACTGACTTTTCTAACGATTTCAGTCAAAAAGCCCTTAACTGCCGAAAAATTATGATATTGAGCCCTGATCTAGCGGGAAAAAAACCCAGGCCCCTTTTAGACGGCCCCCCTGGAGTTCAGGCCCTAATCTGTCATTAACCCTAAGAGAAATAATAAGGTTACAAAAGATGGGTACAAAACGTGACTTACAAAATGGGGTATCATAATTGTATTGGTGTTTTTAATTGGAGTGTGTCGGGTCTACTATCGATGTAGCCAATGAAATATCGTCACCATATCTTGTATCATTCATTTTGTAAACTTTTTTTGTAAGCCTAGCATTGCCCTTGTTATAATAATCTCTAGAAAAGAAAAATTATTTTCGTATATTCCAAAATATATGTACTCCTTCTATTCCTAAGAATAAAATCAAATCATTTGTTTATGTTTTCATCATTCTCATTGAGGAACCACAAAATTATAGGAAAATGAGTTTTGGAAATGTATTATGACAAATTTGCAAATAAGTGAAATTTGTAAATAATTGACACTCTTTTCAAACGCGTGGTGTTATTTTCGTAAATTACTGGAGTTTAGTGACATAACACTACACCACTGGTACTATTTAATACTATAACTGGCACTCTCTAAAACATACATTGGCGCTCTCTAAACGCATGCATTTGCACTCAATAACGCATGATCAGACACTCTTAACACCACAACAAGCATTCAATAACACTACCACTGACACTCTTACAACACATGGACGTACAATATATAAAACATGAACTGACACTTAAACGCTACAACTTGCACTCTTAACACTACAATTGGTAGTTTTAAACACTACCACTAGTACTCTTATAACACACTCTCACTAACACTCAATAACACATAAAATGATAATCTTAAACACTACCACTAGCACCGTGCAAAGTTCTACGTAGTGTTTACAAAAATATCTCCACGCAAAAACGCATTTTTCTTAATTGTTAAGAAGAAATGGTTTTTCATAACACCCACCCTTGATTAACTCATTACAAGATAATTAATTTTTTTAATGAATTTATTACACGTTATATACTTCATAATTTTGAATAAACAAAACTACATACTCCCTCTGTCCCTAAATGAGTGTCCATTTTCAAGAAATCTTTGTCCCTAAATGAGTGTCTTTTTTTAACATAACTTTCTCCCTAAACGTTTTTTTTCGAAATTTTTTTCACCGGTTTCTTTATACGTGCAAAACTAAAGGTTTGGAAAGGAGATTATAACATTATATATGAATCGTTGTTACCAAATTGTTCAAAAAGTTGAGATTTTTAGTGTCCCTTAAAATGAAATTTGGACACTCATTTAGGGACAGATGGAGTATTAAAAAAAAAATAATAATAATTGCAAAAGGACATTAGCTTTCATTAATTGATGAGCCTGCGTCTTGGACTCTTAATTAAAGCCATTCCGGCTGTAACAAATTAATTCTCCCTCCACTAGCCCATGGGCCGAGGCCCATGTCGAGGACAATTTGGTCTTTGCATAGATACATACGGTCAACAATCTAGCCGTTACAGTTCTCCACACTGCTACCCAGCAAGGCATTTATTTAACAATTTTAAAATCAAAACTGACCGTTAGACGCTCCTCTGTTTTTGGTAAGAAAACGAAAGCATTTGCTCTTTCTCCAGAATTTCAGAAGAAGAAATCAGTTCAATGGCAATGGCCGCCGCCGATCTTCACTTTTCCGAAGGCGATATGTCAATTGACGGTGCCGTCGGCTACCCAGCTGTGTACGCTAAGATATGCAGGGATCGAGGTTTTGGTCCGTACAGTAATGGCCCCCCTTTTACTTTCACCCCCTATGCTCTGCAACCACAAGAGGTAATAAACTCAATTTTCATAAATCATAGATAATCAAATTTTTATTTCTTAAATTGTGACCATGAACGTATCTCTACTTGATCTATTCATCGTATAACTGAATAATTTGTATGTAAATCGCTTTAATTTTAATTTAAAAGTCCATAAATGTGTGGTTTTTTTCGCATATAATTTCATGAATTTTAGGCGACGAGGGCGGAAGAGCTAGATGAAATGTTCCCTGTTATGGACCCTAAAGCAAAGCCCACTGCTAAAGCCAAGATTTTTACTAGCCTTTTGTGGAAGCAACTCGATCACCTCGGGTAAATAATCTGAATTATGATATATAGGTATCTTCAGTTATAATCGATGCTTTTCTGATGTTTCGCATTGCCTGAATTCTAGGAATGCCGGCTTTGATCCTGAAAAATTCAGGGTAGACCCATACGGCAATGTTTTGTATTTCTACGCAGATGCAGCGTCTCCTCTCGCTTGGGATATCGATCATTGGTTCCCTTGCTCAAGTAATGATATATTTGTCCATAAACTTATCTACGTAGTTGCCATGGGAGGAAATTATGAAATACTCCCTCCGTCCCAAAATGAATGTCCAAAAATGTTTCAAATATGCTCTTGCTCATGTGATCATTTTTTGGACATTTATTTTTGGGACGGAGGGAGTTGAAAATGAAGCTGGAGATATTATACACATGAACAAATCCATGTCTTGAAGTTGTACTTTCTGAAACTACAGGGGGAGGATTGACTGTTCCAAGCAACCTAAGGATATTACAGTGGCAAGTGTGCAAGAAGAAACATAACAAGCTGGAATTTCTCATTCCGTGGTGGGATGTTCAAGTGGGTATATCCGTAAACCAGTTCTTGTCGATCTTTGCTTCGTCAAATTCAGATTTCAGGTACGGGTTCTTCTGTTCGCTACTCTACCTCTGTCCCAAAATGAATCTCAGAAATTACTCTTGATCAAGAGTAAATTTGGACATTCATTTTGGGACGGAGGGAGTATCTTTCAATCCCATGTGCTTTGAAAGAACTCTGACATTTAATCTTTGCAATCTGACAGGCATAGAGCATTTTCACTGTTGTTTGCTAATGGTAAAAATGAAGAACCAAAACATTCACAAACAGTTGACTCGCATTCTTTTCCACAACATTTTGTGGAGTCAAAGGAAAAGCTTGGTCTTGCACCCGCTGCTGTTGTTGTACCTCGCCGGGAGGCTTTTGATGATTCATCAACTCTGAAGTCACTAGATATCAATAGAAGACTACGGTCAAATTCCCCCGTGACAGGTCAGTAATTGAGATCATACCCTTCAAATGCTTTGTGAGTGGTTGTGTCAAAGTCAATTCTACATTTGACTTTTTTACTGTTGTTGTATCAGCTGCAAGAAAATTGAAAACAAGTGGTATGTCAAAAGAGAATGAAAATCCTGACATAGTAAACAACCCATATCAAGCCATTGTCCTGGCAAGAGATTCATTGAGACAAAGAGAAGAAACAACCAAGATTCAGACAGAAATACAGAAACTAGATGATGAAGTTAATGAACTGAAACAAAAAAATGATGAGGAGAGAGTTAACATCCAAGATTTGGAGTTAGTGCTAATAAGACGGAGACGACGGGCTGGAAAGTGTAGGCGGCTGGCAGAGGCGCAATCCTCGTATAAAGCAATGCTAGAGAAGATGATTCGAGATGCAATGCACCAGTAAGATCAACAACAATCATAGTATTTGGTTAAATATTAAGTTTGGGTTTTTCGCATTTGTTCTAAAGTTTTTCTGTTTTTTCTTGTAGGAGTGTTATTTATAAGGAACAACTGAGGTTGAATCAGGTAGCAAGTAATGCTCTCATGGCACGACTTGAAGCTCAGAAAGCAATTTGTGATTCTTCCGAGAGGGAGCTCCACAAGAAATTCAAGCATAGAGATGAGCTCGAGAAACAGATTAGGCCAGAATGGGAGAAAGGAAGGAGGAAGAGATCAAGAATGGAAGAGACCTTTAATGGAGAGAGAGATGAGAAGACGGTCTTCTATCTACCTGGAAGTGAATCAATAGCACATTTAGGGAAGGAAAAAGAAGGGGTTTTGCGGGAGGATGAAGATGAGGACAGTGAATCGAAGCTGCCTGGAATAGATACAAGGACAGTTTTACATAAGGAGCTTAGAGTATTCTTGGAAGAGGAGCATAAAGCATCAGAAGCAGGTTTATCTCTGAATGGAGAAGGAAGCGAACAGAGATTCGAAAAGGGACGGCAAACAGATGTAGATGAGCATGAGGAAAGTGATAACCCAATAGAAGTCATGGCAGAGAATGAAAAGACTAAAATCAAGGATAGACTTCAAAAGCTGAGAATAAGGGAGGGAATGTCGTTCAACAACCAATTTGCAGACCATGAACCAGAGGGAGATGAGGACGATGAGTGCAGAAAGCAACGCGGAAAGGGGAATGTAGAGAAGTGGCTTCAGATGTTATTGGAAGGAACTGACGAAGATGCCCAAATTGCTGAGAGAAATACCAGCAAGACTGATGTAATAGATTGTGTAGATAAAGCAGTTGGAAGTAGTAGATCAGAGAAGAGTGGGAAGGTGGTGGTGCTTAAGAGATCTAAGAGTGCTAGACCCTATCGAAGGATCCCATCTTCTCCACCTATAATTTTGGGCATGAGAAAGGGAGGGGATAGCATGGGCAAGAAGCCCGTAATTGGCGATGATGAGGGTGACCAGAATGAAGCAATTAGTAACTTCTTTAAATCATCCATCAAATTAATCAAGAATGCAGTGAAGATATAAATCTTCAGAAAAGAAAAGTTGCAACAGCTCCGAGCAGCAGTTCAGAAGAGTTTTCTGCCACCATTCTTTTAGCAAAATACATGTGTGAAATATGGGGGGTTTTGATGATTTGTGCATAATGTTTACTTGTGCCAGATTTGTAATAACAACTTGTTGTTTCAACAGATAAGAACAGTTTGAATTGTATTCTATGTCAAATGTGGCCTTCCATATACCAAAAAATGCCAAATAATCTAACCATGCAGGAAACCAAGTAGGTACATAGTTTTTAAATTTGAATTTATCATGTGCCAGATTTGTAATAACAACTTGTTGTTTCAACAGATAAGAACAGTTTGAATTGTATTCTATGTCAAATGTGGCCTTCCATATACCAAAAAATGCCAAATAATCTAACCATGCAGGAAACCAAGTAGGTACATAGTTTTTAAATTTGAATTTATCATGTGCCAGATTTGTAATAACAACTTGTTGTTTCAACAGATAAGAACAGTTTGAATTGTATTCTATGTCAAATGTCGCCTTCCATATACCAAAAAATGCCAAATAATCTAACCATGCAGGAAACCAAGTAGGTACATAGTTTAAATTTGAATTTATCATGTTCCCGATGAGTATAAAAAGTCAGAAGAAGGTATTTACCGCTGCAGCAGGAAGAAATATGAAGAGATTAAGCACTTGTTTAGTCAAAGTCCAAAGTTGAGATTCTTGTACAATCTCGTCAAATAGTAAGTTAGTACTCTCAGTGGCACTCCTGTTTATCAGGGTTTTCCCAAATAACCCTCATCGCCACAAGAGCATACCCCATCCTTGAAGTGGTGGAAATATTCAGTATCCCTAACAGAAATCTCACGCCTGACAGCCTTGGAGATAAATTTTATGGTGTTGTGACAGCTTTCACACATGTAGAGATTCTTTGTTACCTGTACAGGCGTCCCAGGGGCAGTGTTGATGAGCCCAAATCCAATAGCTAGCCTCTCACTGTGCCCACACAACATGTCAGCTTTTGAATCTTTCATTTCAGCGACATAACTTTCATTAGATGGATTGAGACCAGCCGTCCTCATTTTCTCATAAAATCCCTCCAAAATTACAGATATCTCATTTATCTGCGGGTGAAAATCATCGCCAGTCAAAAAGGCATGCAATTTGCCCTTAACTTCCACCCAACTGCACCCAGGATCAACAGTAAACCCTTTCTCTCTCAGCATAATTCTAAGTTTTGTCGCTTTATCCCACTTACCACTCTCTGCATATAGGTCACACAAGAGGTTATAATACCGAATACTTGGACTTTCCGTCTCAAAAATGTGTTGAGCCGCTAGCTCTCCAAGCTCAACCTGCCTATAGATCCTACATGCATTTAATAAGGCTCCCCAAACGGCTGAATCTGGTTCTATCACCATTTCCTGTATAAACTTATGAGCATCTTCCAGTTTCCCAGCTCGTCCTAGCAAATCCACCACACAAGCATAATGCTTAAGATTTGGGGTAACGGAATATTTCTCTTTCATGCTATAGAAATACTCTAACCCTTCAGTCACCATTCCAGATCTACTACAAGCACACAGTAACGAAAGAAATGTAACATCATTTGGTCTTACCCCTGCTTTCAACATTTCGCCAAAAAGTTTCAAAACATGTGGCCCCTTTCCTCTCTGTGCATAGCCTTTCAGCAAAATATTCCAAGAAATTATGTCTTTTTGTTGCGTGTAAAATTGGTTCAACCCAAGTCCCATCCTTCCACACCTTACATACATGTCTAGGAGTGCATTGGGCAAAAACCCATCAAAGGCTAACCCATTCCTCAATGCATGGGCATGGATCTCCTTTCCACACATCAAAGCTCCAACCTTAGCACATGCAGAGAGAACGCAAACCAAGGTCAAAGAATTAGGGTTTAGAGTGAGTGTCATACGCCTAAAGAAAGTGAGAGCCTCTAAACTCCGATCATTATTATGAAGCTCGAGGATTATGGAAGTCCAAGAAATCACATTCTTATGGGGATACTGGAAAAAGATTTCTAAAGCTGTATCAATGCATTTACACTGAGAGTAAAAATATATAAGAGTGTTGGCAACCATGTCATACCAAACCAATTTTCTCTGCTTGGCAAGTTCATGGAGCTCAATACCCATATCTAAAAGCTCTAGGGAAGCACAGGCAGATAGTGCGCTAGCAATAGTGATCTCGTCCGGCATGACACCATCTACTTCCATCATCTTGTAGGTTTCCACAGCTTTCTCAGACATTCCATACCTTTCGTAACCATAAATCATTGCTGTCCAAGATACCACATCTTTACTTTCAATTCTACTGAAAACGTTCTCTGCTTCTCCCAAGCTGCCAACACTCCAATACAGCTGTATCAACGCATTATGAACTGAAACATCTAACCCAAACCCCATTTTCACTGCATACCCTTGAACCATCTTTCCCAATCTCGGGTCGCTAAGAAGTTCACATGCGGAAATAACACTGGTGATAGTCCTCAAATCAGGATCAACACACTTTTCAAGCATAAGAAGAAACAACCTCAGTCCTTCAAAACATTGCCCATTCTCAAAGTGCCCAGAAATCATGGCATTCCAAGATATTCTATCTCTCCTAGGCATTTGATCAAACACCCTCCGAGCACTATGCACATCTCCACATTTCACATACATAGTGATCAAAGCATTCACCACATCGACATCCGACTCGAAGCCAAATCTCAATACGTGAACATGAACTTCCTTGCCCCGAAACAAATCCGGAACCGCCCCACAAGTTCGCAAAACACAAGGAAAAGTATAAATATCAGGTCTAATCCCAACCCACAACATTTGATGATACAAATTCAAAGCCTCATCAAAATACCCACTCTTGGCATACCCACCAACCAACACATTCCAAGAAAAAACATCACGTTCAGTCATTTTACCAAACACATACCACGCATCCACCATATTCCCCAACTTGACAAACATACCCAACAAAAAATTGCCAAGTTGAAGAGTCAATGGAGTCCTCGAATTCAATATCAAATCATAAACTCTAGACCCTTCATTGGCTGCTCGTTTCCGCTCACACAGCTTGACCACGGCAATGAAAGTCTCCTCCTCGACGGCAATCTTACATTCTTGCAAAGAATTTAGCATCTCAATAGCTTGTTCTAAGTTTCCATTAATACACAGTTCGCGTATGTGAGAATTGGGGTCAGTGATGTCGAGGGAGTTGGTATTGAGGACGAAGATTTCGTGGGGTCTTCTGATAGAGAAATGGTGATGGGATTGGGATGTTAAGGAGGAGAAATTAAGGGTTGTGGGTCTGTGAAAATGGGGATGGGGAGAGAGGGGAAGGTCGAAATGGCGAGTAAGGATTGAAGAAGAGGGTTTAACAGAGACCGCCATTCCCGGAGAGACCATGCATGTTCCGCTTCCGACAACTGGTGGTTTGGTTTTTTCAGCTGAGGTTTAGTAACTAGGGGTTTAACTTAACGGATAACGAACAACACTCGCGTTCACTTTTTCCCTAGTCAATAAACTAGCTGTGCATGGTTCAATGCAAAAAAAAAAAAAATAATAATAATAAAAATCCACAGTTATAAAAAAAAAAAAAAAAAAAACGCATCCCGTTGACTTTTTTTTTTATCAGTGAGAAATTCTTATGAAAAATTAGTTTTTATACTTTGCATTGAATCCGGATTTTATCTTGTAAATGAATCAATTAAAAAAAAAAACTTATAATTCAGTGATTGTAAAATCTAAAAAACAGTTTTTTCTTATTGTTAGAAAATATTACTCCCTCTGTCCCTAAATGAGTGTCCAAATTTTATTTTATGGGACACTGAAAATCTCAACTTTTTGAACAATTTGGTAACAACGATTCATATATAATCTTGTAATCTCATTTCCAAACCTTTAGTTTTGCACGTATAAAGAAACCGGTGAAAAAAAATTCGAAAAAAAAACATTTAGGGAGAAAGTTATGTTAAAAAAAGACACTCATTTAGGGACAGAGGGAGTAATATATAAGATATTGAGAATATTAATTTATTTTAGATTTAATTAAACTTAAATAAAAATTTAATAACTATTAAGAAATTCTAAAATATACTATTAGTGTATTTTTTAAAAAAAAAAAAAAAATATACTTCCTCCGTTCCAGAGTAAGTGTCTATCCTTCTATTTGTACTGAGATTAAGAAATGGTGGAATTGGTGTTGTGAGCATGAAAAGTGGGGTAGAAAGAGGAGGTGGTGTAACGAATAGCAAGTTGATTGATATTGTGAGTATAAAAAGAAAGTAGGAAAGAGAATGAATGAGATAAACAGTAAAAATTCTTTGCTGTTTTAGGAAATAAATAATTAGTCTGTGATAGACTAAAAAGCAAAGGTGTAACTTAACTCTAACTCTGAGTTTGGGATGGAGGGAGTAATATTATAATAACAATTTTTATAATATTCATGAAAATACTAAGTAAGATCTGTGGCTAAAATTTAGGCCTTGTTTGGTTGGTGCTATGGTCTTTTAAAGTTGGTGCTAGGGACAAATTGTTGTTTGTGGAGTGATTGTTCTTCTTCTCACATTGATTCCATGTTATATATTCATACAAGCTTTACACAACAAGAATATTGAAGCAAAGCACTGTAATTCAATATATGCTCAACTTGGCCATGAGTTTTAACTCAGCAATAGGTTCTTGACCAAGAATTCTATTCCAATACAATGCTTAGAAAAGTTACATAGACATGATACAGAAGAATTTTAAAATGTTAGAACATGGATCATTTGATCAGGAGATTCAGGACATTGACTTTCTCGACCTGGGTTGACTTTTTCCTCGTACCATCTTCGTCTTTCTATCTACCGGAGTTGGTCTCCCGATGCTCGAATCCCCACCTTTCATTTCTCTAGACCCCTCAATCTTATCCGCCACGGCTACACTCATAGTCATAAAAGAAGTAATGCTAAATTTCTTCCAACTGAAAAACCATTTCTTCTTCTTCTCCTTCTCCTTCTCCTTCTCCAACAGCTTGTCAATCTGTCCTTGCATGGTGAAACACTGGCTATGGAGTCTAAGAACATCTTCTTTCACCTTCTTTATCTCCATTTGTGGAGCCATCATTTGACGCTTAGAGTGGCCACAACTTTCTTGGGAATCGAGCCCTCCAACGTTTGGACTTCGGGTTTTACTAAAAGATCTGCTCCAATCAATCTGGCAACTGAGCTTGCTTTGCTCTGACAAGAGCACTTGGATCATTGATCTGACGGGTAAACGCTCGTTTTGAGCAGCATGCAGAGATGCCTCAACAGAGAGCTTCTGACAATCTATTAATTTGCAGACCGCCTTTCGCTCCTCCTTTGAGATATCGGGATGTGTCTGCCCAAAAAACAAAGTTGCCATATAAGCTAATTTCAGTTCTTGTTGTTACTGATAGTATTTATAATGGTGTATCAATAAGGAATTGGTGTCTATGCAGTAGAAGTCAGATTATTCAATGGTTCTGAACTGCCTGGTTGGTGAGAGGATGATTGTACCCTTAATAAATGATGTAACATTCCAGCCCAGATTAGGACAACTGTGAGTTTACCTCACAGACCCCGGATCCGTATCAAATAACAAGTTATTTTGCTTTAGGATAATCAAATTAACAAAAAAAAAAAATTGCTCAAAGTTTATTCAAACTAACTGATAAAAAGTGAGAACATCAATCTGTGACAGAGGGATCAGAGTATAACATACTTTTAGATATGTGTCAATGGCACGGTATAGTCCATCATCCATTGCACGAGCTTGGGCAGGAAGAGCTCCGGCAAGGACCAAAAACTCTGACGACGTCAAATTCAGGTCCAAAGCAGCTTCAGCAAGGTAACAGTCTACAAGCTTTGCAACTTTTATCATGGCACCTTCACTTCTAATTCCTTCATCTGATTCCACAAACCCTTTAACCAACCGAACAACCAGCTCGACATCTAGTAATGTCCCAAAAGTGTGACTAAAGGATGGTATCAGAAGTTCCATTAGACTAGCCTGCTCGAGCTGCCTCGATATCCGTTTCTCTAGCTCTTCTCGAAATGACGATTCTACCCCTACCATGTTTGCGTTCTTGAGTAGTCGTAAGAGGAAGTTACAAGGGACGGAGTCCTTCTCCGGTGGGAGGATTCCCACAAGCGATTCCAAGAAAAATCTCTTCTTTATCCAAGAAGTGGCTGGGGACGTTTCGTGATTATTGGTTAAGGCATTTTCTTGAACAGGCAGCTGGCTGGAGAGTTCAGGGAGCCATTTGGAAGCATAATGTGTGATGATTGAACCAATGAGGTCGGGTCGCACACCTTTGGCCTTAATGCCGGTTAGTGTTTTCACAAAGTAGTCTACGTCGAAAATGGAGGTGTCGTCAGAGAAATGTGTGACCGGATTCGAGGAAAGATTGCCGGAGTGCTTCTCCGGCAACGCTAGATTCATCATTGTTTATATATGGCAGTCTTTGAAAATATGTTCTTGTGGGAATGAAAATTCATGTAGCAAACTGCATAATAACTTGTGACCTGCAGTAGAGGATAAAAGGGGAGGTACTATATGTTCTTCAGGCTTTGCCTAGGTTTATTGTTGACATGAAATGCCCTTTGGAAATAGGGGTAGTTTTGGAAAGTTCCTATTATGGAGGAGAGGGAAGGAATAAAATTATCAGTTTCAAGTCGTTTTCTAAGAGAATGGGACACAATATATGTCATTGTGGTGTTAAATGCAAGGAATATTACATTATTAACATTTGTCCTCTCCAAAATTTATGCTGTCTCATCTCATTATACTAGTTTGGGTGTGGTGTGTATCTTTTTGCCAGTTTTTGGGTGTGGTGTATATCCTTTATTATGCATGGGCATGAAAATTAATGCATGAAGAATGAATTCTACATTAACGAATTTGCTAACATCTATCCTTTGATTTTCCCGGTTCTTCCGCTTATTCATGTAGATATGACAAACCCCTACAACCAAGTTTTTCATTACTTCTATAATTTGTAAAATTCCTAAAATGAAACACGGCCACCCACAATCAATCAACTTCTTCACGCATTTCGAGGAAACGAGGATGAACTGCTGCTCGAGTCACCTCCGGTTGGGTTCAATGACTGCCCGCTCCCAATTGAACCATTTCCTCCTTCACCACTTTGAGGCTTGACTTGGATTTTCACAGCAGCTCTTTCCATCTCCTTTTCAAGCTCTTCCTCTTGGCGTAAAGCTGTGAACTGAGTGTCTAAAGACTTTGCTGCCCCTAACCATCCACCAACAATGACTAGGAGAATCGCTCCAAGGTACGGGGTCGAGTTTGCAAGCGACCCAAAGGTTAAGATCATGAACTGCTGAATTAAAGCTCCTCCAGACTTCCCCAACGGATTGCAGACCACATCAATGGCAGCCTTCCCTTTCAACTGAGAGAAAGAGAGAATATATATAAGATTTTATTTTATTTTATACTACCTCCGTCCCGGAAAGATAGTCTCATTTGACTTTTTATGGTAAAACTGAACTTTGACCAAATATTAATGTCAATCTAATCATCCTAGTGATATTCTAAAGATTGTAATTGATCAATCTTTTAGGTGATTTATCGGTAACAATTTTTAGATTTTATTAGGATGATTCAATTGATATTGATGTTTGGTCAAAGTTTACTTGTGTTGACCATCCGAAAACCAAAAGTGACTACAGCGGAGGGAGTATGAATATAACCAAGCAGAATTCAAATTATTAGTTATAGGGACAAACCAAACCTTAGTGTCCTCATCCAATGGAATATAAGCCATTTCTTTGCAAGGGTCGAATAAGCTGTACTTGGCACTCTTGCTGAATATGTTTTGTAAAGCACCAACATAGACAGCTGCTAAAAGTGGGGTCAACCCAAACTTAGCAAGTCCAGGTCCGAGGGGGTCACCAAATAGAAGCAAAGAGAAGAAGCCCACGCCTGTAACTAGCAAAACTGTGGGGGTAATCTTGGCAGCAACTCCCCAACCATATTTGTTAAATACCCATTGGCTGAGAAGCATCATTGTAAAAGTGGCTATTCCAGTTGCAGTAGAGAAATCACCCATGAAGGAAGAATACTCATTGGGGCTAGGGAACTGTAAGAAATAGAGAGAAAGATAGAGAGAGATAGAGAGATGTCAAATTAACATGCAAATAGAAAGTTAGGGAAAAAAAAAAAAAAAAAAACTACGGCCTCTGTCCCAAAATTAATGACTGAATTTACTCTTGAGCAAGAGCGAATTCAGTCATTCATTTTGGGACGGAGGGAGTAACTTTTTTTTTTTTTTTATGGAGGCCTTGTATGGGGGATGGGGGTGAATGCTTTCCAATATTTTTTTACCTGAGCCTTGAGCTTTGATTTCCATGTGACCTCAACAAGATTGATGCTAATACCATATGCTACAACAAGGGTGGCAAGATCCCTAATGTATGGTGAGGACACCAAGAATTTTATACTCTCCATCGTCCCCATTTTCGGCTTCGACTGCATTTGAAATAAGTTGAATCAATTTTGTTAATGATCGAAATCCCATTTTCTCATTTATAAAATAACTAATGAAGATTGGTAGAGAATAAAGATAGTTGAGATAAAATAAGTTGTAAAGACTTTTCAGAACACGGACCTTCTTCTTCAAGCTACGGGTAGGGGCAGGGACATAAGTGTTCACCCACCAATAAAGACCGCAGATGGCAAAGCCCATCACCACTACAATGCTCATCATTGCTTTCAAGGAAATGGCCCATCCATCAATTCCAGGTGCTAAATTCTGCCTCATATTAGAAAAGTACTTTACGGTACGGCCAGAGAAAATTAGAGCAACATTAGCTCCCAGTCCAAACAGAGGATAGAATTTCTTGGCTTCATCTACTGTAGTTATCTGCAATGTTAACCATGCAACTGAAGTCAAATTCCAACTCCACCCAAAATTACCATAGAACTCTTTAGGTCTACACCAACAATCACACAGAATTAAAAGTATCATTTCAAAATCTCACAAACTTATACAAAGATATAAAGCATCTCAGAGATTTTTTTTTTGTTATTGATGTGTAGGAGTAGTAATTGCCTGAGAAGACAAATATCATCATCTCTCAATATTTATTTGCGGTACAAATCTGCATTCTGGAACTAACTCGAGATGATGGAATCCAATTGAAGCAATAAACAAACATATTTAGCAACTGAAAACATAAAAGATTTAATTAAGTAAAAGAAAATGAATCAGTTAGTTAGTGGCACGGGATATTGAAGGTGGCACCAAGAAATCATATAACCGCAAGAAGCAAAGAGAAAAATCTAAATGCAACTGGCAATAGCATTCTAGTAACACGATTACAGATAAGTCATGTCATGCCATTGCATTGCATTTAAAGAGAAAGAACCTAACATGACAAAAAACTATAACAATAGGTAGGGATATTAAATCATTTTTTTTCTTCTGATAAGTGCGTCTACTTTGACATGCATTTAAATTGTCTTTTATCAGCTTCTAATATGAAAGAACGTTGCAATAGAGAAAACAGGGTATGGATACAAACACAGATAATTTGTTTTAACATTTTGAGTAATCCTTCAAGAATGTGAACAACCATGAGTTAATCACAAGCAAGATAGATAGAATCTCTTCATTCACTAGCACCATTCAATCAAAAATACATATGTGGGATACCTATAAACCGCATTAGGAGCACGTGACTTCCACATGTCCCATCTATGCGGCCGCAGCACGTGTTATCTTTATTAAGCCCCGCTGCATTGCGGTAGGATTAAATGATATAATTAGCGGTCCTTGGTGTGAACAAGGCCACAGGTACCCATTCACTTCCGCATTTGGGAATCATCAAGGAGTTATGGTTTGGAGGCTAGAATAGCGGATTAGCCACGTGGTCCTATCGGGGGACTACACGTGGCCTAACTAGGGTTAAAAGGAGAATTGCGGGACTGGTCCCCACAGGGGACACGCGGCATCATTCTGCATACAGAATCTAGCAAACCAATAGGAGACTGCCAACACGCGGTACAGACTCACATGACCCATCACGTGCGGTACGGAATCCGTATGGTTCAGGTCCCTATAAATACCTGGCTCAGATGTCGATGTCAGCTACAGTAACTACGTGCACTCTTGCTTCCGCAATACTTGTTCTCTCCTGACCCTAGTTAGTCCCTATTCTCACTCCTCCATTCCATTCTCTTTGGTGGTTCTTGTGTAACGCCAGTTTAGACCCGCATTATTCTCTCAGTAGGACTAGTATTCTACAACATAAAAGGCAGAAGTGCGACAATATGGACTGATAACAGTATGGTGATAATTTTCTGTCATGCAGACAAATCCTGTCTCAGAAAAGCATAATAAGTAAGTAGTTCAAATCCAAGAGTAAAACACCACCACCAGAATTTCATAAAAATCGAAAGAACCATCATCTTCAATATAGAATCATGATAACTTAAACCATCCATTTCTAAATAATGTATTATACAGCTGAGCATGATAATGATAAAACAATTTCTGTTCCTGGAACACTACAGCAACAAGAAACAATGCTTCAAATGCCTTGATCCCTACCTTAACCTTAAGACCCCCTCCCAAGAACAAAAGGATAATAAAAAAAAAAATAGAATGGGAACAGGGGGAACAACCCCCCCCCCCCCTCCCACCCCAAGAACAAAAGGAAAATAAAAATAAAACATAGAATGGGAACAGGGGGAACAAAAATAATAAAATGTGAAGGAATGCGCAAGGACTAGTTTAAAAACAGCCAAACGAGAAAAGGAAAAAACAGAAAACAACAAATGCACCAAACATACACAGATAACAAAACTAAAATGGAAGAAAGGGTATCCTTTTCCAATTAGTTGGTCAATGAGCCCACACCTCAATTATATGATATGATGGTAAGTGAAGACAATTTAACCAAACTTAAAATTTTGCCGCCACCTAATGTCCTTCACGGCTTAAACCTAGGGGTTTGACCATCATCCTCAACAAGATAGAAATACAATAAAGAATCCCCTGCAGTAAGACAAATACCGATTAACAGCATAAACCAGCTACCTTTGACAATAGGAAAAAAGGAATCTCAGGCATAATTATAAACCAATCAAGTAAACTGATGAAGCCATATTATTGTGAAAGTTACTGCAATAGTACAATCTCATAACATAATTCACAATGTAATTAACTATATATGAAGGCCTAAATATTATAAGAAAACAAGGATGAAGCATCACCTGATTGGCAAACCCCCAAAACAGCACAGAAACCACCACACTCCCCCAAAGCTCAGCCATGACATAGAACAAACAGAAACTCCATATCCTCAGAATCGCAAGGGGACCGAGGAACCGAGGACCAAGAGTTTGAAGAAGCTTATCAGCAAGAACAGTAGGGTGAAAGTAGTCGCTCATAGGATACAAAACAAACCCAAAAGCCCCAAAGAAAGCAATAAAGGGCATCATAACAGTATAGAACAGAGCCTGCTTAGGCAACACATTAGCCAATTTTGTATACAAGACCATAAACCCAATAGCCATAGGCAAATTGACCCAAGTTTTCAAGAAAGGTATAATCTCAGCACTAGAACCCTTTGCAGTGACAACCAAAACATCTTTAGTATCCCTAAGGATTGTATAATTGAAAAGAATACAAAAGAACATCAACCCAAGGGGTATAATCTTCTTCAAGGTGACAGTTTCAATACCCAAAAACTTTGGGGACTCTTCCTCTGCAAAGAGGGGCTGGCCATCAGCTGAGGCTGCAGCCTGAGCCTTGCAAACACGCAAAGTTTTTCCCTTTGGGACATTATGACAAACAGATAGTGGGTTTGTAACAAATCCCTGAAATTTTCCCAACCCAGAACGAGATAAAGAAACCCCACATGAAATTTTGGATTTCAAGGGGTTGAATCTTTGACGAACGCCCTGAAATTGAGGTGGGTTTAAAAAAGCTCTGGTTTGAGGGTTAGAAGGTAGAGATAAAAGACCCTTAGTTTGAAATACAGCTTCCATAGTTCACACACAAACACACACACACACACACTCTCTCTCAACAAAAACAGAAAAGATAGGATTTTTAAGCAAACATTGAAGAGAGAGAGATGGGAGATAAGGTGGGAGATGGAGCAGCAAATTGTTTATCTCAGGAAGGTTTTCGGGAAAAGGCAATAGAAATATCTTTAAATATAGGATTCCCAAAAACCCTTTGATGCATGAATAAGGCCAAACATAAAGATTAACTAATCTAATTTTAGGGTTTAATTAAATCCCAAAAGCGTGTGATTTCATGTATTAATAAAAAGAGTTATTGAAATGGATGTTGGGAAGGAAGGACGCGGAAGGGGAAAGTGGAGAAGAAATGACCAGGCAGGCGCTTTTGCTTTTCTACAAGAAAATCAGGTGTCCCAAATGCACACCATGGTAATGGACTAGTATGCCCTTCTTGGTACTATTATTTTTAAGCTAATCTGTTCCGCTGCAATCAATAATTAGAATAAAAATGCTTCTTTTTGCGTTCAGTAAAATTTTTAAGAGATCTACTTCAAATTTAAATGATATTAACACTTTAATATTTAAATAGAGGTAGTATAACCCATTCTAAGCATGAGCCAGCCAGTACGTGACGGCTCAAATCCTTAAGACGTTTAATTTTAAAGGGCTCATTTAATTTTTCATTCCAATACTAGTATTGTATACTAACCTGCTACTTTCAGTTCAGTTAGACAATAAACAATCTATAAAATTTTCAGTACCCAACTGGACTGTAAATAATTCATAGGTTTAAGTCAAATTAAGGCAATAAATAATTCACGGGTTTTAAGTTTCTTTCCATGACTATCGAACATCAACAACTATGAGGAGTCGTACGTCAGTAACATCACGCCTCATTATTATGAAGGTTTGATTAAAGATTTCAGTTCAAAAAATGGTAGACGAACAATACTTTCGTACAAAAAGTTTTAAAAGTTTTCATGCAAAAGTTTTAGAAGTGATTTTAAGTTTTAGATATTTTGGTACTTTTATTGTTAAAAATAAATACGATATTCTATTAAATATAAATTTTTTTCATAGAAATTGATGGCAACTCTAAAAAGGGCGAGGTAGTTGGTTTTGCTTCCCTTGCTTGGATTTTTTTATTACAAGTTTCAAACTCATGTCAATTTCATGTGGTGTGTGGCCTTTGCCTTGTTGCAGTTGTGCGGGCTTCTCCAACCTTATTTTGGTGGAGAAATTTGAATTCACTACCAACAATTCAAACGTTGATCCTTTATAATTTCACAAATTAAGGTTCAAACATTTGGACATATTCTTAGTCTTTAATCCCCCCAAGTAACGTTTGAGCAGCCAATCTCAGAATCTTCAACTTTGGAAACATATGAAAGTGTTGAGGTACAACCCAAAGTCTCACATCGGCAATTGAGCAAACAATTGCAAGGTATATAATAGCACCCACCCACTTCATTAGTATGAGGTCTTTTGGGAAGTTCTCAAAAACAAATCCGTGCGGGCTAGGCCCAAAGCGGACAATATCGACCGTGTGTGTGCTTTATATTGGTGGTGTTCCCCTGTATGTTGTCTTTTTTTTCCTTACCTTTTTTCTCTATTGCTATTTTCAATTTTTCATAATGTTAGGCTGCTTTTTAATCCACAAATAGTACTCCCTCCATCATTTCTTTTTAATCCACAAATAGTACTAACATTTATCATTATACTGCAACAACTTTTGTTCACATGTTGATATGATATATTATATTGAAAGAAATAATCAATTCTGAAAATTATAAACGACGACCTAGTAATTCAAGTGTAACAACAAATTATTATTTTTTATGGGTTTTTTTTATTAATTGATAATGCCATGAAGGCTACAACTGGGCCTATAACTAGGCTACTCACAAAGGCTACAACTATGCCTATAATGGGAAACTAACACCGGATGCCGCTTGAGCTAGAGCTCTTTGGTGAACAACAAATTATTTAGGAGTCTCATTAAATATCATTAACTAATATTATTTACTATCATCTACAAATGTCCCTGTTTGAATTAGGATAAAACAAAGACTATTTGGGGGTCTTATTAATAAGTAGGTGTCATAATCACTTTTGAGACGATAATGTCTCAAAATAAAAATAACATGTTAAAATAGAAATTATTAGAAAATAATGTCTCAAAATAAAAACCATTAAATCAATATTGTCTCAAAATAGAAACTTTTAGAGAAATATTGTCCTAAAAATGTTAAAACAGGGATTATCAAAAATTATTATCCCAATTAAATAGGCTCTAAAAGTGATTTATCTAATCGAGAAAAATCCTTAAACTAATGGATACGTATACTTTTGTTTGTGCCGTCTGCACATAAAGCATCCACGTCTTAAAAAAAAAAAAATACAACAACTCCTGAATTTCTATTCATTATTCTCCCCTGGGAATTGAAATTATGAAATATAGTATGAAAATAAAAAAAAAAAACTACCCTAGAGCTCAATAAAATATTCTTCTTGTCTCACTTTAATTTATAAAATTGAAATTAAGGACAAAAAGATAGGAAAAAATAGAAAAAGTGATGTGTTGTGAGTGTAGATAGTTGGGTAGGAAAGTAAAAGTGGGATAAAAAATATTAAATAGTAAATAGATATTTATGATGAGTATGATAAGTAGTTTTATTATTTAAAAAGAAATATCATTTTGAGATTTTTTAAGTTAAACTGAAATAGTTGCTCAAAAAAAAAAAGTTAAACTGAAATATTCTTTCGAAAAAAAGAAGTTAAACTGAAATATTAAACAATAAGTTTTGTAGATTAAAACTGGACCCGTGAACATGCCCTATACATATGCGCACGTAATCAGGTGTTGGAAAAATAGTGTATTTTTGTATTATGTGAATGAAATATGATTTATTTTCGTGATAAATAATTTGTCGAATGACATTGTTAGTGGGTTTGTGTTCTACTCCATGAGAACATTGAGATAATGTATTCATTTGTCCAATTTGGTGTTGGGATGAATGAGATACAAAGGCTTGAAGTTGGTTGGTTAAAATGGGATATTGAGTGTATCCCACATTGAAAAGAAATGTGAAAGGAAGCTAGTATAAAGGCTTGGGCACTTTAGTAGTGTTCAAGCTTGTATGGCATAGAGGCTCTCTCTCGCGCGCGTCGACCTGCTGACAATAATGTAGCACCGATTTGCCTTGTCCGGACTAGCTCATCTTTTGCAATTATTTTTTCTCCTTACAGTCAAAAATTTTGCTGGAAAATCAGATTCATCCCATTGACTGGAATGCAAAGTGAGGAGCCAAGGTTTATCTTTTTATCTCAGTGATTAATAAAGGATTAGGCTTATCTTTTTTAATTAATTTTTGGCTGTTGAACTGCTCTTGGAACGGTATAAATAGAACAGCAAACTACTTCAAAAAATAAACGAAAATTCAAAGAATACACACTGTTTTCAGCAATCTCTCCACAGCCTCTCTTTTCGTTGCATTTTGTTCATTCCTCCTTTGGCCTCCTGCATTGCATACTCGTGGTGATACTGTAACGACCCCAAAACCACCCTAATTTTCTTAACTTAAAATGAAACTTTTATGTGTATTTTATGTGTTAGAAAATATTTTTATGACATGTATATATTATCTGAGCATATGAGTTAGTTAAAGTGTTAGTAGAAATTTTGTTAAAAGGAATAAATGAGTTAGTTGAAACTTTAGGGTCCAAATTGTAACTTTAAAGTTCAGGGACTAAAGTGTTAAAACCAAAATTTGAGGGGCCTGAGTGAAACTTTTAAAATAGCTTCTTATCCCATTTCTATCTTTCTCTGCGCAAGTTCACACACACACACACACTAATCTTTACTTTCTTTCTGTTCTGCGAAGGTTGAAGACGAAGGGAGTAAGTTTATTTTCCTATCTTAATTTATATCTTTTTAATTACTTCTCCGTTTTAAAAACTAATTATATATAAATGTTCAGGGTGTTGATTAGATCATTTCTAACCGAACAAATATTATTTCTGCGACACTTTTCCGGAAAATAGGTAAGTTACTAATCCCCCCTTTAAGGGTTAAAATGGTCATAATCATGCTATATATGCTTAATATGTTGTGAAATGATGTTTTGGTATACTTTTATTATACTTGTAAATTTGGGACGGAGGGAGTAATAATAACTTTTATTATACTTGTAAATTTGGGACGGGGGGAGTAGTAATAACTTTTATTATACTTGTAAATTTGGGACGGAGGGAGTAGTAATAACTTTATTATACTTGTAAATTTGGGACGGAGGGAGTAGTAATAACTTTTATTATACTTGTAAATTTGGGACGGAGGGAGTAGTAATAACTTTTATTATACTTGTAAATTTGGGACGGAGGGAGTAGTAATAACTTTTATTATTATGGGTATATGCTAGATGAGGTTGGTATGGTAGTGTTGTGAAGTTATAATGATGTTGTTGTGCTTTAGGATTGGGTAACAACTTGGTAATGAAAGTGAACTTTGTTAGATTTTTCCTGGGAATTGGCCATTCTGCAGTGGAGCGGCCGAGTCAGTAAATTAGAGCGGCCGATCCCCTTATTGTCGAATGTTGAGTTCTAGGAGAGCGGCCGATCAAAGTAAAGGACTCGACCGATCCGCTCAGCCGAGTCAAGTAAGTAGAGCGGCCGAGCAGTCTGAGTTTTAACAACTTGTTTGTTTTTCGTTAAGTATTGGGCTAGGTCTTAGGCGATGTCCTAGGATGCCTAGATAATTGTTATGAGGTATCAAAATGATAGAATTGGTCCTTTGTGATCGGGTTTGACTTAATGTGATTGTGTAGATGGATTGTGTGGTGACTTAATGTCAAGATTGTGCACATTATTGTGAAAACGTGTTTACTTCTCTATGATGAGCTTGTGTGGTTTCCTTCTATGGAATCATGCCCTGGTTGTTGTTTTAGCAAGTATTTATTACTGTGCTCTTTGTTGAAAGTCCAGCTTGTTTTGTGTGTTATCGAGTGGAGGTGGAAAGCATTATAGTGGCACACTAGCCAAGTTCACTATAAGGCTTTTCCACTGGTCCTATTTCCCAGGTTTGGGATGTTATTGAGTGGAGGTGGAAGGCATTGTAGTGGCATCAGTTAAGTGCACTATAAGGCTTTTCCACTGGACCTATTTCCTCAGTCCAGATTGGCCTTGGATGGGATGAACTCGCTCCCTCGCGTGAGCATTTAGGGGTATGACTTTGTGTCATTTTCTCCCACTATTGTTGTTGTTATGTTATATGGTTCCGGAACCTGTTTCAGCTATTGATGCTGCCCGTTGTTACTTTGGTTCTGTTGGATATGGTTTGGTTTTCGGGATCCCAGCTTCAGCTATTTATGCTGCTCAGATGGTTTCAGACAGATGGTCTTCTCAGATGGTTATTCAGATGGTTTTCTCAGATGGTTTTCTCTGATGATCATGTTATTTCGGTAAACCTTGGCTTGGTATCCTCGTAGGAGTGTTTACTTCTACACTAAGTGTTGTATGATGAGTTGGTCGTTATTTCCAACCGGTATGGGACGGTTGGCGATAGGGAGCCTCTCATATTATGTGCTATATGCTATATGATCATTTGTGACATTGTTCCTTTATGTTTATCATATAAGCATGTAATGTAGTTGCATTTTAGTAACTTACTGAGATTTATTCTCACCCCTTATTTGTTTACCGTTTTAGATAAGGAGCCCAGGGGATAGTTCACACACAGGGAGGACGTCGGGAAGAGAATCTTTGGTAAGACTTTTGGGAAGTGGTGTGTATGTTAAATGATACATTATGTAAATGTAACACCTTTTATGTAGTGTACCCGTGACTTAGTTTTGTATCATATCTTTTAGTAGATGTCGGTGTTGTATATTTGTAAGTAAAGTTGTGGCCAAGTGGCTCAGTACTCGTTGTGAAAGTTGGTTTGTTTTATGACTTCAAGTCAAGTTTCAAGTAGTTGTGTTGGTCGTGTGATCCTTTTTATGAAAGTATATTTCGAAAAATTTCCTTTAAATTGTTTTATGACGTCTTCCGTGCGTGTCCCGGACGTGGGGCCAAGTAG
This sequence comes from Campanula takesimana, assembly GCA_026119855.1. Lineage (NCBI taxonomy): Eukaryota > Viridiplantae > Streptophyta > Magnoliopsida > Asterales > Campanulaceae > Campanula > Campanula takesimana. The sequence goes on from JAOWBW010000344.1 coordinate 849,899, forward strand.
GACCACGGGTCGGGGCGCGACAGATACTGTTCAGGCACTGAATTCAATTCGCCAGAGTCTCTTAGTGCAGGGAAGCATCCGGTTCGTACGAGTTATCCTGGGAGACTAGCGTCTGACGACAAACTCAAGCACTCACGGTGAGAGGGCAAATAAGTCTTAAGGACTGTGTGTTCAACACACGGCTCGGCACAAAACATTCAGTATAGTTTCTGTTTATTTATTTTCCAGTTTATTAATTAATTTATTTATTATTTATTATGTAATTCGAGTTCTTTTTTGTAGAATTTTCCTAACAATCTTAAGATTTATTCCTTCTGTAAGAGGGAACCGGTTACAGAAATTACACCAACTGGATATAGTAAACAAAACTTACTGGTTATTTGTGTTTCCAATATGGTTACTGAATCAAACACATCAAATAACTCTGGGACTCCTATTGTGACTCCAACTGCAACTGGTGCTAGTGTGATGGCGGGTCATCAAACTACGCACATCTCAACCCCTCATGCCGAGAAGCCAGAAAAGTTTGTTGGCCTTGACTTCAAAAGGTGGCAACAGAAGATGCATTTCTTCTTGACCACTCTGAATTTGGCTAAGTATCTGAAAGAGGATATGCCAAAAGTGGCCGAGAATGAAACTGGCGTGACAACCTTGGCTGCGGTTGAAGCATGGAAGCAAGGGAAATACTTTTGCAGGAACTATGTTCCAAATCGCCTATCTGATTCTCTTTACGGTGTGTATAGAGAGAAGGGGACTGCAAAGGAATTATGGGAATCCTTAGACCACAAGTACAAAATCGAGGATGCGGGAACAAAGAAGTTTATCGTTGCCCGTTCCCTTGATTATAAGATGGTGGACTCAATGATTGTGAAATCCCAAGTGGATGAGTTGCAAGTGATTTTGCATGAGGTTCTTGCCGAAGGTATGATTCTTTGTGAGAAGTTTCAAGTGGCTGCAATCATTGAGAAGTTGCCTCCCACTTGGAATGATTTCAAGAACTACCTAAAGCATAAGCGAAAGGAGATGGACGTTGAAGGGATGATTCTTCGACTCAGTATTGAGGAAGGCAATAGGGCTGCCGAGAATAGGTACAACCCAAGTGTGGCCAAAGGTAATGTTGTGGAGCATGGTCAAAGCTCCAAAGGCAAAGGTCATGGAAAGGGTAAATGAAAGACTGCGGCAAAACAGTCCCATTTGGGACCAAGAGGTGGTGTTTCCAAGAAGAAATTCACGAGAACATGCTACAATTGTGGTGGTGAAGGCCACAAGGCTGCTACTTGTAGGATGCCTAAGAAAACTCGTAAGGCAAACATGGTGGAAGAGATCTCAAGGGATGTTTCTGAGTTTCATCTTGCGGTGGTAATATCCGAGGTGAACTTGGTGGGTTCAAACCCAGATCAGTGGTGGATATATACCGGGGCAACTAGACATGTGTATTCCAATAAGGACATGTTTAATGCTTTCGAAGCTTTTGAGAATGGTGAAAAGCTATTTATGGGGAATTCAGCTACTTATGACATTAAGGGTCAAGACAAAGTAGTTCTGAAGATGACTTCCGGGAAAGAACAGATTCTCAACAATGTTCTTTATGTTCCTGAGATTAGAAAGAATTTGGTGTCTGGTTCACTTTTGAACAAGCACGGATTTCGCATTGTGTTTTAGTCTGATGTTGTAACTTTGTCCAAAAATGGAATGTTTGTTGGTAAAGGGTATGTAACTGATGGGCTGTTTAAGCTCAGTGCAATAGTTGTTAAACCAAAAAATAATGAAATGAACAAATCTTCCATCTATTTGCTTGGGTCTTCCAATCTGTGGCATGGTAGACTAGGACATGTCAATTAGTGAGACCTACATGTCATACACACAACAACTATCCACTAACTATTCCCTACCCCCACTTTATCTCTCCTACCCACTTTCTATACTCACAACACTCTACACCACTATCTATATTTTATAATATAAAGATTCTCATCTTAATTCTTGTGTCCAATTTTTTAATTTTTTTTTTAGTTTAAAATGGGACGGAGGGAGTCATCCGTCCCACCTCACTTGATAGCTAAAAAGTGACAGAATAAATAAGGAAAAATAATAAAATAAATAAAATATGTGGTAGAAAATGAAGAGAGGGATTAAGTGGGGTAAATAGTAGTGTTGATTGAATAAATTGACTGGTGGCAAATGAAGATAGAGATGGTGTAGTGTGGTAGTTTGAATATAAAATAATAAAAATATGACTATTTTAGGGAGTCTTGAAGTAGGACGGACCAAAATGAAAATAAGTCTAAAGTGAAATGGACGAAGGGAGTATATATTTTGGCTTGACTCGGTTTGAGTGGCTCGACAGCTCGGCTCGGCTATGAGCCGTCACACGTTGTGAAACGGTCTCACGTGACATGAGTCCACCTCTTTATTCCTAATTGGGTTAGACGGGAAGACGTGGTCCCATGCGTGGACGGTTGAGGTCGAACCACCGACACCCAAAAAGGGTATGAATGGTAGGACAAATTAATATCAACCCACCTCGATTTTGAAAAAAGTGATATACATGCCCCACACGTGATGGATCTCCAGAACATCCAATTCTGCAAAAATCATACTACTAAGACTATCCATAGTGGTTTCAACGAAAAAAACTATTCAACACCCACTTTATCACTCCACATCAGCTTCTCTCTCTTCCAACTCATTCATTCAACACCCATTCAACAAAACACACTACAATGGTTTGTTTAATCCCCCATTCAACACTTTTCCCACTCATTATCCTATACCCCACCACTTAAAATTTATTTTTTATTTTTTATTTTTATGATTAGTGTTGAAATAGTTATTATTGGGATCCATTTCAAGAAAAAAGAAGAGTTTTTTTTGTGTCGGAATACAAAGAAACTTACGTCAATTTAAAGAGAAAAAAAAATAGGAATTTTGGTGTAAAAAAAAATTAATAAAAACATTTTTTTTGTGAAATAATTGAGCTCAAATAATTGGGATAAAAGAAAATAATCCGTCAACCAATAAGAAGACGACACGTGTCTTGTCCAAGAAAAAAAAAAAAAAAAAAAACGGAGCAGCTGTGACGCGCCAAACAAGGCGCGTGTTTTGCACGCGCCAGAGCCACCCAATTACAATCCGCCACGCGGCAAAAACGGTCCCCCCCTTTCCCATTCACACAGTGTGAATTTTTTTCACACAAAAATTCACACCACCCCAATTAAACCACCATTGCAAGGATTAAACAAAACATTTTGTGTGAATTGCCCATTCACACAAAATTAAGTGACCATTGTAGATGGTCTAAGCCTCTGGCAATTGGACGGGTCAGATCGGGTCGGGTTCTAGCGGGTTGGTGGATTGAAACAGATGCGGGTAATAGATTGTGTCGGGTCGACCCGTTTTTTTTTTTTTTTTTTCTTTTTTTATCTTAGGACGTCGCCCCAAGCTATTTGTTCTCGCGGATTGAGTCGGGTCGACCCGTTAAGCTTCGCGGGTTGAAACGAGTGACCCACTTTAACCCGCTAACTTAAACGGGTTGGTCCGGGTCGGGTAATTAGTGGGTTGGGCCAGACGGGTTAGCGGGTAACCGGCCACAATTGCCAGGCCTACATACTACTCACTCTGATTTCGTTGCAAGTACAAACTACTTACTGACCGTATGAAAGTAATCAATGCATGTTTAATGAACTAAATTACTCTTAAATATTTCAAGTACCAAAATAATTAAATGTTTTTACAATGACAACTATCATCATAAATAAGAGTATAGTATTTGAAAAAACAATACTCCCTCCGTCTCAAAATAGATGTCGTTTTGAGAGTTATTTTGTGTCTCAAAATACATGTCGTTTTACTATTTTCAAGGTTATTTTGTTGTTTTATACCAACTGTACCCTTATTAATGATAGTGGACTATCTCTTAAACAGTTATTTAATTGCCTAGGAAATTGAATTACTTTAGGGGTATATAAGACTTTTTCACATACATTAATTGTATTTCTTAATATGTGTGAAGTGGTTGAAACGACATCTATTTTGAGACGGAGGGAGTATCAAAGATGTCTACATAAAAGCAAAACTACAAACATTTTGGGACAAATTTCAACTCCTTAAACTACTTGTATTTGGGGACGGAGGGAGTAATCTCTTTTCAAGAATACTTTCTAGTTAATTAATTTGTCCAACTAAAGTACTCAAACTAAAATTTTGAATTTTTTTCTAAATGGAAAATAAATTATAAAAAATTATGATCACTTATATTGAGACAGAAATAATTTTTTAAAATAAAAATAAAATCAAAATGGGTTTTGTGAGTATGAAATTAAGATATAAAAAAGTGAGGTCGGAATGAGGAACTAGAGACTGAGCTCATACAAAAAAAAAAAAAAAAAAAAAAAAACACTATTTTTTTTCAGATTATTTGTCAAAAATATTACTCTCTCCGTCCAAAAATACTTGTAGTTTTTTCACTTTAAACACATATTAAGAAAAGCAATTAATACCTACCAAATAGACTAATTTACCTTTGAATATTTCAAGGATCAAGACAATTTAATGATTTCACAGTGACAAGTATCTATCATAAATAAGGGCAGTTTAGGTAAAGTGTGTTAATGTTTTATAGAAAAGTGCAAAACTACATACTCCCTCCATCCCACTCGAATTAGAACAAATTTCTATTTTGGGTGTCCCATTTGAATTAGGACAACCCAAAAATAGAAGTATTTTATTTAATGGGACCCATATGTACACTCACAACAACTTTACACTCATTATTCTCTACCCAGCTTTCTCTCTCCTACTTTACTTTTTATACTCACAACACCTAATTCACTAACACTTTTTTCTTAATCCCCGTGCCCAACCCAACCCAAAAATCCTAATTCAGGTGGGACAGAGGGAGTAGTATTTTAAGACAAAAAATTTATCCTAAAACTACAACTACGTATTGCATGTATTTTGAGACGAATGGAGTAACTGATTAGGCGAGGCCCACGACCTAATATCAACTTAAGAAACCTCCAACCCAAGCCCATTTAAGGCAGACAAGGATGCTCAGTGTCAATGGCCCATTAAGAATTAGTGATTGTTAGCTAATCCAATCCAATCCAATCCAATCCTCTTCTCTCTCTCTCTCATCTCGATCGATCATCTCTGAATCTGATGTCTGGAACTGCCATAGTGATCGGAGCGTCGAGCTCATGGGCGCGAGCGCTGATCAAGATCTCTCCATATACTTTCTCCGCCATCGGAATTGCCGTCGCAATCGGCGTTTCTGTCCTCGGTGCTGCCTGGTATCTTCTTCAATTTCCCCCAAATCAATCGTACCCTTTTTCAGTTGCTTATTCTGTTAATAGGTCTCTTATGCTAAGAACGAATGACTTTTTAATGTTAACTTGTGTGATCTATATATGCAGGGGAATCTATATAACAGGAAGTAGTTTAATTGGTGCTGCCATTAAAGCTCCTCGCATTACCTCCAAAAATCTTATTAGGTAATTTCTCTCGATCTTATTCAGAATCTATTAATCATCGTATTTGTATACTTGATTATGCTTTATACTTGCTCGAATTTTCACATTCAATATGTGTTTTGTATTTTGGCTTAGACAGATATAAGTATTTGAATTTGTGACCTTTACTTGACATCTTAACTGTTAGCATTGTTGGAAAGCAGATAGATTTTGAGCTATCGATAGAATTCAGAATGCATCAATGATGATTTGTGATTCGTCTTCATACATGAATTTTAAAGACCACGTTTATCAAGTATGCTCTGGCAGTATTGTCTTTTGAATTGAAAGTTTGGTTGCCATTGGGTGAGTAGAAAGTCCTCTATGATACTTCGGGCTATTACTAGTCTATGAAGATTGTCTATTACTTGATCTTTTTGAGATAAAAAGGGTGGGAAATTAAGTGCTCAATGGTATGCGGTGTACGTCAAATATTTTCAAACAGTTTCCGAATGACTTGATCAGCTTGAGTCTTGTAGAATTGAGTGGAACATCTAATATAGTCCATGGAGCATATATTATGAATGAAGAATATACATTGTTCATTCCTTCTATTGAATCCATCTAGCTTGAAAAGGGAACGAGACTAGTTGTCTTCTGGAAACTGGAAGATTCTTCTATTCCCATACACCATATGACTGTTTTCTTATCTCACCACACCTACTTTTTAGACGCATATGCTCCACCAGAATTTTCCCGGGTAAAGCTAGTCTCTGTTTGAAGAATCTGTGCCCCTAGCAAGTACTCAGATATATGATAATTTTACTTTTAGTCCTTACAGAAGTTGATAGAGGCAACAAATAAGATGTTAATATTTGTTTCTTTGATATTATGAAGTAATGGAAAGTATCTCTTACTGTTAACTTCATTTCTATTGACTGAATTGGTTTCATGGATCACTTTGCCATTGGATACCAACCGCCAGAAAGTTAGTATTTTAGATCATGCCTTGTAAGGTACTAAGTGGTGTGTTGACGTTTACAGCATTATATAATATATGCTCGAGAATCTGTAGGTTAGCCCCATACTATTATGACGGGGCTAGGTTAGCCCCATATTATTACATCATGTTCAATTTGTAAAACTCGCAGCTAGCTGTCCACATATTGCTTTGCAATAATTAAGGTTACATACTACAAACTTACCTTCCAGCCCGCTATATTTCATTAGCTGTTATATTTGTAAATATTTTTGATAATCCGCATCGAGGGCAACCAAGTTATCAAAGCCTTTCTTTAAGGTAAATTGATATAGCGAATGACTAGAACACCAGTGGAAGTATGTTTTCCCTTATGTTCAGTGCCTATAATAAAAATTAAAAAGTAGCAGGTTCAATGAATGGTTCTATTTTGCGTACGCACTTCATCTTTTGGAGACATATCTGTGTATCTTCAGGTTCGTCTTTGTCACACTTTTGTAGTCTTTTAATGTACTTCACACTCATATTAGCACCTTAGATTGGAGACTATAAATCCTTCAAGGAAGGAGTTTAAGTTTTAATCTTCCATGATGTTCTTATCTCTAAACTTAATACTGAAAGATAGTTAGGTTAGTAATGTTAGCATTGATCCTGCCTGTCATCCGGAGTTTTTACTTTGACGGAGAGCTGGGATTATTAGTTACAATAGTAATTAAGCAAAGTTGTGACATTAACCTTTAGACATCCTTATCCTTATCCACTAACCTTATATTTTTATTTTCAAGTATTACATTTCAATGGTTAGCCGACCTCAAATGATTAGGCATAAGACTGAGTTGAGTAGTATATTGTACCATTTCACTAATGCACGACTTTTATTTCCAAAATTTAAGCTCTACAACAACCTCCCCCTCCCCCCCCCCCAAGAAAAAAAAAAGGTGTGCGCGGCCCCCTCTTTCACCTTCTTGCTTTGTACGCAACTGGTAAACAATAATGGACTTCCAGCTTCAGTCGGCCATGCCTCCATTTCTGTCATCTTGTAGTCATAGTGGTCAGACCTGTTCTTACCATCGCCCGTAGAACCTGAGTTTTATCAGCTTAATATAGCCTTCAACTAATGAATACGTACTGTAAGTGCATCAATCTTTTGTTTCACATCAAACTTTAGAAAGTCTTCCAATCTTTTGACCCTAATCTTTCTTGTTCAGTGTGATTTTCTGTGAGGCCGTTGCTATATATGGAGTCATCGTTGCCATCATTCTTCAAACAAAGCTAGAGAGTGTCCCAGCATCCCAGATTTATGCACCAGAATCCCTTAGAGCAGGATACGCTATATTTGCGTCTGGTATAATCGTGGGCTTTGCAAACCTTGTTTGTGGGTGAGAATCCGAACTCTGTAGTATGGCACATATAATAATACTCCGTACCCTTTTCTCTTCATTTTTTTAATGGTGCCAAATTCTGCTGGGACAGATTGTGTGTTGGAATAATTGGAAGCAGCTGTGCATTATCCGATGCTCAAAATTCATCGCTTTTTGTTAAGATCCTTGTGATTGAGATCTTTGGAAGTGCACTTGGATTGTTTGGAGTAATAGTGGGGATTATTATGTCCGCTCAAGCTACGTGGCCATCTAAAGGGTAGTGCATCTTTTGTAAACTGTAGGTATGTTATTATTTTCGAGGTAGCATTTTATATTTTTTGCTCTGTACTTTTTCAGTTGGTCGTGTTCCAAATTCAACTTAATCAGAGTAATTCTGTATACCATTCATAACTACTAATTTTTTTTTTTTTTTACATAAACTATGTTCATGTTTTAATAATAATCCCTCCGTCCCAAAATGATCTTCTCACTTGCCATTTTTCATTGTCCCAAAAAATTCTTCTCATTTCTACAATTTAGGCCTAAATGTTCATAAACACAACATTGCTAGTGAAGCAAGTGTTCATATCCTTAAAAAGTTTGAATAGTCAAATGTGAAAATCATTTTGGCTCAAAAGACCCATTACTCCCTCCGCCCCATTCTAATCTTAAAAAAAAAAAAAAAAAAAAACTGGGCTAAAAAATTATGGAATGTGATGCTTTTTATTGTAAAATGGCATATCACCATTTGGCCCATTGTTGATTGTACTTATGATGAAGCTTCGATTTTAACCATCTATATGTATTTTTCTAAGCAGTTTTAACCATCCTATATACATACGCATCCAATTTAGCCTTACCTACTAACGACATATATAAAAGTTAATTATTTTAATAACACTAATGGATAGTTGTTGTAAGTGTGACATGTGGGAACTCTTGAATAAAGAATACGGTATTACATATTTTTTTTTTAAAATATAAAGTTGAACACCCACCCAAAAATGATGTTTTTGAAATATAAAATGGAATGGAAACGGCATATTGTAATTTGTAAGCAGTAATAATAATAATAATCCGGAAATATCGATAATACAAGAATGTATCCTGGGGAAGAATAATTCAAATCCCCAGTTCAATTGTATGCAATTGATATGAATCAATTTTTAGTACCATACCTCTCAACTCTCTCATCAATCCAAGCTCTCATATCACCCAACACAAGATTAGCACAATCATCAGGTTCCCCTTGTATCAACGAATGGTACATCCCTTCGTACACTTTCAACGTCTTGTCCTCACTCGCCGCCTTCTCGTACAACAATGTAGATCCTGACGGGCATGTAACTCCGTCAGCCGTCCCATGTGCCGTCAAGAAAGGCACAGTCACCTTGTGGAAATTGCTCTGTACGTAATCACACATCCTAGCAATCTCCCTCATTGTCCCCACCCGAGGTTTTCCTGTATACCGCCTTGGATTTGACGCTATTATCTTCAGTTTGTCTAGGTCTTTGATTGCCTTCCCCACCATCTTGTTATCCGGCATTGCCGCCCATGTGTCTGCGTATCCAAATAATAGCCCGTATACGAACAAATGTACCTTCATTCATACAAGCATACCAACAATTCAGATCTGTTTACGAAATGAGAATTGTTGTATATAGATCCCATTTTAGTGAGTTGACTACCTTGATGCATTAATCAGTTGCATTTTACTCCCTCAGTTGTGAAACTGAATGTCAAATTTTAATTTTGAGTGAGATTTAAGAAAGCAAAGATTATATGCCCTTTTAGCATCATAACAACACAACATAATTACCCTCTGATGATCTCTCAATATTTGCATCATGAGTGTAAAGAGCGCTAGTGTGAATTAGAACTTGTTATTTGAAAATGGATGGTTTGATAAAATTCTCCCAGAAATATACTACCTCCGTCGCAGCTCAATGTGCACAGTTTGATTTTTTTGGTCAATTCAATTGGATTTTGACCATAGTTTTATGAAAATCTAGATCTCTATGCAATTCTAAAAAATGTTGTTGGGTCAATCATTATGGAAAATTACGCTAATTTGGGACGGAGAGAGTATAACCGTTTGAAGCATCAATTTCACATATTTATAGAAATGAAAGTTAAAATTGATGTATTGTACCTTGGATGGCTTCATGGTCTCGGGGATTACGAACAGCGGGGCGGAGAAAATCAAGCCAGTCCACTCGCTCGGCTCCGACTGGAAGTACATGACCAGAGTGGCTAATCCGCCCATAGATTCGCCAAAGAGGAACGCCGGCAGATCGCGGTATTCATCGCTGCGGCGGACGCTGCGGAAATACGAGAGAGATGCGGCAGCAACTTTCTGCATATCGCCGACGTAGCCGTGGACGCCATCGGAGCGGCCGTGGCCGAGGAGATCGGCAGCGAAGACGGCGTATCCCCAATTGGCGTAGCTGATGCATATTTTCTGGAACATCCAGCCGGTATCGGAGCCGTAGCCATGGGTCATGTAGACGGAAGCCTTAACGGGGAGGTCTATTGGGATGAATGACTGAGTGAAGATCTTGCCATGGGGAGTCTCGAAGTAGGACTTGCTGTTACGAACGCCCTGGGAGGTGTAGTATTCTTCCTCCGGCATGTCACCCCAAAAGTTCGGCGGCGGCGGTGGCGGTTGGTCGGTCGTCATGGTTGTTGAAGGTGGCGTTTACTTTTTGGGTGTTGTAGAGAGAGACTGAGAGAATGGGGTTTTATTGGTATTAGGAGAGGAGAGAGAAAGTGGATTTTTCAACAACCGCGGATTTGGGTTGGTGAGGTTGGTGGATTTGTTTTGGTGGGTCCACCACTAAGGCACTCATCGAATTATTTGGAGTGGGTTTTGAGTTGGGCCGTTGAAAGGGTAGTCTAGTATAGTGAAAATGACTCAAGTTATGTGGGGTTGCATGCAGCTGATTAGTACTAACTTCTCACCATTTTTTTTAATTTTTTTTTTGAAGTTGTAACTATATCATTCATTTCAAGGCAATTGTCATCGTTTACAAATTCCTATGGAATCTATTACAGATCTATGTCCCTGACTATTACAAGTTCCTACCCCTACTGGAACCTATTACAGCGAATGATACTTGCCCTACAACCTAATCTCCCATTGACGTCGAGCCATCTGGTCCTGCGCCATCTTGAACGATCACCTGCGGGCACAACTGACCCCTATGGGGCATAGTAACACAAGTTCTCCACAAACCCTCGGATGGAGGCGAACCTGGGACCTCCACTATGTGGAGACCACTTGTTATTGGGGAAGGGGGGGAAGGGGTTTCGAACCTGAGACCTCCCGAAGGAGATCCCAAGCTCTATGCCACTCGGCCAAAGAGGCTTGGGCACTTCTCACCAACTTAACTCATGGTTTCGAAACCCTGCGCCCCAACGCATTTCGGGAAGAACCAGCTAGCTTTGGGTTTGAGTGGCATTTCACCCCTTACCGCAACTCATCCGTTGATTCTTCATCTTGGTCTGTTGTTAAATCTTATTAATGAGAATAGCGATTCACTATTCCAACAATACTAACAAACCATTTTCTATAATAATAGACTCCCGCCGATTTCGTCGTTTAGTCTATTAGAATATGATCCCCTTGGGGCTTTCTATTAAACTGGATTGAAAGGATCAATGCCAATGAATTGGAATTTTCCTTTTGGTCCAAGTCATCTTTTGCCAAACAGATCGAGGTCATTCTTTTTAACTATGACGAGGATGATCTTGAAGAGCATGATCAATTAATGAATTTTGTAAGTAACTATATGTCACCTTAAAAGCCGATTAACCATGATATTTCACCTTCTTAACACATAGTTTCGATACACTAGTTAATGAGTTTTGTAATTAACTGTATGTCACTTTAAAAGCTGATTAACCATGATATTTCACCTTTACATGATAGCTTAGTAAGTTAGCAATATATTTTGACCATTTTATACCCAGTTTACAACTTTTGTGATCTGAGTTAATATCTTACATTATTGGTTAACACATGGTTTCAAAACACACAATTCATGACAACGGATACCATTATCGCGTTATGCCGATATTGGGTAATAAGTTAATTTGATTTTACTCTGGAAAAAGGATAGTCATGGAATGTCCTCCCATCGGATTACAAATATGTGAGAACCAAAATCTCAATCCAACCCTAGAAATTTGTGTAATACCGAATAGAGGGAGGTAAGTTTAGAGGCGGGAAGGGAAAACGAGTCAAATTCAGGATGAGGATATTTTGGACAAAGTTATTTTTGAACATTTACGCAGAAATCTTTTCTGATTCAGGCTAGCTTCTTACTGGACTCGTGCAGCCCAAAAGTTATGCCACTTAAGTGAGCGAGAAGCCCACAAGCTATATAGGCTCATCAATTTATGTGCTATAATTGTCATAAATAGTTTTATTTTTCTTCCAAAGGATATAATTATAAATAGTTGGTGAAGGATACATTTAGCAATTCAATTATAAATCGTGCAATTGGAATTGAAATGTTAATTTTATAATAGTCATACAAATTTGCATCAATTTTCTTTTTGCAGAAAACTTTTAGTGCTCAATTAATATGTCTCACTTTATTCAAGTTTACAACTTTTATTCTTTCTATATCCATCCTACCCCTAGTTATACTTACACACTTTCATCGTACGTACTCACAACTACTTTTCACTCATAATATTTTTGAATATATATACTCGCTCTTTTTTAATGTTTGTGTCGAAGCGAAATAATACAAGTTATTATAGGACGGAGCGGCTATTCATTAAACTCTTTGGATTTTCAAATCTAAAGCTAAGCTTGTCAAAGTTATTGTATTTTTTGTATATGAATTGGAAATATATATATAAATTTCTTCCATGAAATTTATTTTGTTCTTTAATTCTAATTCCAACCCTACAAATTTATGGAGTTTTTTTTTTTTTTTTTAGCAATTTATGGAGTACGTTTGACAACCTCAAGCGTTGATCATATGGATTTAGTTACTAGCTAGCATGGTTGAATTATAGTCATTATTCAATTCAAATTTCGAAAATAATCACATAACGGTTATATTCGATTAAATTGTTTATGCTGACTTTAAAGTGGCCAATAAAACATAAGATGGACCGGCACCAATGATTATAAGGGTAATATTTGGTGATGAATGAATTATCTACTTCTAGAAGACGTAAGTGGTTAATGCAATTTGTCATCATCACAATTGTAGGTAGGGAGATATGGCAACGGTAAGTACCATTTGAAATGTTTCAAATTTGAATGTGGGTTAATTGCAATTTGGTTCCTGAGTTTTTCCGAAATTTACAATGTTGATGTTGTCTTTTTATTTTCGCCAATTAGTATACTCACTTTGTCATTTTGTTGCAATCCGACTACAAAAGTAACTGGGTGTTAGTTTTCTAACAGATTTTATGTCATGTGACTAGCACATGACGTTTTAAGATGTTTGTGAAGCTACACATATCCGATTGGTATGATTGTTTTTTTAAACACAAGCTAATATTTAAATCTACAACATAATATTTTTTGGAATTTTTTTTTGTGAACTAATTATATTATATTAATTTATAATTTAATTAAATAAAAATGTTTTTAAAAAAATAGAGGACATGGGAAAAACAATCTGAAAAAATTATTACTTTTCACCATGATATACCTTCTTTCATAACGTTTACTTTCGTCCACAACTCCGCCACGTTCCCGCATCACCCCTTCCACATACACTCTTCCCCCGATTCATCCTCCTCTTCCTAACCTTTTTTTTCCTATCAAATATTTTTATGAACTGATAATCCACACATATTATTTACTTCATATAAAACATATTTTGGGCTAATATCTTTTTTAGATTATTATTTCACGTGTTTTATTTATTTTTATTTTTTTAAATACTATTTAGTATAAAATAATCCAAAAATTTGCCAAATATATATATATAATGTAAATATAAATATTAGTTTCAATTTAAGAAAAGAATCATATCAATCGGATATGTGTAGCTCCAAAAATATCTCAAAACGTCATGTGCGAGTCACATGACATAAAATCTGTTAGAAAATTAACACCCGGTTACTTTTGTAATCGGATTACAACAAAATAACAAAGTGAGTATACCAATTGGCGAAATTGAAAAAACAGCATCAACATTGCAAATTTTGGAAAAAATCAAGAACCAAATTGCAATTAACCCTTTAAATATTTATTTTGTGAATAAAAGAGCATGAAAAAGTATGACTCAAATTATAATAATCTAGCCTTTCCAGTGTTCATTTTTCTTCATTCTTTTTCAAATCTTTGTCCATTCTTCTTTTGCATTGATTTATTCATCTAATCCCAAGTTTTGAATTTATTAATTGATAATTTATCAATTAATAAATGTAAAATTTGAGATTACTTGTAAGATTTGTTTCATTTTAAATTGTATTTTATTTCACATTTCTGAAAAAAGTTTGAGAGTTCGCAACTTTTGATTTTGACTTCAAAATCCAAGGGTTTGAAGGATTGGTTATTTAAAATTTTCTTCTATAAATCTATTTTAAGCCCGAACTTCAAATTCAAATCACTCTTTGTCTCTCGATATAATCTCAGATTTGATTTTTAGTTTTTCTTCTTTGGTTTAAAATAATTAAGAGAAGTGTTGGTAGGTTTGTGTTTGATGTTATTGCCTTCTCTCCATAGTGAGAGCCTTTGCATTCTTTCTGTTGTGGAAAAAGCCCTTCCCAACCCAACACCTAAGCAAATTGCAAGAATCACCGCACCACAAACAAGCACAAGAAATAAAAAACCAAAGCAAAAGAACAAAAGAACACAAGAAATTGTTTACCCAGTTCGTCAATATGTTTGACTACGTCTAGGGGCACTACCAAGCCAGGATCTTGCACTATAATATGATAAATCTGAGTTACAATGAGTATGGGGCGGAACATTGCTTATATATGCATCCTAGAATAAAACCTAACCCTAGACGGATAAAGAAACCCGAAATCTAGCCCAAAAAACGACTCAGTCCAGACCTGTCCCGACACTTGGGCGGTCGCCCACAATGTCCCTGGGCGGTCGCCCAGACCAAGCCACAAACCGATGAACCTACTGCCAAAGTGGGAGGTCGCCCACAATGACCCTGGGCGGTCGCCCAAACCATCAGTCCCTCCGACGTGATTTCCTTCTCAGCTCCGTTCGCTAGTTCCCGGTTGGTTCTCTATTCCAACACTTTCCTTAGTGAGAGCCTTGATTTTTTTCTTTAGTTTATTATCATTACCTATGAAATCATTCATGAATTTTCGTGATCTTCAGTTGTTCAATCCTGCTTTGTTTGGGAAGTTTGGTTGGCGATTTGTAGCCAACCCAGAGGCCTCATATTATTGTGTTTTCAAAGTTAAATATTACTCGATGGGAGATTATGTGAATGCCATGATAGGCCTCATATTATTTTCTTTTTCTTTTCTTTTTATTATTTTTATTAGTATTCCATAGTCATTATTAGTTGGGGAGATGAGGAGATTAGGTCGTGCTTTTTCACTTTAAAATATTACGTTTTTGTTTTCTCTGGAGCTTGTGTAACCCTTTAATGGAGAATTAACTCTAGATTTGGATTGAAAGCTTGAACCTAATTTATTTCAATTAAGGTAATTTTCTTAATCTCTCGTTTAATCTATTCATAATTTTGCTTGTTCCTATTTTAGATTTGTATCTAGGGTTTGTGGATTTGGCCAATTCACTTGTCCTTTTTATGAATCTATGCTATAATTCTCTGTTATGTGTCAGAATTAGGGTTTTCACCGTAGCATCTTCACGAATTGTGTATGTGCCATAGCAATTTGGGAAGTAGGCAAAATTAAGCGATTATCTAGTAAACCTAGAAAGCGTTCTTAATCTTAGTCTCTTAAATTGAATCAATTAATTTTTAGACCTTTTCTGTGCAGTCTAGGTTTAATTTTAATTAGGGTTTATAATGAGTGTGTCACTGCTATAGACTAAACTGTAAGAAGAGACAGAGATTGAAATACATCTCGTGATTAAGTGAATAGGATTAAGGGAGAAAAAGAAGTTCCAATGAAATTGAATTAGAGGACGGGGATAGGGATCAATCTGAAGTGCTTTTTAATTCATTGTTTTAATCACATTTAGTTTAATTTCCCCTCTAGGAATTAATTACGATCAAATTCAACTCCCAATCTGGTTAAGTGACTAGTACGTAAATAATCATCGTTCTTCGTGGATCGACTCTGACTTACCCTAATTACATTATTAGTGGACGAGTTTAGATATAATTTTGTAGGCGTGCGACTAAGCCTACCAGCTTATTTTGTTCCCTCTAACATTGCTCCCAATGAAATATCGTCACAACATCTTGTTTCCTTCATTTTGTAAACTTCTTTTGTAAGCCTAGCATTGCCCCTAAAAAATTACACGTATTTCGGAACGGAAAGAGTATTTCTTTCCAATCATTTTTACATTTTAAAAAAATATCACAATTTTAAATAAAAAATCATTTTTTTTTATGAAATTTAGCCATTACATGTAAAATAAGTTTTAACAACATTGACAAATTAATTGTAATATTTATTAATCTCTAGCTAAAATATTACTCCCTCCGTCCCTATTTACCTTACAAAAATTGCCATTTTGGGTGTCCCTATTTACATTACAAAATCCCAAAAAGGAAACTTTTAAACATTTTTTAAATAGTGGGACCGACTTGTCATACTCACAACAACTATCCACTTACTTTTCTCTACCCACTTTCTCTCTCCCACTCAACTATCTACACTCACAACACATTAACTTTACAATCATTTTCTTAATCTTTGTGCAAAGCTTCATTTTTGTAAGGTAAATAGGGATGGAGGGAGTATATCATCATTCGATAAAAAGATGATTTAAACGTTTGTGGTGTACATTTGAATTAATAAATGTTTAATTGTCCATTAATTTATATCACATGAATTGACCTAATAGTCAACAAATATTAGTACATCCTTCAATTCCTTTTAACCATCATTGTATTTTCCTAACCATTTCAAGTTTCGCCCCTAACAAATGATGATCAAGCATAACATTTGTCACACTATAAATATTTTTATAGGCTTCTTGTATTATGATCAGATTTGCAATTTTTACTTTATTTTTTGACGGTGTTTCATGTGCTTTTGTCATTGATTATTATATGAAAATAAGAGCTAGAAATAGATAGAAAATACCATGAGGATGAACAAAAGTACCAAACACTATGAAGAATTTTTATAATTTCTATTTTAGGAAAAATAATTGAATAATTTTTATGAGTATATAAGCAAGTTTCATTAATTAAATATATTTTTATTTTTATTTTTATTTTTATTTTTATACGAGTAATATATTTTTAAATAACATATTTTTATAATAAAATATGTAATTTATAGTGAGACAGAGAGAATATATACTCTGCCGAATGTTATAAGGTGGATCCGGCTTGCTGCTGAGCGCTGAGGAGATAGGATAGGGGAGATGGGAATGGCAGAAATAATATGGTAATATGGTAATGGGGATTTTATGTCCTCATCTCCATCCACTCCCTTTTGTCTCCTACGCATTTCCAAAGTCTTGACTTTCTTTAATCACCATTTGACAATGTTGGCTTTCAATTATTTGCATTTAAAATTTCCAAAATGTTAGGATGGGAAGTGGGATTGCCCTCCACCATCTTCTGTACATAGGGGTTCTCATCACCTCACATGTAAGCACTCTCTTACCAATCTATCAGTAATCATTAGTTTGAGATGAAGAGAGTACTTTAGTTGGGAATTTTAACCCCCCCGGGATGGGTGTCTTGTTTGCAGATTTCAAATACTTCATCCGTCCCATAGTTATGTGGACAAATTTCCATTATAGGCATCTCATTGGTAAGTTACACTTTTCTAAAATGGTAAAGAATATGTATTTACTATTTCTTCCACTCATTCTAACTCTTACTTTACTTTTACACTCACAACACCAATCAACCTACTATTCACTACCCCACTTTCTCTCTTCTACTTCACTTTCACACTAACAACAACTACTCACTACTATCTATCCCATAATTTGTGTGCAAAACCCATTTTGTCCACATAGTTATAGGTTTGAGGGATTATGTTGTAACTTTATCATGGCAACAATGAGCCATTATTTTATTTAAATGTGCATGATATTTTTGAATATAAAAATTAGTGAAGAATATGATATAAATATAAAACTGTCCAAAACATTGTTTATATATTTTTATTTATAAAACAAAGTAACTAAAAATTTTAATCTGTAATAACAGATTAATAATTGTAATAATCTTTAAAATAAGATGGGACAGAAGGAGTAGGCACATAAGGAGAAATATTTTGAGTCACTCAGAGCGGGTGGATATCTGGGTTTTTGTGCATGCATTCCTACAATCACAACACAACAAATAACATCGTTAAGATCAAGGCTGAGTTTGATCCCAGCTTAGACCCTCGGGCGTAAGAATGGGATCTCACGGAGAGCTATTGTCCACATAACAGCTTTGTCTGGAAAGGAACGTGGCTGCTCATGATTGGCCAGCAGCATAGTGGATGAGATAATATCTAACCACTGCATGTCGTGATTGGATGATCATCGTACGGAGGGGCGTAGGTTGTCAGGAGAGCCCATCGGCCTTTTAATGCAATGGTTCGGCGTGTCCCTTTGACACATTATCGAGCTCGCCGAGGAGGTGACCTCGTCGACGGGGAGCTCGAGGTTCAGGAGCTCGCGACTTGTCTGGCCCCGTGTCTTCTTAGGAAGCGAGGAGAGCGATCTCGTCGAGATGAGCTCGGTTGGGTTGTCCATAAGATGGGCCGGTCGGGGCTGATTTATACTTCGGAGCCTGGCCCGCGAGGTGAGGGCTCATCGGGGGGGGGGGGTGGTGGTGGATTGCTCTCATAACCCAAACGCTACCTCTGTCAGTGACATTTCACACAAATTGGTGGAATTCGAGTTAGTATCAGACTGAAATGGATAGTCTAAATATCAAATAAATATCAAATAAATCGAGACTAAATCATCCTTTTATTTCAGATAAATTATCGAATAATCTTTGTTACACACTTTATAAAAGTATTAGGAAAAGCATCCTTTTTTGAAAATGCGACCGTTACACCATATTATTAACCTGGCCCAGGTCCACCAGAAAAAAAAAAAAAAAAAAAAAAAAAAACTGAAACATTTGTTTGGTGGAGGTTGTAATTTTCTGCTGGTGTAAAATTATTTCCTTTTTCTTTAATCTGGCAAGGTACAGAGCAGGGGCAGGCTGTACAGAATTTTACACGTGTCAGTAAGTAAGGTACAGGCTGGAAGCCAAGTTAGAAACACGCGCGACGTGACCCATCAATACGGTCTTTTTGATTTCTGGTCCCGACCACGATCTCTTTCTTGGATCCTCTTTTTTTTTTTTTTTTTCCTCCCTCCTCTTTTCTAGTTTTACTCATTTTAATTAAATTAGGTTTATGTTCAGTCCCTATACGGAAGCCACAATGACAAAATCTTATATACATCAGCCGCACGGGGTGTGCGGGCCAAACCCGCCCGGCCCGACCCGCATCGCCCGCCCGCGTTTCAGCCACTACCAGAGTGACACGTGGCGCGTTGTGAGCCACTCGTTGGTCACCCAACCGCGCGCTGCCACGTGTTCTCTTTTAAAAAAAAAAAACCAAAAACTTTAAAATGCTATATCTTGAGATTTATAAGTCGAAAAAAATATTTAAAAATACCGTTTTGTTCGTCTCGATGAGACGAAAAAAACTACATAGGTCATGATATGGTTTGATTTTTTTTTTTTAAAAAAATTTACACAAAAAAAGTTTCAACTGCTCACCAGCTAAGAAGTAACACTTTGTTCTAATAAATGTAACAATTTTGTCTTCAAAAAGTAACACTTTCTACTGTTAAAAGTAACAGCAGTTTTTTTTTAAAAAAAATGGTTTTGCATTTCAATTGTTACTTTCTCAATAAATAATTGTTACATTTCATATATAATGTTACATTTAAGAATATAAACTGTTACAATTGAGAAAAAAAATGTTACATTCATTTTTTATAAAATGTAACATTAGTTTAGTTGTCAATCCTATGTTATTTTTGGGAGAAAAAAAATGTTACATTCGAAAAAAAAGTGTTACATTTGAAAAAAGAGTGTTACATTCCTTTTATAAAAAGTGTTACATTAATGTAGTTGTCTATCTTTATACTATCTTTTAATCTATTGCATCAAATTTGTGGTACATTTTTGAAACAAAAAAAGTGTTACATTTAAAAAACAAAAGTGTTACATTTCGTTATACTAAGTGTTACTTTTGTTGAAGAAAAAAAAGTTTGGGTGACAAAAAAAAAAAAGTTGGGATTAAAAAAAAAATAATAATAAAAAAAATTGATCGGCGCCTAGCCGAGCCGTCGCACGCCGTACAACGGGTGTACGGGAAACGGCCTCAGCCACAATAGGGTCATTTGGTCGATTTCTTTATTTAGACTTGTGTCATTTTTTATTTTTAAAATTCCAAAAATAATAATATTTTCAATTTTAATCCATAAAGAGTATAAGTACATCATAATTTAGACTTAGGTGGTGTTTGATGTGTTAAGCACTTAATACTTGATGCTTAATAGATTGCAAGGTATATTTTGGAGGTAAGGTGCTTTTGATGACATTGAGATATAGATGTAGGAGGTTACGTGAGGCTCTTAATGATTGAGAATCATAATCATTGCTTAACCAATAAGAGCCTCATGGAACTTTCAACATGTAGAGCTCAATGTTATATAAATGCATCTTACCTTCAAATTATACCTTGCAATCCATTAAGCATTAAGCATCAAGTGCTTAATGCATCAAACACCACCTTACTTTCGATGAATATCTAGCTTTCGTGGTGGTGGTGTATTATGTGTAATTTACTGAAACTGCCATTGGAAAAGGCATAATATACTCCCTCTGTCCCCGACTTAGGATTTTTGGTCAAATAATTTATACTTTAACCAACAATTTGAAAAAAAAAAATTATCTTAATGAAAATCTAAAAATAGTTATTTAGTTTATTATTAATCGTGATACAATAACAAGTTTTAAATTTTTATTAGCATCATTATATTTCTTCAAATATTTGGTCAAAGTATAAATTGTTTGCCCAAGAATCCTAAGTCGGGTGAGGCGGAGGGAGTATGTTGTTATCAAAAAATTATACTCCCTCCGTTTCAAATTAAGTTTTCACTCTTTTATTTGCACGGAGATTAAAAAATACTCTCTCCGTCCCGGAGTAAGAGTCATACCCCTCATTTGCACGCTTATTAATAAATATTGGAAGTGATATAAATGTTGTGAGTGTAAAAGTAAAGTAGGAGAGAGAATGAGTGGGAGAGAATAGTGAATTGATTGGTGTTGTGAGTATAAAAGTAAAATATGAGAGAGAATGAGTGTGGTGAATAGTAAAGATTCTTTGCCATTTTAGGAATAAGATTCTTACTCTGGGACGTACCAAAATGGAAAGTATGACTCTTACTCCGGGACGGAGGGATTAGTAAAAGTGATTTAAGTGTTGTAAGTATGAAAAATGGGCCACAAAATAGTTGGTGTTGTGAGCATAAAAGTCATGTACAAGAGAAAATTATAGTAAAAATTGTTGAGAAAATCTGGGAAAAACGTGTTTTAACATTACCACTGGCAAGCAGCACACTGGCACTTATTGACACTACCACTGACACTTTTTAATAAGTCCCAGTATCAATGTTAAAAAGTGCCAGTGTAATGGCTGGCAATTATTTACACTACCACTGGCACTTTTAATAAGTGTCAGTATCAATGTAAAAAAGTGTCGGTGTACTTACTGACAATTTTTAACATTACCACTGACAATTAAGAAAAGTGTCATTTTCATGTTTATAAACGCCATTTTGAAATCACTAGCTTTTTGTAATACTAGCACTAGGCATTTACTATGGTTGCCAGTATTTACGAAAATGCCACCACTTGTTTCGAAGTATAATGGCCAACAAGGAAAAACGCGTTTTTCACAAGACTCGCTCAAAATTGTTTGCCTTTTTGGGAAAATAACATTTAATTTGAAACAGATTAAAAAAAAGAGTGGATAATTAGCTTGAGAAAGAAAGAGTAATAAACAAGCGATGGTGGAGACTAACAGAGAAAAAAAACAGAATAACATGTCCATAAAGAGTTGGTTTTGGGGGAAACTAGTTCCTCTATAAGTTATAAAAAATTATGTTTTTAACCCTTATTAAACCCTAAACCTTAAACCCTGAACTTTAACCTCTATAAAAACAGGACTTTTTATAACTTATGGAGAAACTAGTTTCCCCCCAAATTTTCTCGTCCATAAATATGTAAAAGAAATTTCAGGTGCCATTTGCATGATGATGGATGTTGGTTATTTCGCAATTTATTAGGGGGAAAAAAAAAACTCCGTTAAGTCATAAAATATCTATAATATCTGTAATAATAATAATAATAATTATTTTGAATATTAATTGTGCAAAATATTTATTCAGCTCCCTCATGAAGCCCGGATAGTTGTTTGCCACTTGTATCCGCAGTTAACGCTCACGTTGTTGGGCGGCGTTAAATTTGAAGTCAGCTGGTTGCCGGCCATCTTCTCCAATGAAACTAAAGTAAAGCTGTCCACTAATTTCTCTCTAAATTTCTGTTTCTTTGACCAAGTAGTATTCCTTGAAGCAACTGCAAGTATCGTAAAATTTTACTCGCCGGTCCGAATGGAATATTTTAATGTTTTAATGCATATCCATGTTACTTATGACAAACAATATCGTTTTAAAATTTTCACACATATATATTAAAAAATATAATTAATATTATAAAATAAACTTATGTATTAATAACATAAACCAATTTCCTAAACAATTTAAATGTATAAACAAGAGGCAATTTTATAATTAATAAATAAGGGTATAACATGCAAACAAAAGTAAATATTTCATGGTAATAGTAAAACGTCAAACAGTTTAGAACAAAAACTAACTCTTAAAACATCATACTCCGTATATTTAAGTATTTTAGAACAAAAATTAACTCTTAAAACATCATGCTCCGTATATTTTAAAACGGAAAGAGTACCAAATGAAAAAAAATAAAAAAAAATACTTTCTCCGTCCCATAATTATGTGGACAAAATGAGGTTTGCACGGGAATTAAGAGATGAATAGTAGTGGGTAGTTGTTGTGGGTGTGAAAAGTGAAGTAGGATAGAGAAAGTGGGGTAGCGAATAGTAGGTTGATTGGTGTTGTGAGTATAAAAGTAAAGTAGGGGAGAGAGAATAAGTGAGATGAATAGTAAAGATTCTTTACCATTTTAGGAAAGTGTAACTTATTAATGGGACTCAAAATGAAAATTTATCCACATAGTTATGAGACGGATGAAGTATATGATAAGTCAATTGACACATTTTGATTTGAACTAAAAAGTTCATAAAAGTGGGAGAGTATTTTTGTCATTTTAGTGGTTGATTGTGTAGTTTCAGTGTAAGTAAGCTGTTTGGGACAATAGAGAAGACGAGGGAATGAATAAAGAACAAAACTACGGAATGAGAATGGAAAGAGATGGATGAACAAAAAAAAGTGAAAAAGAGAATAAGTGAAAGTGTCAAACTTTGTGCGAATTCATTTTTTCCTTTCAAAGAGATTCTTTCACCAAAATAGCAATCCCTCCGTCCCACTGTATATATATGTAATGTTCATTTTTCTTTTTTATTCTGTCCCAGAGTTTATGTTCACTTCACAAAATAATAAATAATTTTTACTATTCATCCTATTCATTACTTTACTTTTATACTCACAACTAAGGTTTTAAAAAGCGTTAGGTGGTTGCTAAGCGCCGCAGCAGCGCCTAAGCGAAGTCTAGATGGGATTTAGGCGAGGCCGATAATTCAGAAATAGTTATAATATCTTAGGCGAGAATTAAGCGTTTAATGAACGTCTAGCGCTTAGGGGGGCCTAAGCGGCTTAGACGAGAGCGTCTTTTAGAACAATGCTCACAACACCAATCAACTTACTATTCCCCTCACTCATTCTCTCTTTTACTTTAATTTTCATACTCACAATACTTACATCACTTTCACCACTTCTTAATCCCCTTGCAAATAAGAGGGTGGACATATAATCTGAAACGGAGAGAATACTATCTAAGCCGAAGTCCACATGACTTTGACATTTACTGCAATGAAATAATAATAAAATGTAAATTAATGTGGTAACATCATTTCATTCGGAAGGAGGGGGTATACACTATACTACTGTATACTCCCTTCGTCAAAGTTCACTTGACATTTATTTTCATTTTGGTTCGTTTCAATTCATTTGATACTTGTCAAAATAGCCAACTTTTTATAATTTTATATTAACTCTATTCCATCACTCACTCTATCTATTCATTTTCTATCATTCAATGTATTCAACCAACACTACTATTTACCCCTCATTCATTCTCTTCATTTTCTACCATTTTGTACTATACACTAGTACTCGTGCCCGTGCCCGTGCCACGGTGACGGTACAAAATGGGTGAAAGTATAAAAACAATGACGGTATGGAAAGGGGAGTTTACAAAATTATATCCAAAATACCCAAATTTCATCCACCAAAAAAAAAAAAAAAAAAAAAACTAAACACAAACCGGTCAAATTTGCAGGATAGGGCATTGTATATGTAGTTGATTCTGTGTAAATTATTTTTAAGAAAAATTAACGAATCAAACATGGCAATTGACTAATTATCAATTGGAAAGAGAAAAAATGACTTTATAGAATGATATAGAAGTCCAAAAAAGCAAACTCCCCCGTCAGCTACACTAAGAATTAAAGAAAAAAGAATAAATTAAACTCGAAAAAATAAAAAATAAAATCAATTGTCTAATAAGCCCAAGCCCGCATGAATACATAATTGAATCTTTACTATATCAAAGAAAAAAGAAGGAATACTTGATTGAAAGCCAAAAAAATCCAAGTAGGAATCAAATTTGAAAAACTCAGAAAAAAATCATCAAATAACGCAAATCTTAAACCACCATAACAATTGAATTCTTGAGTAAATTCGGAAAAATAAATTTGCCTCTACTTTAACTTATGTTATCTTTCGTAAGGACTCAAAATTATAAGCTAAAGCTAAATTAGGAGAAAGTACATGAAGATCCTCCAATGAAGTTGTACACCACCATCTCTCGGCCAAGGCTCGTACCATAGTCGCCCCACCTGTCAAAAAAAATTGAGAGCATTAAGGATTGGAGAATCGAAAGGGAGAGAAGGCTGTGGAATTGTGGAATTTCTGGAACCGTAAATATAAAAGTGGATTTCCTCATATATATATATCACCATTAAGTCTTAATCTAGCAACGGTAACAATGCGAACAAATAAAAAAGAAAACAAATCATAAAGCAACAACTAAATCAATTTTAAGATCAAATTAAACCCCCTTTCTGTCATCGTAGACAACCCTTTAGATACAAACCCTCAATCTCCTGTTTAATCTAATTTTTCATTAAAACACAAATATATCAGCCAGAGAAAGGAAACTAATCCAAAGAAAGGAAACTCCTTGCTGAGAGGAAGAAGAAGAAATTTGGAAACCGTCAATTATCAGCTGTACGATCAGAGATGTGGAGAAACAATCCAACGATAGAAATAAAATAGAAATAAACCTTTTAATGATAGCCATAGGATGAAGACGGTTATGCTTTAATCTTAGCCTTACTTTGTCTCAAGTCAATAAGAGGTTATTTTTTAGATGTATTATAATATAGAGATTTTTTTTATTTAATTATTGTATTCACCTCTTATCACTCTCATCAAGTGGGGTGGGACGGAAAAAGTAATTTATTTATTTTTTCGAAAGGAAGGGACGGGTTATATTTAAATACTCTACACAGAAACATTATTTTTTTCCTTAACAAATAAACCTACAACAAGGAGAGAGAAACATAGACGCAGAGAGCGAAAGACAACGTCGAAAACCAGAGTCATATCTGTTCAAACCCCAAACGGAAAGGAAGAAGAAAATTGAAAGGCATTTGAATTTCGTCTCTTTCTTCTTCTTCGTTGCTCGTTATATCTCGTCTCAACCTCTGTCAAACCCTAGCCTTGGCGCCAATTTCTCCAACAGTTTAACCGCCAGCCTTCGCCGGTTTTCTCGTCGGCGAGATATGGCTGTTAAGCCGACTTCCTACGCGGCATCGGCTAGGGTTACCTATTACTTTCTTCGATCTCGCTAGATCTCTCGAGGTCCGACTTGAACCTTTCTTTTTCCAGAAATTCTATTCATTCTCGTGTCCGGTGGTGGTGGACGGAGCAGTTATTGAATTTCAAACGACTGCATATCTATTCTATGGCTGCCGGAAAAGGAGGTTTGGAGAAGCTATGGAGATTTTTACGGACGATATATTTCATGGTGGTGATGGTTGCGTCGCTCCTCACACTCTCGCTTCCCGTACTGGTGGCGATTGGAGATGTTTTGGTGCCTTGTGTCTTAATTTCGAGCTTTACTTGCGTCAGATGTTACAGTTTCAAACAAAATTTGCATAGATACGCTTTCAGAAGTTCGTTGATTGATATTCCCCTGGTCTCCGTCATCAGATCCCTCATTATCATCTGTATGTATGAAGACTTTTTCAGCCTTTTAATTTCTGCGAATTCTTTGCTTTATCGCCTTAATTTTGTACTTACGTTTTAAGTTTTGGAAAGTTACTCTAGAGGCGCAGAAACATTAATTTGTTAATACTGCTAAACTTACAATCTGGAAAATGACCTTGAATTTTGTTGAAGAGAGATTTTGCTGGTGTTGATTTTGATTCCAGGGTGAAGTATCTAATTTGCTGTGTTGCTGCAGTGTACTTTTGGGTTCTTAGGAATACTTCTGAGCATTATTTCCTTCTGAAGCATGTATTTTTTTTTTTTTTTTGGTAAAATGGTATGTGTTTTGTATCATTCCAGAGAATTCCTTTTTGACAATTGTAGTAGTTGAGAACTGAGATCACCTTAAAATTATGCATGCAACTATCTGTACTCTTTTTGGTTGTTAGGATTATGATAAAACACCAGACAAATGTATGTCACAGGGGCACATGCAGCCTAACAGCTGCCATTTCATGAAAAGGATAAAATCCTTTTAGTTGTTGATGTTTGTGTTTTTCCGTACCAATTTTAAACACCTTTCGGAAAAGAGAAGGATATCTGGATTTTCAGCACTTACCTGATTGTTTGTAGAGCAGTTTATTGATGTGTGTCATTGTGAATTTGTTACAGGTGTTTATTCAATATGTGATGCTCCATCTCTCTCACACGGGCCGTATCTTGGGGCGGTGACACTAAGTTCAGTCTTTTCAATACTTCTTCTATCAGTTAAGGCTTGCCTGTTTACTGTTAATTCTCAAGAGATTGAAGCTTCATCATCTCCCTCAAGACGGAAACTCCATTTGAAGAGGTCATGGGGAATGCATGTCTTGTTTCTTTCGTCCGTGGTCTTTGCCCTTGGGCATATTGTTGTTGCATATCGTAAGAGCTGCAGAGCTCGGAGAAAGCTCATGTTTCACCGAGTTGATCCAGAATCAGTAAGCTTGTTTTTTTAGATGCAAATAATACTTCTTATACATTTATTTGTCACTTTGGTGCTTTATAAATGAAGGAAATCCACTAGACATCTGCTCTTCAAATTTTTGTGTTGATGATATAGTTTAGTTTTTTTAGTTGATAAACCTTAAAATTTCTTGGTGCTGTTTAATTTGAACTTCTAAACTTCAATTTGGTAACTTTCAGTAAGTTATTTGTGCTAAACTTTCCATCTCAGTTCTGATCAATATGATTACTATGGCAGGTACTTTCAAGCAAAATTGTCTTTTTTGGGTACCCTAAGGTCCCGCGATCTCCTACTCCGTCAAATGGGAGGATGCCAAAAAGTGACAGTGAAATGAGGAGAAAACCCGCAGGGATAGTTCGTGATGATGGGGAACTTCCTGTTAGATTACTAGCTGATGCTGATAGTATATTTATGGCTTGTGGCGGTCTTAACCTTCACTACAAGCTTAGTATGACTGGTTCACCTTCTCGTACATTATCTTCCACTACCTTTCTTGAGAGGCCATCATTAAATGTTCATTCGAAGTCCCATTATAACCTTCGTAGAAGCTTTAGTAGTCAATTCCATACTCCTTCGCTGTATACCCCTCTACTGGATGGTGCTATTTCCCCTGTTCTTTCTGAAGAAATTCCTATTTTGAGCCTCGATGAAAATGGTGGCGAGGATGAAATGAGCAAATTGAATTCACCATCTGTGGAACTAGATCTGGAAGCTAGTGGACAGTTTGGGATTGTTTTGGTGCATGGGTTTGGAGGGGGAGTGTTCTCGTGGAGGCATGTAATGGGTGTGCTGTCTCGGCAGCTTGGTTGTACAGTTGCCGCATTTGACCGGCCTGGCTGGGGATTGACATCAAGGCCAAGGAAAGGGGATTGGGAGGCAAATCAATCGCCTAATCCTTACAAGATTGAAAGCCAGGTAATTTTTCATTATATGCCGGTATGTCATTTTCATGTGGTTATTCTGTCTTCCCATTGTCCGTTCAAGGTTATTAAATTATGACTCGTCATTACCATCTTAAGCGTTAGGTCCTTTGTGAATTGCTTAACTTTCCTGTCGTAAAACTGGCTATTTCAGCTTTCTTCCTTTTGATAATTGATTCTGTAAGCATAAAATTCATATAGCATTTTGACTTGAATAATTTCAGAGTTTGGTCCACTTTGAAAATTTATTTTATACTCCCTCTCCCCTAAATGAATTTCCAAATTTCATTTTAAGAGACATCTGAAAATCTCTATGTTTCATATAATTTAGTGGCAAAGATTCATATATAATTCTGTAATCCTTTTTCCAAACATTTAGTTTTGCAAGTATAAAGAGACTAGTGAATTTTTTTGGCAAAAGAACAATTAGGAACAATGTTATTTCCAAAAAAGACAATTCATTTTGGGACAAGAAATTCTGAAAATTAGACATTCATTTAGGGATAGAGGGAGTACATTGTAGCATCTTAACTTGAAAGACTCCAGTGTGGTAGCTGATGACCTCATCTTCCATTATCCCAGGTTGACCTGCTTCTTTCTTTCTGTTCGGAGATGGGGCTTTCTTCTGTTGTACTTGTTGGTCATGATGACGGAGGTCTGCTTGCGCTGAAAGCTGCCCAGAGAATTCAATCATCAGCGAATTCTTTCAATGTAAGTCTCTTTGCTTGGAGTAGCTTATGATTTGATGCAAGAGAAGTTCCACGTTTGTATACACTTGTTAATATTCCCAAATTTAATAGAAGTAGCATGTATACACAAAGTGCTTTTCAGTGGTGTACTGAAACATTGTTAAGAGTGATATCTGGGAAATTCTCAGTATTTCCCTTTACATCAGATGTAGCCACCCTTTCCTGAGTACTCTTAACTTCCAACGTAAACTATGCTAGGAGTTAGTAGGATAAGTTAGTAATTGATGTACTACTTCATTGAATGTTGAGAATTTAAAATAAATAAATAATGGAAACCACTGATTTCACGTTGTTGACTGTAACCTGAAAAGCTTAGATGATTGGAACGATTATCAGAAAAACTGTTAAAAGTAGTGACGAGAGGTACCCTTGTAGGTTTGACCCCCCCCCCCTTTCTTCTGTACAAAGAGTAACTCTTAGAAATTTGACAAGTGTTGACTGCTCTCTTGAGATTTCATTTATTTCATTATTAACACCTCGAAGAATAGGTTAGGGCATGCATAATCTGTGTTATTTTCGTTTATCATGGCGCGAGTCAAGTGCTTTCTTTCCTCTTTTCTTCACGCCAAAATGTCCCCAGTAAAGTGACCAAAAAGTTGGAAACTGAAGTGTTATTATGAGATCGTTTAATTTGAAAAATAAAACTTTTCCACATTTATCACAGTAGCTCAATGAACATTCTAAATTCAGGTCCATATTTTGGGGGTCGTATTGCTGACTGTAAGCTTGTCAAGAGAAGTGGTTCCTGCCTTTGCCAGAATACTCTTGCGCACGACACTTGGGAAGAAACACTTGGTTCGTCCTCTACTTCGAACGGAGATCACACAGGTGATCAATCGGCGTGCGTGGTATGATGCTACAAAGCTATCGACCGAAGTTCTAAGTCTCTACAAGGTATTTAACTATTATATGGCATCAATATTATATACTCCCTCCGTCCCAAAATGATCTCCTCATTTGCCATTTTTCATTGTCCCAAAAAGTTCTTCACATTTCTATAATTTAGGTTTAAAATTTCATAAACGAAACATGACTAGTGAAGCAAGTGTGCATATCCTTAAAAAGTTTGAATAGTCAAACGCGAAGATCATTTTGGGACGGAAGGAGTATGCGCTAAACCACTAATCGTATTATCAGTATTGATGAATCTTATAGCATGCATGATGTATGATAGCTTCTCTGAGCTTATCTGGTATGTGTGTTTATCAGGCTCCATTATGTGTAGAAGGCTGGGATGAAGCATTGTATGAAATTGGTAAACTATCGTCTGAAACAATCTTATCGCCACAAAATGCTGCCTTATTATTAAAAGCAGTTGAAGACATTCCAGTTTTGATCATTGCTGGGGCTGAGGATGCCCTTGTCCCTCTAAAATCTGTTCAAACTATGGCCTCAAAGCTTGTAAATTCTGTAAGTAACTCCCCTTACCTTCGGCTTCTATGGTTGATGACTCTTTGCTGTCAGATTTGACTGAGCGTTAAATGAGTCCTGCATATGCACCATGAAATACTATACCTTATTTCTAAAATCCTTACTACTGTTGACTGTTTTCGCCAAACAAAAATCATCATGATATTTTGTCGGTTTACTATCTTGTCAAACCTTTTGTGACCACAATATTAGGCATTGACAAAGCTATACTAATGACAGGAAAGGAGGGGGGGGGGGTAAGAAATTGTAACATTGCTATCTCTGCTTGTGAAAAGTCAATGTTTGGTTGTTGAGGTGTAGAATTATACTCCCTCCGTCCTGGAAAGATAGTTCCACTTTTTTAGTTTTTAATTTGATTGAACCAGAACCAATAATATAGGTTAATTTAACTATCCTAATGAAAATCTGAAAATTCTTATTGATATAATTGTTGTTGGTGTATATCAACAACAAGTTTTAGAATCTCATCCGAATAATATTTTGTTTCTAAATCTTTGGTTAAAGTTCAATCAAATTGATCACTGAAAATGTGGAACTATCTTTCTGGGACGGTGGGAATATTATATTTTACTCTTGTTTTCAGAAGAAAAAAGATAAATGAAAAAGAAAACTCATTTCATGATTTTACCTCCAAATTGCCCACAATTATTATGTTAAGAATAACATCTTCTTTTGAGCTCCATATGAATGCGTGCCTCCTCAAGTGGAACTCCTTTACTGCCCCCCTTGTTCTAGAGTCTTGTTGTGGCGAACTTGATTATTTAGTCCACATCTGATTATTACATACTGAAGTGCAGCTTCTTTATGCTAAACCGAGAAATCTTGGATGCGTTAGATAAAGTTGAATTCATTTCTTGTTCTTGATTAGTCGTCTGACAGTAAATTATTGATTTGTTGGCATGCAGAGGCTAGTTGCAATTTCTGGTTGCGGCCATTTGCCACACGAGGAGTGTCCCAAGGCGTTGCTTGCAGCAATATCACCATTCATTAGCAGATTATTAAGTAAGCCAGATATGCAGAGCTAATAGGATGTTTGGTATTAGTTGGATATATAGGCATCTTATCCTAGGGGTGGCAAAATGGGTGTTTTGGGTGTACCCATTAAAGTTAAAATATCCGGATATCCAATGGATTTTTAACTTTAATGGGTAAACCCAAAACACCCAATTTTCCACCCCTATCTTATCCTTTACCCCCACTGGGGAGGGGGAGGGGGAGGAGATATACGTGGTTTGCAAAGTGGATGGGCTTTTGAGTGATCTATTTCCCACCCTTCCCCTTCAATTTGATCTCAAAAGGAAGAGCCTAAGGTCATCTCCTTTTGTGTATTTTTGATGTGTTAGTTTGGAGCCACACCCTCACCCCAAGTATGTGGGTGTTTAGAGCTGTCACATGTAATTCTCTCTCTCTTTATTGGGTTTTCAGTTTCTTGGCGAGGGAGTTCTGATTGATTGTTTATGCCTGTAGAACAGTTGCGGTAATGTACCATTTTCAGTGGGAAATGGGAACGATACGCTGTACATTTTGTCATGAAAAAAGTGAAGAGTGATTGTTGTTTGTTCTGGCAACAGGGAGAAATGGCTTTCAGTATTGAATCAACCTTTTTTTTCCTGTGTTCTCTGATTACATGATTGATTGAAGATTGATCAAGCTTTCTTGAGGGCAAAGGCTTACATACTGCATCAACAGCATACAAAGCCTATATCATACAGGAGAGTCAGCCCCGGATAAGTTTGACTCGAGACTGTTTTTCTTATTTGTGCGTCAACGAAGTTTTGTGCTTAGAAATTGTATCATCCCCAGTTTTAGCAGCCAATTGAGATTGCCAGGGATTATACGGCATTGGAGTGTTGTTAGAGTTAGACAACCCGAAGCAACTGCAGAAGTGAAGAGAAGATATGTACTGTAATTATCATGGGGAATTGTAGTATATCCTTACAACTAAGCATCAACGATGAGAGTTTTTTTATATTTGTGAAAGTGAGCTCTTTGGAGCTTTTTATCCGTGAAAAAATTGAAAGCTCTCTTTCTAGATAGAAATAGCTCTTTCTCTTTCTATGAGCATTTTCATTACTCCACACATTCCCCATGTTAGCCATTAAATTTTAAGAGCTCTACTATTGTAGAAGAAAGTTTGAGCTTTTTATTGTTGACTTGGCATGTAGGAACCACAAACAAGCAATGTAAAAAAGCTCTACGGCTCTACCATTGTGGATGCTTTAAGTTATGAGCCGGTAAACCAAACTAGAAAGACAAAGTTGATAATGGTCTTATTTTGGGTATTTGACTCATTAACGCTTTTAAGAAAATGAAAAACTTTATGCATAAATATTTTACAAACTTTTTTCACTATTCATTATATACATGTAAAAAATTGTTTAGAAAATTAATTACAAGATTATTTATACATTTTTTTTCATTAAATTGTACATGAAACAAACATTTTTAGAAATGTCACTAAAATAAAATTTAAACATTCAATTCAAGTAAGGGGGAAGTAAATCTAACAAAAAATGTGTTCTCTTATTAAATTGTTGTCAATTTGGAGAACTGAAACATTGCTGGACATTGAGTGAATTTGAGACTACAATATGGATCAGATCATCAGAGGCCCTAAATCCCTTTTAATGTGGTCTTTAAAACTTTCCACCACATTTTTTTTACTACTCTCTGTTTCAAAACAAATGACGTTTTAGAAGTTAAATTTTGTTTTAAAATATTTGACGTTTACTATTTTCAAGACATCTTTACTCTTATTTTCCAATTATACCCTCATTCATTAATTGCAAACTATCTCTTGTTTAAGCATTTAATTATCTAACTACTCGGATTTTTAAGGGTACATAAGTCTTTTAAATATTTATTAATTGTATTTTTTAATATATGTGAAAAAGTCTAAAACGACATGTATTTTGAAAGGATTACTAGGTGTCGATATTTTATTGGTTGCATCGATAATAGACCCGCCACTCTAATCGAAAACACCATAACATTGTTACACATGATTTTGTTAGCAAATTTTTGTGCCCCTAATATTCTTCTTCTTTTTTTTAACCTCTCGCCCACATTTTCTTTTCTTTTTCTTTTTTTTGCCTATTTTCAGACAATTACAAGACCAGCTTACAAAAAAGAAAAATGCACAAAAAAAAAGAAAAAGGACCCTCATTAGGGAATGTGTACACCACGCGCCAATAGCACGTCTACTCAAAGCAATAAAACCCGCCCTCTCCCTCACCCTTCCCATTGCTCGAACTGTGCATGGAATACCGTCTCGTGGAGCGTCGTACTGGCAGCATTTCTCTCTCTGTCCACTCCTATTACTACTCTTATGCACCCCCGGCGCATTTTAGCCAGTTCCCCGCCTTGCGCCGTCGTGACCTTCTTTTCGTAGAGAGAGAAATACAAATTTCAGGCGATCACTGAACCCTTCTCTCTCCAGCTTCCATTTGAACCAACTCCGGAACTTGCTATTTCCGGTATATGTTTTCTTTCTCCCACATTGCAAAAGTAGATTTTTCTTACGATTTCCTATTTCGTAGAGTTTCGTTTCTTGGAGCCAATGTGAACTTCCTTAAATTGATCGTTAGTTGCCTTTACTAATGTAAGCGTAACATTCTTCGATTCCTAGGTTTTCGTGTCCTTTGGTTTTGATTTTGAACTAGAAGAGACAACATAGGGAGTTCTTTCATTTTCATCAAGGTATTTTATCACTGCCCCTTTTATTTCAACTAGTATGTTTTAATCGAGAATACTGTGCTGTTGTTATGGTGTGTTTGTTTAAATGGAGTATTGTAATTTTTGAATTTCTAGGTTTTGGGAAGTAGTAAAAGGGTTTGGTTTGTGTTTATGTTAATTTTTATCCTGTTATTGGGCGTCTATTTGATTTGATTTGATTTGGTTTGTTGTCCACAGAGATTAGTTTACATTTTGCACTTATGTGACTGCTGAAGAGGTTCAATGGAATTGTAATGTTTTTGGAATTTTGAGTCCAGTTATAGATTTGTTTTCTCTTAAATTCAGGCCTTCCAAAGACTTAAATAATGTCTCTCTGCCCCGATGATGACGGGAAGGGAGAAGGGAAACTGGAGTTTTCTTGGGGTAGGAAAAGGGAAATCGGCTCCACCGAGGATTGCACTTACTATGAGTCTTTCAAGTATGATGGTGTGGAGTATTTTCTTTATGATTCGGTGTATCTATGGCGTGCTGGTGAATTGGAGCCTTATATAGGCAAGCTAGTCAAAATGTGGGAGACGACAAGCCACAAGAAGAATGTGAAGATTGTGTGGTTTCTTCGACCGGGTGAAGTTCGATGGCATTTGAGAGGTTTGAATCCCCAATCCAACGAAATATTCCTAGCTTCAGGCAAAGGGTTAGGCCTTTACAATGATAATTGCCTGGTAATTAGATCGATTGTCTATGCCTTCCATGTATATCCCTTTCCCCGTATCTTCTCTAAATATATTTGTTCGTGGTTTTTCCTACGTTTCTCCAAAAAATACACGATAACTTCAATTTCATTATTGAAAAGAAAACCGAAGATAGCTCTTTGGGGATGCATCTTTCTTCCCTAAATTCCCTCAGTTACATTTTGACCAGGGAATCATAAATTTTTGTTTTAGTTTCTAGTGACTACTGGAATATCTTCTGGATACTTTCCGGTATGCACTGTACGAAGTTGAACTTAAAGCAACGTTATCTCATATTTTAGGAAGCAATTTCTGGAAAATGCAATATTGTCTGCACATCTAAGGATAAGCGGAATCCTGTAGCATCAGAAGAAGAGTTGAGAAATGCTGACTTTATCTTCCATCGCACTTTTAATGTTGAAAGCTGCATAATATCTGAAAAGTTTCCAGATGTTATAGCCGGACATAAAGGTTAGTAGTTCTTCTGGTGAGAACTTGTCTCTTTCTTAGATTTACAGTTTGGAAATAGAATGTGCTCAAGTTATATGTTTTAGCAAGTATTTGTGAATTATATATCTGTTGTTTTCTGCCTTTCCACAAGGAGTGGCCTGTTTTCAGTTAGGTCTATAATTTAGATCAATAATAAATGTGGACACAAATGTTATATCACGTACTTGTCAAGCACGATCTTTTTAAGAAATAAAGAGCAGAAAAGGAATCTTGAAAGGAAAAAAGATATGGTATTGGAAAATATCCTCTTTTTTTGTAGTGCGATCTGATCAGTGAAGACATGCATGGAGGATTCTTCAATTTTTAGCATTGCGAGTGATAGCAACTCTATGAAAGTTTGGAAACCCGTTGTCATCTAAGTTATTAAAACTAGATCCAACAAGTTCAGCACATATCCTGAGATCATTACCCGTGTGTGTGTGTGTGGGGGGGGGGGGGGGGGGGGGAGCTAGGGAGGTCTATCGATGATTGTTGATCGGCAATAAATGTTCCCTCTTATGGCTCCAGTTTACGCTACCAGTAGTGTCCTAGATGTTTAATTTGATGTGTGAAGAATGTAAATCAGAATTCGGAAGCATAGTTTCTGAGAACAAGAAGGGGGAGCAGTATAGTCAACTAAGTTTGCAAGCATAGTTATGATTTTTGATGGTGAGCTTGAAAAGATAGTAGGGTAATTGAATCGGTAGGTTAGCACTATGTCTTGCTTCTGGTTTGTGCTTTACGAGTTTTCTTACTGACTTTGCTTGGTCATTAATGTCTTGAGGAACACTCAGATGACTCTAACAGTGAAATAACAGCATATGCTATTGAACCTTTTCTGTATTATATAACCGTGCATGGTTTCATTCAATTTCCCCCTTTCCAATTATAGTTCCAGGTCATTACAAGACCTAATAAATATTAATTGAAGAGAGTGCCTCATCTGAATTATATTCTTATAACCTGATTTGGCCTTTTTGTATCATCCTTGGTGATTGAGTCAAATTAAATGGTGCATATGGAGCTTCAGTTCACTATTTGACAGTATGGAATCCGAGCTAAAGGTTTAAATTGAGTTAACAGATTATTGAAATGGCTAATTGATGCATCAAATCTTCATCATTGGTAGGATCAACAAGCAATATTGTTTCTCTGCCTGAGGAAAGAATTATATTTTTGGATGTTACTTGTTCACTTTTCTAAATATTTATGATCTCCAATATGACTCCTTTTTTTTCGCTCAGCTAAATCGTGAAATTCGTGTTTCATTTACATTAATGGATGCAGTGGACTGTTTCTTTAATCAGAGGAGAGATCAAAAAGTCGTTCATCACTCCAAACCGGTAGGAATTTTAAGCAAGAGGCCTGGTATGCCAGCTTCATCTTCCAAGCGTGAAACAGATACAACTGTGGGAAGAGTAAAAGAGGAACGCTTTCAGAGGAGCAGTAAGTCAGATGATCACCCAATGAAGAAAAGGAAGCTTGAAGGTATTTCTGGTTTATGTTTGCAGAACTTTACTTGCTGTCCAAATTTGTCTACTTTATACATGAAGTTGATCAAAGACTTTGTGGTGCTATACAAGGTGATTCTAATGTGAAGTCAGACAAGCCACCTCAATCAATTGTTGAAAAGACAACTGGTCCCCAAGTTGAGGAGCGTATAAGAAGACCATCTGTGGCAAAAGAGGAACGATCTCGGAGGATCACGGAGTCAGATAATCACCCAATGAAGAAACAGAAGGTTGAAGGTATTTCTGGTATATGTTTGCAGCTCTTTACTCTGTCCGAATTTGTTTCAACCTTCAAGTTTATATATGAAGTTGATCGAAGTCTTTGTGGTAATATACAGGTGATTCCAATATAAAGCCGGAGAAGGCTCCTCAGTCAATTGTTGAAAAACCCAAGAGTATAACTGAACCTCAAGAGGAGCTTATGAGAAGACCATCTGTGGTGAAGTTTAATATTCATTCCTAACCTTGATTGACCAATGAACAATGAACTTTTGATGGTCAATTTTGTCAGTTGCTTTGCATGAGATGACTGTATAGTCTGAGTAATTGCTCTAAACTTTAAAGCTTTGTCGTAACATCTCATCTTCATGAACGCAGGATTCAAGCACATGGTTCAAGCAACAAGTGAGTCCATTCTTATACTATTAAAATACCAAAAAATAGAAACTAAATAAATAAATAATAAAAATTAAGTTCGTAACTTTTAAAGCCAGCTGCTTGCTTAGTTATCATATCGAGGTTGAGATTAGCGATCTTTTGGATTTGTCCAAGCAACATTACTCTGTAATCTGTAATTTCTTAGAACATGCTGAAAATCATGTTGAGATCCCTATGTATATTATTTTTTTTCATTACACCAAACACTTATTTTCTTTGTTTTCTGTCCTCTCACCCAGCCTTGGGAGGAAAGATTGCGGAGGGCTCATGTTGATGGCTCCCTTGTACTGCTTGAGAATTTGCATCCATCCTGTTCATCATCTGAAGTAGAGGTATGTTTTTTCCTGTCGTCTTTCTGTATTATTGTTGGTGTATACCAAACTATGTTTTGTAATTTATTTCATAAGTCCTTGTCGCCTTCTATAGAATATCTGGTTAAGAGGTTCATTTTCCATATACAAACTTCGCTGTAGTATCCCACATTTTAAGTTAGTGATTTAAGTGTTAAATTTTTTTAAAAAAAATCGTAATATAAGAATTAGTGAGCACGTTTGGACTAGGAGAAATTAGTGGTGTTGGTTTTAAGTGGGGCAACATGTAAGGTCCAGCCTGCTTGTAATCTTGTATATTTGAAGGAGGTGTAAATGGTTTTATTATCTTGGTTGATGACTCATCTTAACAAGTAAAATATCTAGGTCATTTAAATATTGGCATGGTACACCATCAGTCCATCATTTGAAGCTATAAATTCGGATGGCTTCGGCAGAGTGAAGGAGTGCAAAAAATATATGTTTCGTTTTATCAAAGCATGAGCCGTGCAGTTCGATTTTGGTGAAATAATATGGTGATCAAGTTTAACATTTTTAGGTAAGGGAGACTATGCAGTATCGATTCCGTGTCAGTTATTTTTTTATTTTTTTTTGTCTCTGTATTATCATCGTACTCCATTTTATTGATACATATTTCGATTGATCGGTACCTTTGATAATTGCTTTGAAATTGAAATTGCTCCGTAAATACTACGGTTATTGAAAACATGCTATATGTGTTATTGATTCTCAAATATGAGATTTGTTATATGGAATAGTTATGATGTATCTAATTATGTGATGGTCGCAGTTGACTCGGTTATATTAGTTATTATGTTTGTGTTGGGTCGGCTCCGTTGAGGGCGACCAACGTTTGATTCGGTTATTATTGTTAAGCCACTAGACCAGAACATAATTAGTGCACCAAACTCTGAAGTATGATTAATTGATGTTTGGTTTATGAAAATATGAGTCTTATTGGCATGTCCATAGTTATAATTTCATGGACAGTGTTATATGATATATGTATTTCATTGGCTTCTGTGATACTGTGTATCCCCTTTCTTACTAGGCCCCCAAGCTCACCCCCTCCAGTTTGTAGTTTTGCAGTTGACTGTTGACTGATGATTGAGACAGAATTGGGGTGGAGCGATTAATAGATCATTTTGGATGATTAGTGAAGCTTTGTATTGTATTTTAGAGATTTAAGTTGTAATATTTGATAATTATGGAACGGAAAATTTTCGGGTTGTCATAGTTGGTATCCGAGCAAAACTTGGCAAGGCTCACTCGGGGATAAGATCTTGGGATATAAGGATGAACATTTTTGAGGTTTAGATTAAGGTGAATTTGCGGACGAATTTTTTAAGGAGGAAAGATTGTAATACCCCAAAATTTGAGGTTGTCAATATACAGTCAAAGAAAATAGAAACGAAAAGAAAATGAGAAAAAAAGTGTAGGACGGATTTGACTCATGAATTGTTATTGTTGGTGTACACACCAAGTTGGGATGTATAGTATGAGGTGTGGCTTTATAGGCTCCTACGTAAATGACTAATGTTTTCTTAGAGATATTTAGACATATATACATGGTCATTCTATCCATACACTATTTTAGCACAAAAAGAAAATAAGGTCAGTATGATAAAAGAGAGAACATAAGTATTTGGTTCAAGGTGCGATCGTGATTAATTAATTTGGTGTTTCGTCTTTTATCAGTTTTGAGGTAAGGTAGACTACGCAATATCACCGAGGCCAGTGGAAAACAAATACCCAAATAACAATGCTCATGAAGTTATAAAATATGGACATGCCAATAAGACTCTCATTCATTTCATAAATCGAATAACAATCAATCATACTTCACAGTTCGGTGTACTAATTATGTCGGGCTCAGTGGCTTAACAATATTAACTGAATCAAATTGTTGGCCGCCCTCAACGGAGCCAGATCCAACACAATAACCAAGTCCACTGCGACCGTCACATAATTAACTACTCGCAACTATTCCATATAACCACTCTCATCTTTGAGAACCAATAACACATACTCCCTCCGTCCCATAACCATGTGGACAAATTTCCATTTTGGGTGTCCCATTGTTAAGTTACACTTTCTAAAATGGTAAAGAATCTTTACTATTCCTCTCACTCATTCTCTCTCCTACTTTACTTTTATACTCACAACACCAATCAACCTACTATTCCCTACCTCACTTTCTCTCTCCTTCTTCACTTTTCGCACTCACAACAACTATCCACTAATATTCATTCCTTAATTCCCATGCAAAACCCATTTTGTCCACATAGTTATGGGACGGAGGGAGTATAGCATGCTTTCAGTATAGCCGTATATATACGGAGCAATTTCAGTACTAAATCAATTTTCAAATCCGACCTATCAATCGAAATACATATCAATAAAATGGAGTAGTACGATAAGACGGATAAAAAAAACTGACACAAAATCGACACTGCGTAGTCTCCCTTACCTCAAAAATTCTAAAGCCGGAACATCAAATCAATCGCCATAATCAAAACTCAAACCAAACGAACTGTATTTTCATTTATCTCTCTCGGCTCTAGTGCAGAAACTTGGTGAATTATACTTTATATATATAGATCCTGATTAATATGATGAGTCTCCACCCAAAACCTACCTCATTGTACAATTTTTACGCCACCATCTTGAGTAACTTTAGCCACGTGAAACACCAAATAGTGGGAACCTATTTTTTTTCCATGAAACACTTAGGGCCCACTTAGTTAAAACAACAATATAATTCTTAACCTCAATCTGTGTCACAACTATTTCTTTTTCTTTTTTTGTTGTTTAAGTTGTCTAGCTCATTAATACTAAAATATATTTTTGACTAACTTATTTTTGGGATATTACATTCGCTCAGTCCACACTATATCTGCTTTCATCCCTTCAGAGGCAATATTGTATTTCACAGGGTTAATACTATGTACTCAACAAGTTTGATTGACTGATAGGATTTGACTCTCAGTTATGATAGCTGATGGGACTGCT
The DNA here is from genome assembly GCA_026119855.1 of Campanula takesimana. Classification (NCBI taxonomy): domain Eukaryota; kingdom Viridiplantae; phylum Streptophyta; class Magnoliopsida; order Asterales; family Campanulaceae; genus Campanula; species Campanula takesimana. The sequence goes on from JAOWBW010000344.1 coordinate 890,830, forward strand.
GAACCCTCATTATGTTCTCTTTACGTTATTGTTGCAGCATTTTACGGTTTTACCTCATAATGAATGTATAAATTTTGTACAACACAGAAGTTTGTCATTATGGTTAACCCTCATTATGCCTATGAAAGCTTCTAACATTTTATATAGTTTATTCAGCTATTCATAAATTTCGATGAAAAGGAAATTAATGTCTGAATTAATTTTGTACAAGTCTAAACCTTTTTGCAGCGCAGGATGCTTTTAAAGAAAAATACAAATAAATTACTCTGCATCATTATTAATGTTGAAGAAGACAGAAGTCATGGTTTGTATTTCCTCTTGCTTCTGCAGGAAATTGTGAGAAATGCTCTCAACATAAAGGCTAGTGCGAAGATGATACCCCACAACACCTTTTCTAGCCCACACTATGGTAAGGGTTTTCCTGCTGGCTTTCTTTTTTTTTCTTTTTTTTTTTTTTTTCGTTCGCTTGTATGACTATGGGCTAACAATGGGACTTGCAACCATTTAATGTACTTCTGCAAACAGGAAAAGCTCTTGTTATATTCAAATCAAAAAACGAAGCAGACTTTGCTGTTTCTGAGTTAAAGAAGAAATGCCTGATGCTCGGAGATAGAAGGTAATGTAGTGATTCCCTATGCTCTATTAATTTGCCATGGGCAGGTCTAATTTACTTTCATCATCTGGATCATTTAGAAAACTGCTCTGTTCTAAAAGTCGCTCGCCTAGGCCGTCTAGGCGCTAGGGGGCCATAACACGCCGTGATAAAATTCAAATCCGCCAAGAAAATTCGTTCCGTCAAAAGATCGCCGCTTAGGCGCCCTAGGAGCCGACTATTCGGGCTGGGCGCCGCCTATTGCTGAGATACGCCTTGTTGTTTTGATACGAAGAAAAATACAAATTTGGTCCTAGAACTTCGTCATTTCTTATTAGTATAAATTCCAAAAAAATCCTCATTAAATATTTGTTATGTCGCCCTGCTGTGCAGTTGTGGAACTGGAAGTCTGGAAGCTTAGCAAAACAAAGATCATTTATTTATAATAATACATGCCTAAAACCTAGGCTTCATCTAAGCCCCACCTAGGCACTTTAGGCGCTAGGCCCGGCTCCGGCTTCTAGCGGCCACCTAACGATTTTTAGAACCTTGGAAAATTGTCATTCTAAAGCGATATATCAAATTATCTACCGGTCTAAACACACATGCACACATATATTTATATAGCAAGAACAAATAACCGGAGGTCGGCTAAAAAAACCAAACAAACTGGTGGTCTTTTTATACTTTCTCAAGAATACAATTTGGCTGGTTTGAAGTTGTGTTAACATAACTGTCTCCGCTTGATGACTTGCTGTCGGGTACAGGAATCCTTATGTCCATAGAGATGCATCATAAGAAATATTTTCTGTTTGAGCACAAACCAAGAAAATACTTGATTACTTCAAAGGTCCATCCATGTTAGTTATGCTCATTCTACATGACAAATTAAATTTACCAACGATCTTATAATTTCTCTGTTGATGCCCATTGCCAAACCTCATCCTCTCTATAAGTTTTACCTGTCGAGGCTACTTCCATTGTCTGTCATGTGTGTTTGTATATAGTTTTGGCTCAATACACATTTTCGTTGTACTTTGGGCGTATATTCATCTTGGTAACTATACTTGTGAACATTCAATATTGCCACTGTATATGGCATACTTGTCCATTTTAGTCGCAAAGGCCAAAATCAGTAACTTTTCTGGGAAAACAACAATCTTCTAGTACAAAATTTGGCTTCTATAGGTGTAACGACTAGAGCCCAGAGGCTCGACCCGCTGCATAAGCCCCACACATTAATTCACTGAGCACAAACAAATTGGGTCTACTTGACTTCCCACATGCCCACCCAAAAGTTCATGGATGCTATTGGTGCTCAATGGTAGCTTTGTGGGCTTATAAATAGCGTACTAAATTCTCACACCTAACCGATGTGAGATGAGGTATATCACAATCTCCCTCACCCAAATCCTTGAGTTCCCTGGCAAGGCCGAAACAATACCAAGATCGTACCCCCGGGCGAGGTCGCAATCCTTACGGCCAGGGTTCTTGTCTGATACCATTTGTAGTGACCAGAACCCGAAGACTTGATCCGTTACATAAGCACCATACACTGGCCCACTGAACACAAACAACTTGGTCCACTTGGCTTCTCACAGATCTGCCCAAAAGTCCTGGATGTTATTGGTGCTTAATGGTATTATGGTGGAAGCTTATATGTTACTCCATCCGTCTCAAAATAGATGTCGTTTTGGAGTATTTCACATATATTAAGAAATGTCATTAATGTATGTGAAGAAGTCCCAAATACCCCTAAAGTGATTCAACTACCTAGGTAATTAAATGGTTAGGTAAGAGATAGTTCACTATCATTATTAAGGGTATAATTGGTATAAAGCAATAAAAAAGCTTTGAAAATAGTGAAATGACAAGTATTTTGAGACAAAATTTAACTCCCAAAACGACATCTATTTTGAGACGGAGGGAGTACAACCAAATCCCACACCATTCTGATGGTGGAAGCAAATTTTGACATTCATTTTGGGACGGAGGTAGTATAATTTATGAGTATTATGGTAAAGTAAAACTAGCAACACGTTATTTCAGTTTTCGTTGCTTTGGTCAATGGACTAAAACTCTTATATTTTTTGGATGATTATTCTGTCTATTATTGATCATATTTCAGTTTTTTCTGAATGTTACCAAAAGTTTGTAATAGTACTTCCTTGTTCCTCAGGCCAGTTATTGGTCGTAAAGCACCAATAAGGGAGCCTGGTTGCTCTTCAAGATTTGTGGGGCATTTGGCTATTGAGAAGTTAAGATTCCAAAATCAGCATGCTGATATGGTAATTTCTATCTCTTGTTTATTACTCCCACCGCGGAAAGATAGTACTATTTGGTTTTTGATGGTCAACACAAGGGAACTTTGACCATATATTAATGTCAACTTAATCATCCCAATGGAATTCTATAAAATAGTTATTGATGTATCACCTAATGATTTGTCAATAACATAATTCGATTAACATTATCAAAAACCAAATGGGAATATCTTTCTAGGACGGAGGGAAAATTTCACTTCATTAACCTTTCTTTAGTTCGTGTGGTTGCGCTTGTAAAGTAATATTGCCATTTCTTTAGAGGGATGCAGTGTCAACATCACACTGCGCACAGCCCAACACTATCGAGTATGAGATGGCGATGGAGTGGCGTGTATTACAAGAGCAAGCAAATATTTGGTGGAATGCATTACACAAGGTAAACGTTAGACCAATCTCTTTGGACATTCATTTTGGGCCAGACATTTTGGACATTCATTTTGGGACGGAGGGAGTAACTAATAATAACACCCCTTCCATTGTGCAGAAACATTTCAAGGCAATTGCTGACCTCGGCAAAACACTCTTTTACAAGTAACCCTCCATGCATGCAGCAGAAATGGGAAAGCCGAACTATTATTTGACCAAACGCTGATCCTCTTGTGAATTGATATTCTTTTTTGGACTCTCTTCCCTTTGTACCATGCCACATACACAGTGAATGACCTAACCTTTCTATTTAGGAAATATACATTTCTTGTGATATAAACACAGAATAGAGAAATGAGGGTGTCTCCTTTTTGGTCAGTATAGAGACACCTATGCATATAGGGCCTTAGACAGGGAAGAGAGATGAGATATAGTTCTAATTAGGAAAAGGAGGTAATGCAGATGCTGTTGTACAAATTGTCCATTCATTCTCACTGCTTGCAAGTGTATATTTTGCTATTAGAAATGCACTTTTACTTATATATGACAAGCAGGATCAGTTGTTCTGGTACTCGCGTTTAGCTTAAAAGGGTGATCCGATCCCATCCGATCCTACTCTTTGGAGGATTTGTTGATGAGAGACTTGTGAATGTGAGGGATGACTCCTCCACCAGCAATGGTTCCTTTAATAAGGGTGGTGTCAAGCTCTTCATCCCCTCTTATGGCTAGCTGCAAATGTCGAGGTGTTATTCTCTTCACCTTCAGATCTTTACTCGCGTTCCCTGCCAACTCCAGCAGTTAGATACTCTAGTATGGCTGCTGTGTAAACGGCAGCTGTTGCTCCAACTCTTCCATTTGCTGAAACCCTCGTCTTTAAAAGTCGATGAACACGGCCCACTGGGAACTGCAAAGATTATGTAACATTAACGATTTCAAATAATAATTATAAAGCAAATTCACCTTGAAATAAGAATATGGTACTCTCTCTCCGTCACAATTAAATGTCACACTTTCCGTTTTGGTCCGTCCCAAAATAAATGTCGCATTTCTAAATTAGGAAAAAGTCTTAGATCATTTTTACCATTCTACCATCAATATATGCAAATAAATAAAACACATTTCCTATTATTTCTCCAATCATTTTTAGATCAATATTTTATCTCCATCATGCTGCAAGCCTTTCTTCACCTCTTCTTCCAAGGAAAGGAACTAAAAATACTGGAGTGCTTGAATCCAATAAATTCGGGTCTCTGTTGGATATATGACTCCATTCATTCCCAAAACATAGCTCAGAAGAAGTGAATCGTAGTATAGTGAAATACAGAAGGTTTTGGGTAAAAACAGAAGTTCAAAGGATTCATGCATACACAGTTACACAAATTCAAAATCAGCCCCCTCAAAGAAAAACGGAATTTCATTGAAATTTGCAACTCTTAATGACATCAAGTCAGATTAACATGCTCAAGCAAGAATATATGTATAGTTATAGTTTCAGATATGAACATCACATGTCCTACAGTTACACTCAACAAATAAAAGGATGGGAAATAAAAAGTCACAAAATATGTTCATTGCAATGAACCAGCAGTTGCACACACACAAACATAAAATAAAATTCTAATGAAAGCATCCTCTGACACGAGAATTATATCAATATTTTCACAGAATTACAAGTGCTATGATCTAATGACTTGCATCCACTATTCCAACAATGGTTGATTCGCTTCAACCCGAAAATAGACAACTAGCAGAGCTTTCTCAAGAAAATCAAAACAGTATCTGAAACAGAGCATCTCAAATCTGTCCACTACATCTTGTATACATACACAAATGCAAAATGCAAGGACCATTTTGGAGTCTTCAGTCAAAAGATACAGCTATGGTGAAAGGAATATGTCTCGAGGATTTGACTTTCATCCCCGTCTCCCCATGCTGTCATGATTTTTCAGCTAAATCGACAAAATGATGTGAATTCCTAAGCTGACATTGCCATCTAAGCTATCCAACACTTACAATAATATTTTAACGGACTCAAACTAGAATGAGGTGGTCTCCCATGAGAACAAGGGGATCCGTCTCATGTATGAGACGGGTCGCTCCATGACCCATGTGGCATGACCCGCTACGTGGCAGTCTCCCATAGGTCAATTTTTAATTTATTTTTTTAGTTTTTATATTATTTTTCGGCTTTTCCGTCGTTTACCAAAAGTAATAGTTACCATAACTTAATGTAATGACGGTATACATATAAAGTAACATTGTTCATAAGTAAACGTAACACCTGTTATACAAAAACAAAAGCTCGTTTTACTCATTTTTTCAAATGTAATACTAACTATAATTACATGTAACCCAAACAATATCTAAATGTTATGTTGTGGATATGGCCCTCCACTACCCAAGCAAACCCACAAGAACAATAAGAGCACACAAACAAAGCACAAAAATCAAAGCACAGAAAGAACATAGAAATTGTTAACCCAGTTCGTCAATATGTTTGACTACGTCTGGGGGCACTACCAAGCCAGGATCTTGCACTATAATATGTTAAATCTGAGTTACAATGAGTATGGGGGCGGAACATTGCTTATATAGGCACCCTAGAATAAGACCTAAACCTAAACATAAGAGAAATCCCGAAAATACTGCTATTCCCGAATTTACTGTGCGCGGCACCAGGCGCCCGCCTGGATAGGCACAGGCGCCCGCTTACAAGCCTCCTCCAGAAATCGGACAAACTGATCAAACCGAGCGCCCGCCTGGTATGCCTCAAGCGCCCGCCTGGAATGCTGGCAGATTTTCTTCTCTTTGTTTCTTTGATGATCTCTATTCTGACAATCTCCCACCTAGAGATCAACCGCGTATACAAGCCCCGTATCCGTTCTTCAACTCATCCTTGGTGTCTTCCTAGTGCTCACCTCGATCATGGTAGTGCCTTCCTCCTCTCCTATTCTCCAAGCCCAATTGAAGCTATGCATAGCTTCAACTTTTCAAGGTTTACAACCTTGGTCAACATGTCAGCCGGGTTTTCCGATCCCAAAATCTTCTCCAGCCTTAAGATCTTCCTCTCCAAGAGATGCCTGATGTAATGAAACCTCAGCTCGATGTGCTTCGTCCTAGAATGAAACGCCGGATTCCTTGCTAGATGAATTGCACTCTGACTGTCACTGTAGAGAGCATTACCACTTCGCGTCTTCCCAAGTTCACCCAAGAAGTTCTGCAACCATACCATCTCTTTGCTTGCCTCTGTCACTGCCACATATTCTGCTTCCGCAGTCGACTGAGCCACGATCTTCTGCAATTTAGAAGCCCAGGAGATTAACGTACCACCCAATGTGAAAACATAGCCCGTAGTACTTCTCCTCTTGTCTAGATCACTTGATGCCAAATCCGCATCAACATAACCCGCTAACACGACATCCTTGCTTGAGAAACACAGAGCCTTACCAGCAGTACCCTTTAAGTAACGCAGAATCTATTTAACCGCTTCCCAATGTTGCTTCCCAGGATTGCCCATGTACCGGCTGACTACTCCCACAGCATGTGCAATATCCGGCCTTGTACACACCATTGCATACATTAGACTCCCCACTGCCGAAGCATATGGAGTCCTCTCCATCTTGTCACGCTCCTCCTTGCCCTTAGGGTGAGTCCTTCTCGGATAGCTTGAAATGCATACCCAATGGTGTCCCTGTTGGCTTCGCCTCTTCCATGCAAAACCTTGTCAAGACTTTCTCAACGTATTCTGCTTGTGAAAGAACCAACTTACCCAACTCCCTATTCCGGTCAATCCGCATGCCCAAGATTTTTCTGGCCTCCCCCAAATCCTTCATCTCGAACCGTTCTGACAACTGAGCCTTCAATATGTTTACCTCTCTAACGCTAGAGCCCGCTATTAGCATGTCATCCACATATAACAGCAAGATTATGTACCCATTGTCCGTGTTCTTGAAGTAGCAACAATGATCCGCCTCACATCTGACAAAATTAATGTCATGCATGAATCCATCGAACTTCCTGTACCACTGCCTAGGAGCTTGTTTAAGGCCATACAAGCTCTTAGTCAACCTGCAAACCAGTTCCTCGTTACCCTTAGACAAGTAACCCTCTGGTTGTACCATGTAAATTTCTTCCTCCAAATCACCATGAAGAAAGGCCGTCTTTACATCCATCTGTTCCAGCAACAAGTTATCCGCCACTACTATCCCCAGAAGCATTCTGATAGTGGTCATCTTCACAACAGGAGTGAATACCTCGGTGTAGTCAATACCGTACTTTTGCTGAAACCCTTTTACTACCAACCTTGCCTTGTCACGCTTACTGCCGTTTGCTTCCTCCTTGATCCGGTAAACCCACTTGTTATGCAATGCCTTCTTCCCCTTAGGCAGTCTAATCAACTCCCAAGTTTTGTTGGCTTTCAATGAGTCCATCTCATCATCCATCGCAGCTTTCCACTTATCACAAAGTGAACTACGAACAGCCTTCGCATAACATTCTGGTTCCCCACTATCTGTCAACAACAAATAGTAATTTGAAGGAGTATACCTGTCAGGTGATCCACGCAATCTGCTAGATCTACGCAGCGGAATATCCGGTTCTGGAGTATGTGGTTCATCTTCAGTGACCCCCTGACCATGGTCATCATGAACCGTCCTGCTCCCACCCGAGTCTGGAATGTCCACCTCGACAACCTCCGGTTCCGAACTAATATCATCAGATGCCCCCTTTCTGTCCTTGTACAATACCTGTTCATTGAATACCACATCTCGACTACGAATAATTTTATGGTTTTGGTCATCCCAAAACTTATACCCGAAGTCATCCCCGCCATACCCAATAAACGTACATTTTACAGATTTTGCATCTAACTTAGTTCTATCAGCAGAATCAATATGAACATATGAAACGCAGCCAAATATGCGAAGAAAGGACAGATTTACCTGCTTGCCACTCCATGCTTCCTCTGGAATTCCATTCCCCAATGGTACCGGTGGTCCCCTATTGATCAAGAAAGCCACCGTGTCAACTGCATATGCCCAAAACGTCTTCGGAAGTCCACACTTCAACCTCATACTTCTAGCCCGCTCGTTCAATGTCCTGTTCATCCTTTCTACAACCCCGTTGTGTTGTGGTGTGCCCTTTGGAGTCTTCTCCATACGAATCCCATTCGCTGCACAATATTCCCTAAACTCCCCGAGCTCATACTCCCCTCCGTTATCTGATCTCAAGCACTTAAGCTTAAGTCCCGTCTGATTCTCCACCAAGGCCCTCCACTTCTTGAATACCTCGAAAGCTTCATCTTTCCCCTTCAAGAAGTAGACCCAGACCTTCCTTGTTGAATCATCAATGAAGGTCATGTAATATGATGTACCACCCAGAGAAGTTACCGGAGATGGTCCCCACAAATCCGTATGAACCAGTTCTAACTTTGCTTCCCTCAAAGCCCTACCTGTCCTCGAGAAATTACTTCTCGCCTGTTTGCCAAACACACAATCTTCACAGATCCCCACGTCGACTGTCTTCAAGCCCGGTAGTAGTCCCTTTGAGCAAAGTACCTTCATCCCCTTCTCACTCATGTGACCCAATCGACAGTGCCACAAATCCGTATCACCCTTGGCTGATGCCACCGCGATACTTGATTTGGTGTTATTCGCCAAATACAATGTCCCCTCTTTATTACCCCGAGCGATCTCAGAATCCTCCTTAGTAATAACCCAGTTCCTGCAGCCGAATGTTACCTTGTAACCTTCTTCGTCCAACTGCCCAACTGATAATAGGTTCTTTTTCAAACCCGGAATGTGCCTAACCCCGTTCAGATGTAAGACCTTCCAGTCCGATGCTCCTATTCTGACATCCCCCTTCCCCTTGATTTTCAAAGTCTCGCCATCCGCCAGATAGACCTTACCGAAATCACCGGAAGTATAATTCTCCATCTCTTCTGCATGCCCGCAAGAGCGAAATGATGCCCCCGAATCCAGCACCCATGATTCTAGTGCACTACTAACACTCAGAACCAGTACATCATCACCTTCGACTGTCACATTCACCGAATTGTCCCCACGATTGGGACAATCCTTTTTGTAGTGTCCTAACTCCTTGCAATGATAACACTGCACCGATCCTTTCGCAACCCTTGGTTTATCTCTGATCTCCACGGCCTTGCCCTTACCACCCACTACGTTTTCCCTTGATTCAGTTCTCCCCTTATTGCTAGTACCCGGCCTTCCCCTGCTAGCAGTAGCTAAGGCCGATCCCGAAGTAGACGATGTCCCCAACTTCTTCAAACGATTTTCCTCGCCCAACAAGAAATCCTTAACATCATCAAACTTCAACTTGTTCTTACCCGCTGAAGTATTGATCGCTGTCACCGTTCCGCTCCAACTTCCTTGTAAAGATGCTAGCAACAAGCACGCATGAACCTCATCATCAAACGTAATATCCAGCGCAGTCAATGAGTCTATAACATCCATAAACTCATCGATGTGCTTAGCTAAGGATCCTCCCTCTTGCATCTTGAGACTACCCATCTTGCGTATCAAATCAACCTTGTTTGCAGCAGATGGAGTTTCAAATCTCTCAGTAAGATAATCCAATAGCTCCTTTGTGGTCTTCGCCTTCTTGGTAGTCTTCGCGATCCACTTTGACAAAGTAGATCTAACCACCCCTAGGGCCTTCCGATCCATGAGATCCCAATCTTCTTGCTTTTCTCCTTCCGGTTTGACACCCTTTAGAGGCTTATAGAGATCTTTGTTGTACAAGATATCCTCTATTTGCATCCTCCAAAACCCGTAGTCAGAACCATCAAATTTCTCCACCGCTTGTTTGTCCTTGCCCATTCTTGATTGCTTGACAACACCCAATCGCTCGATAAACCAATCGGTCGATTAACCCTGATCTCCAACCAGAGCTCTGATACCAGTTGTTATGGATATGGCCCTCCACTACCCAAGCAAACCCACAAGAACAATAAGAGCACACAAACAAAGCACAAGAAATCAAAGCACAGAAAGAACACAGAAATTGTTAACCCAGTTCGTCAATATGTTTGACTACGTCTGGGGGCACTACCAAGCCAGGATCTTGCACTATAATATGTTAAATCTGAGTTACAATGAGTATGGGGGCGGAACATTGCTTATATAGGCACCCTAGAATAAGACCTAAACCTAAACATAAGAGAAATCCCGAAAATACTGCTATTCCCGAATTTACTGTGCGCGGCACCAGGCGCCCGCCTGGATAGGCACAGGCGCCCGCTTACAAGCCTCCTCCAGAAATCGGACAAACTGATCAAACCGAGCGCCCGCCTGGTATGCCTCAAGCGCCCGCCTGGAATGCTGGCAGATTTTCTTCTCTTTGTTTCTTTGATGATCTCTATTCTAACATGTTGTTATCATTTATACTGAAATGTAATAATGCTTTTGCAAAAAATGTAAAATATTGTGTATTTTGATTTAATTTTTTGAAATAAAGTAACATTTGAAAAGTAACAACTAATATATATGAATGTAATAAAAGAAATTATAACATATTTCTATAGATAATGTAATACTTTTACATGTAACACTAATCAAGTGTTTTTAGCTCTAAAAATATAAATGGTTGAATTATTACTTTTTCTATACATATGTGTTACAATTATGTATAAACATTATTACATATAAGTAACACGTTCGTTACATTTTAGTTGTAATAAGTATTACTTTTGGCAAACGAAGAAAACATAGAAAAAACACAGTTACTTTTCTGTATATATGTATTACTTTTATGTATACAAACTGTTAGTTTATATGTATACAGTCATTACATTAAGTTATAGTAACTATTACTTTTGACAAACCGAAAAAAAAAAAAAAAAAATAATTAAAATTTTTTTTTAAAAAAAATTTGGGGGGGGGGGGGGCTATTATAGGCTGCCACGTGGCAGGGTTGACCCCTGAGTCCTAGAGCCAGTTCAATGGGCCCGATCGGACGGGTAAAAAAAAACCCGGGTAGTGCATTCCGCACAAGAGTTTTTGTCTAACTAGAATCAACTCCCACCACAATTACACCCATATATTTGGGTACCAAGTCTTAGCTTCAATGCACCCCAAGTTTTCAACCCCAATTGTACAAATCATCAAATCCCATTATTCCCTGAAAAATAAAGCAAGGCAAAACAGATAGCTCCTCCTCCTAAACCCCAGTTGTCCCAAATCTTCTTTCCATTAACTTGAAAAGTAAACAGATAGCCACTTAAACACCCCCAAGAGATTAAAGTAACAAGATTATCCGTTTCTCATAACTTCGAAATAGATTGAGTTAAATTTGAAATAAATTGCCAGATACAATTCCTAAATTCGAACAAATCGGAACAAAACAGTAATTCCGAACGAAATCAACATGAGTTGGTTTTGGGGGAAACTAGTTCCTCCATAAGTTATAAAAAGTCCTGTTTTTTTTAACCCTTCTTAAACCCTAAAAGGCCTAAACCCTAAACCTTAAACCCTAAACTTTAAACATTAACCCATATTAAAACAAGACTTTTTATAACTTATGGAGAAACTAGTTTCTCCCAATATTTTCTCAATCAACATAATTACACGCTCCCGCACACACACACACACACATTGGGAGAGGGAGGGAATTAGTGAGGGGCATAAGTGACGTGAAACGCAGCGGAAAGATAACAAGAATTGATCGAAATCAACCCTTTAGAACAATAGGATGAAGATCCCTCTAACAATAATCCCCAAAGAGATTATTCTGCAAGCCAATTGAATGACTTAGGTTTACACAAGATGTGCAAAAGTTGCAATTGAATAATACTCCCTCCGTCCCATTTCAAATTGCAAAACTTGCCAAAAAGGGTGTCCCAACTAAAATTGCAAAATAAAAAAATGGCAAGTTTTAACCCACTTGCACACTCACATCCATTAACCCACTAACTATTTTCTACCCCACTTTCTCTCTCCCACTCAACTATCAACACTCACAACACATCACCTTTTTCACTTTTTCCCTTAATCCCCGTACCAACCTAGTATTTGCAATTTGAAATGGGATGGAGGGAGTAAGATCAAAGAATAATATTTACAAACCCTAAAATAGGTTTTATACTCCCAAAAACGAAAGCAACAAAAATACCAAAAATACCCTAAAGTGTTTAATTAAACCGAAAACGAAAACTGGGAAAATTCCTGTGCGGCGAGCGGGCGCTCGCCCTAGACCAGGCGGGCGCTCGGTGTGAATCAGACGATCGGCCAAATTTCACTGAGGTAAGCGGGCGCTCGGGTGAGGTCGAGCGGGCGCCTGGTTGCCGAACTGCTCTACTGCGCTGCATCATGCTCCCCCACTTCAAAAGGATTCGTCCTTGAATCCACATCAACATAAAGAGAAACATCCAGGTGATAATCAACCAAATCCGAGACATTAAAAGTTGGGGAGATATTCCACCCATCCGGAAAATCCACAACATATGCATTATCATTAATCTTCGTCAAAATCTTGCACGGACCAATCTTCTTGGGATGAAGCTTATTATACGTACCTTGTGGAATACGCTCCTTGCGCAAATGGACCATGACTAAGTCACCCACATTGAAAACCTTTGACCGCCGGCGCTTGTCCGCATGAGCTTTGTACTTTGCGTTCGACGCCTCAATGTTCGTCTTCACTGCATTCTGGACTGCTTCAATCTTCTCCGCCATGTGCTCAGCTGTAATGCTATAACCCGGAAGCTTTGGCAAAGGAACCAAATCAAGAGTGTGGGTGGGAGGTCGTTGGTAAACAACCTCAAAAGGAGTCTTCTTCGTAGTGCGATTGGGCATGTTGTTGAAGGAAAATTCAGCTGTAGCCAAAACCAAATCCCACTTCTTGGGGTGATCACCACACAAACAACGAATCATCGAACCTAATGTGCGATTAACCACCTCCGTTTGTCCATCCGTCTGTGGGTGAAAAGAACTACTAAACTGCAACCCGGTCGCGAAAATATGCCAAAGAGTACTCCAAAAGTGACTGAGAAATTTAGTATCGCGATCCGAAGTAATCGTTTTAGGGACCCCATGCAGACGAACTACCTCCTTAAAGAATAATCCGGCAATATGAGCAGCATCAGACGTTTTTCGACAAGGAATAAAATGAGCCATCTTCGAAAAATGATCCACCACCACGAAAACCGAGTCATTAGATCGTTGTGTACGAGGCAACCCAAGAACAAAGTCCATAGAAATATCCTCCCAAGGACCCGCGGGGACGGGTAGAGGAGTATATAAACCCGTATTCTGCGATTGGCCCTTATTTACCTGACAAACCATGCACTTCTCAACAACCTTGTGCGTGTCACGCCGAATCTGTGGCCAATAATATCTCTGCATAACCAAAGTGACCGTCTTGTCGCGCCCATAATGACCTGTGCGATGGACCTCAGAAATAAGGCTCTCGCGAACGGAACCCTGGGGAATGCAAAGTTTATCCATATAGAACAAAAAATCCATCATGCAAAAGAAACAAATCTGCAGGATGCCCATCTTGACACTTAGCCCATGCGTCTGCAAAATTTGCATCAGTCTCATATAACTCTTTCAAACAGTCAAACCCCACAACCACATTATGCATAGTCACCAACAAACTAGCTCGTCGACTCAAAGCATCTGCCACCTTATTCTGCTGTCCACTTTTGTACTGAATAACAAAAGTAAACTGCTGCAAATAAGCTACCCAACGAGCATGCATACGATTAATCGACTATTTACCATTCAAATATTTTAGGGCCTCGTGGTCAGTATGAAGAATAAACTCGCGATGCAAAAGATACTGCTCCCAATGTTTGATTGCTTGAACCACTACATAAAATTCCAGCTCGTACACTGTCCACTTCTGTTTAGCTTCCTCCAACTTTTGACTCATAAAAGCAATCGGTTTCTTCCCTTGGAGCAAAACAGCCCCTATGCCCACAACCAAAGCGTCTGTCTCGAGTTCAAAAGGTTTGGAAAAATCATGTAAAATTAGCAGTGGAGCACTAGTCAGTTTTTCTTTGATCAAAACAAAACTAGCAGCGGCCTCCTCACCCCAATGAAATTTCCCTTTCTTGAGACACTCAGTAATTGGAGCCATAATAGTGCTAAAATCACAAATAAAACGACGATATAAAGTAGCAAGCCCATGAAAACTGCGTACCTCGCTAACTGTCGTCGGAGTAGGCCAGTCGCGAATAGCTCGAACTTTATCTTCATCAACCTGAATTCCATCTGCAGAGACGACATAACCCAAGAACAATAATTTATCTAACATAAAGCAACACTTCTTGAGGTTAATAAACAACTGATTCTCCCGCAGTGCCTGCAAGACTGCGCGTAAGTGCTCAAGATGCTCAGTCTCTATTTTGCTATAAATCAAGATGTCATCAAAATATACCACCAAAAATTTACCATTAAATGGTTTCAACACCTGATGCATCAATATCATAAAAGTACTAGGGGCATTAGACAACCCAAACGGCATCACCAACCATTCATATAACCCCTCCTTCATTTTAAAAGCAGTTTTCCACTCATCCCCCGGGCGAACATGCACTTGATGATACCCACTTTTCAAGTCAATTTTGGAGAAGACTTTGGACCCACGAAGCATGTACAACATATCATCCAAACGAGGAATGGGAAACCGATACTTCACAGTGATCTTGTTGATGGCCCGACTATCCACACACATACACCACGTACCATCCTTCTTAGGGACTAGAAGGGCCGGTACTGCACAAGGACTCATACTGTCCTGAATATAACCTTTCTTTAACAACTCCTCCACCTATGCTCGCAAAATCTCATGCTCAGCTGGGCTCATACGATAATGGGGGAGATTAGGAAGAGAGGCACCAGGAACAAGATCAATGTTATGCTGAATATCACGCAGTAGCGGTAGCCCAGTAGGTAAATCATCAGGCATAATATCACGAAAGTCATCCAACACAGATTACAGGGATGTAGGGACCAAACTGACATTTCCATCAATACCCTTACTAACCACAGCAAAAACAACCGGACTATCTTTCAAGTCATCCATAAACTCACGAGCAGTACACAAAGACACAATGGATTTGAGATTTGTTTTGCGATTAGAACCAGAGGATCGCAACGGGCAAAGCTGATAATGAACCCCATCTTTTGTGAATTTAACAAAATTTTCACGACCATTGTATACAATATTAAGATCAAATTGCCACGGGCGACCCCACAGAACATGGCAAGCAGTCATATCAACTATATCACATAATAATTCATCCCTATATTTACCAATGTAGAAAGGAAGAAGATATTGTTCATGTACCTTAATATTGTCCACATTGTTAATCCAGCCGACTGTGTACGGAGTAGGGTGCTTACGGACTTCAAGCTTCAATTTATCCACCAAACTCCGGGCGACGAGGTTCTCACTGCTCCCACTATCCACAATGAACAAGGTGTCACAATCTTTGACTTTCCCTTTGGTGCGAAATATATTATGCCTCTCCGGGTTATACTCCGCCGTAGGGGTAGTCAACATTATTCTGCGAACCACGAGAGACTCATGTAGCCCATCCTCATCACCAACGTCCCCATCCTCATCATTTGGGTCATATGTATAGTCGACTCCACCATCGCCACCATCATCTTCGTCGGACATATCCCGATCACCATGTTAACACCTCGGCGTTGAGGACACTGATTAGACTGATGGCCAGTCTGGTTACACCGAAAACACTGGAGAACCTGGAGAACCTGGAGACCGGCGCGAGAAGAGCGGGAGGTAGCCTTCTTCTTTTCCTTATCCTTGTTGCTGGCACCTCTGTTCACGGCGGAGGACTTGCCCATAATCAGGCCTTTGGCTCATTTACCCGACATTTTCCGGCCAAATAGAGACGGCAAAGACTTATAAAATCAGGGTTTTTTTTCGGCGGTTTCTAGTTTCCCACGGTCGGAGCACGAGACGGGACGGGGAGAGGATTGCTTGTTGGGAAGTTGATCTTAGCTTGATTGGAGCTCTTATTTATACTAGAACCGTGTGACGAAATTGCCCCTAGACTTTTCGCTGGAATTGCAATGCACGCACCGGGCGTTTTGCTCGTGGCCATTTAGAGTTTCAATTGAAACGGAGCCGTTCCAGAAAAGTTGAAACATTTACTTTGGAGTTGGGAAATTAAAAATATAATACTCCCTCCGTTCCAAAATGATCTTCCTATTTGCCATTTTTTATTGTCCCAAAAAGTTATTCACATTTCTACAATTTAGGTTCAAAAGTGCACAAATAAAACATGACTAGTGAAACAAGTATTCTTATCCTTAAAAAGTTTGAATAGTCAAATGTGAAAATTATTTTGGGACGGAGGGAGTATTATATTAAGAATGAAAGGTAAAGAGGAAGAGAGAGAATTAGTGGGGGTGGAAAGAGAATGATTGGAGAATAATGAGTGGTTAGGAGGGAAGAGAGAGAATGAGTGGAAGATTATAAAAGAAATAAAAGGCTTTCATTTTTGAATTATTGCAACTTTTGTGAAATACCTTAAATGGCAAAATGTTGCAACTTCCTTGGAACGGATGGAGTATACAATTTCATATTTTATGTTTTTTGTTGGTTTAAATTAAAATACCTTTTCAGAAAGTTTATTTTACTTAGATTTTTATGGTCAACATAAATTAATTTTGACTAAACATTAGTGTCAGTGCAAGGAACACAATAATATTTCAAAAATAATTATTGTTAAATCACTTAATGATTTATCAATTACAATTTTTAAAATTTTATTAAATGATTAGATTGAAACTAATGTTTGGTTAAAGTTCAAATTTCATCGACTACCTCAGCTTGATACTTGACGCTTGGGAAAAAAAATCAACGAAGAAGAGATCCATGCGGCGTTTTTTTTTTTTTTTTAATATATCTTCTTTCTTTGTCCGGGAGATGGTGCTGGAACCCTCTAAAGGTCGACTCGACTTCCCAAGCGACTTGTGTAGTGGCTCTTCCGTGTGGATCATTATTATGAGCTGCACTTCTAGTCATTACATTTTTTCAAGCATGGAAACCCCAGAACCATAAATAGTAGGATTAAGTCTTAGTAAACTTCCTAGGATATAATTCATTCGTCAGAGATCTTGTGCATGTCGATTAGAAGGTGCAGCAAATCGCTATAACTTGCCCTATTGGTCATTTTTTGCATTCTGAATGCAAAGAGACAACTACCACTCAGAAGAAGATGGATGAATCTCGCGGACAAACTATCTAAGAAGAAATTCTGGGTAGACTGGCTCATCTTCCCCGAAGACGAGAACTTGTAAAGGGCGCTAGCGCATACCCCGAGGTGATCATCACCACCTTCACCTCACATCTCAACACTCAGATACGAGGAAGGGCGTAGTGAGGGGCGGGCGCACCAGTTACATGGACCCCATATGAGCAACCCAATCATATTCAACCATCAAAGTAAGCTAGTCTCCATTTTCCATACTTTATTTGTCGGATGATACACACTAGCTAACAATCAGCCTCAAAAAACTTCGGATCCCGAGAAAAGTTGAAGATGGTTGAACGAATTCGACTAATTCGAAAATCATTTTCTCATATGAATCTTTTGTATTTGGCTATTGGGAATCCCATTTTCGTATCAACTCGGTGATGCTGAGCTCCTGCCCCGAGTAGGTGAAGGTGAGCATAGTCTCACTAAATGTTCCCTCTTTGCCTTCAAAAGCGTTTGATTTGATTTTTCTTTCGTTGCAGAAGCCCCCTATAAAGCCCATATTTGAAGCCCAAAAACAGGGGAAAAGGTCAGATTTATCGCAACGGTATGGGGTTGGGGTAAAATTGAAAATAAGGGTAGATTGATATCTGAAAGAGACTCATTGACATTTATGGCTTCTGGGATTTCCCATTCTGAATTTGAATAATTCCACGGTCTAATTAGACGTTAAAAATAGATTAGTGCCTGATATCGAGACATAAATGTATTGATCATTTTTGTTGTCGAGGTTGATAGACTAAGCAAAAAGACGGATCCGACGGTTCTCTAAAAAAGATAGGAAAAAAATGATTCCTTAGATCTTGCGAGGAACAAATCTTTTTCCGGTTTTTATGGGATCCCTTGCCAAAATTTTGACTACGGGTTTCAGCGAACGGATAATCATTGAGTCCTCCTCTTTCCGAAGAAAAGGCTCTCTATTGATTCACACAAAAGTCTAGGGTTGTGGCGGGAAGTCCAAGTTCATGCAAGAAGACTACCAAGTCAAGTAAGTTCACACGTGGTAATGGCCAGGGCAGTCGGGGAACTTGAGAGGCGATGGTTTACCCTGCGGCTGATGCCATCCCAGCCTATCATAGGCCTTGGACATGTCCACTTTCATGATGCTATTGCTATTCCATAGCCTCTTGTTAATATTAGCAGTGATTTCATGAGCCAAAGCAGTAGACTTTTACCAATATCAACCTGCTATTCTTTTTTAAATTAGGTTGGCTGAAAAATCACTAAACCTTCCTATTACTCAATAGGGAAATTCCCCGCATAAAAAGTCAAAATCGGACAAACTTTTTGAGACAAATGTATTATCCTTTCATTTGAACTTTCATACTTTAATGCTTTATGGAGATCTTATCCTTTTTTTTTTTTTAAAAAAAAAAAAAAAAAAAAAAAGGTGTATTAATTCTTTGTGTCATTAACACCCCTTTCATGTTGTTAGGATTCAATACCCACTCACCTGTTGTCCTAAAAAGCATGGACGTAATAATTATCAACAAATATTAATTTCACCAAACGCCACCATAGCTTTCAACTTGATTGAAATCTTCACTGGATTTCCTAAATTTACTCCAATCCTGATAGATAGTTAATCTTCATTTTGGTGAATAAAGTTTGAATCAGCAACCCAAAAAAAAAAAAAAAAAGTTGATTATAAATTAAGTATACTCCATCCGCCTTATAAAAATGTTTTACCATTGTACAATGTAAAACACATTCTTATAAACGTTGACAAGTGATCATGAGAGAAGCATTTGACAGGAAAAAAAATAAAAATCAGAGACTGCAAGTTGAATGTGATAAAGAAAAGGAGTCCATCTATTCATTCATTATTTTCCAAACACAAGCACTTTTTTTCTGGCAATTTAACATCACATTCTTACAACTTTTAACCAAAAGGCCAAGACACATTTCCCCTACTCCGCCTCCCCTTCTTTCGCGATATGTATTTCATCAATCTTCTGAGCAACTTCCTCCACAGATTCCTTCGCTTCCGCACCTGGTCCATTTGGAATAGACATGTCATTGTCCTTTCCCGGATTGAGCGGGCCCGTCTGCCATATCCTGATCGTACCGTCTTCTGATCCCGATGCATATGATTCCCCTCCGGGCGAGAACCGAACACAATGGACTGGACCGTGATGACCTTTGTTGCATCCTACAAACAAATACCAACACAATTTCATTAATGGGTTGTAATTGACATTGAGGTTTGGTCAAACTTCACTTGTGTTAACCATTAATAGTCAAATGAGACTATCTTTCCGTGACATAGGTGGTATATGGAAGAAATCCTACCAATTTCTTCACCGGTATTGAAATCAAAAACACGGATCCACATGTCTTCTCCTCCAGCAATGAACTTGTTTCCAAATTTTGGTTCCAACGAAGCTGATTCCACGTTGCAGGGCATTTCGTAACTCTTCACCAATCCAAAACTGAAAAATAATGAGTATTAAGAACATGCACAACAAACAGAGCCAGCAATATTAATTTCATTGCAGGCTTGTTTTAATCAATAATGGAGAGGAAAAGGGAAATTAAATTGTTTGCTTACTGATTAGCATCCCAGAATTTAACAGTTCTTCCATCTGCAGTAGTTATATAGCGGCCATCTTTACTGACTTCAGCACTTGTCACTGATGATCTTGTCTCCAGTGTATGCACAATTTTGTCACTTCTCACGTCCCACAACCTAGGATTTCACCAGATATTAATAACAGAGAAATTTAAGCGGCAGAACCTACAGAAAGGAAAACGTTCAAATACTCCATTTTTTTTTTTAAATCTAGTAAAACCCTCCATTGCCAAACCCTGATGTATGTAATTAATCTCGGAAGGCAGAAACTGATGTTGGACAAGAGCCCAAAAAACAAAGTTAAGAAATACACCAGGTTTAGGACACTCCTAAAGTGTTCTGTACAAGCAAATCGAGGTATATGGGAATACAGGTTCTTCCGACGTTGATGCCTGCATCGAGGCAATTTATAACCCATCCCAAATAGCCAAAAATAACGTACAGAGTCCAAAAATCAATCTAAACCGGTAATCAAGTTGCCCTGAGAAAATTTCATCAGGCCTGCAGCTTGAGTTTGCCTTTTAACTTCACTTTTGATCAGTATCTTTCTTACTATAACCGATCCCACATTAGGCAGCACCCTGCACCCCTGCTTAGTTAGGTGTTTCTCCCAATATCATTTTTAGTGTGCAACTCTTCTGACAAATGAGTCTAAATCGATAATCGGCAATCAGGACATTTTGATTATCAGCCAACTGGTAATATCAACATTTCCATGGTCATTCTTTAACTATCTTTTAAGATGAAGACATGCACATCAAGGCAACAGCTGACAGTCTTGCACGAACCTTGAACAACAAGAATGCATTTGAAGTGTGCTCTTTAGGGAAAATGTTTTGTATTTTGTAGCCTAACAGCCAGAAATGACTACCATATTCTTCCTGCGGGGACAAGGCAGGGTACACATTTCATCACAGAAGCAACCCTTATATTTGTTTTATGCATACCTGACTCCTCCTGAATCACTGCAGGAAGTTAGTATGGTTTGATCACTGTGGAGCCATGCAACAGTTCTGATAGTACCAGGAGAGTTGTCAACTTCTCTTGGAGGTGCATCTGGCCGGTTTAAATCAAATATGCGGAGTATCTTCTCAAAACCGCCGGTAAGTAGAAAGCGTGTATCCTGTATGATCAAGCAAAACTTCCTTTTATTAAATCCATCCACACGAATTCAAAGGAATGCGCCCTTCCAAATTATAGAAGAATAATGATGTAGCATGCTTCAAGATCCAAAATTGTTGATCCTGATGAGGATTCATGTTTGTGAATGCAAGTACACATCATGCCCAAATAGAGAATGTATCATTGGAAAAGACAACCATTTGCCGTTTCAAAAGAAGAAAACCTACCATATAAGAGAAAAGCTACCCTTTTCGGCCCAAAACAATTGTTCATTCTTGAAAAAGTGTCCCAAATGAGTCTCTTTTTTCTAATGAAGTTATTAAAATCACTTTATAAACTCCTGTGTTCATATTTGCACTTACATTGACCTAGTTCCATCATAAAGGGGATATATATTGAGCTGATAAAAGTGTCTAAAAGTCAACTCCCTTAATTTCCTTGAAGCACTAAAAATGGTCATTTTGGGACAGAGGGAGTACATCATAGTAACCAAAGAAGTAACTCTTCTACACCAGTCACAAATATAAAGCTCACAATTGGCAACAAACGGGATTTGACACGGGCGGATCTATGCACGTATGTATGGTGGAAGTGCACTCAATGAATCAAATAGTGTATCTAGTTTAGCGGTAACGTGTCAAGAATTTTATACAAACAATTTTTCTATGCATTTAAATTTTAAGGATTTATAGTGTGTTTGTGCACCAACTCAAATAATATTTTGGATCAGCCACACATTGAAGAAACAGAAAGTTGCATAACAGAACGGGATAGTACTTGATACCCATGGATATAAGCTAAAGCACTACTGTGATAACACCAGATACTACATATTCCATACTACCAAAAGGGCCGTACAAAGTTGCATAACAGAAAAAGGATTTCATTGGACAAATGGTTCCTCATTTAATAGATGATAGATTTAGTAAACATACCCAGGATTATAAATAAGTCGCACTAATTTTGATTTCTGAGGAACTTCATAGAAATTGAGAACCAAGGTACAAAACAAGCCAGGAATCTGATAAATATCTTACGATGTGATACACTAGATACCGAGATCTATTGTCTCGGGGTAATTCACTGCATTATTAATCTAAATTAACATTACATTGCCACCATCAAAGACATTAAAGAACCGGTAACAAATTCTCCTTAAGCACATCAAAAAGATCAGAGTAGTTAAGACTACCTCTGAGAAGGCACAAGCCCGAACAATGTGCTTGTGGTCAAATGAGTGCAATACATCACCAGTTAATGCGTCCCACAATTTCCTGCAAAAAAAGACAAAAGAGAAAAGAAGGCATAATGTTTCCATGATTCAATCCAAAACGATAATGCATAAGTGTTGAGTAGCTCCAGAAGAAGTGGAGTTCAGATGCATCATAGCATTTAATACAAGCTTGATAATATAGTACTGCACTACTAAAAATGTCATATCGCCATTAAGACAAGAAATTAACTGTCAATTGGGGAAAATAATTCAATTATAAATAACGGACTGCAATATCTACAGTAAACATCAAGTAACGTTAATAAAATATTGAACCAATCATTGTAGATTCTTTTTGTCAATTATAAAACATTAGTAGTAATACATATTTGCTGAAGTGAAAGATAGATAACATACGCTGTAAAATCTGCAGACGCAGATGCAGCACGTAGAGCAGGGGTATCCAAGCAGCAACTCCATACTGCACCTTTATGCCCCTCAAAGGTTCCAATCCAGTCTCCAGTCTCCCCATTTCTTAGCATTGGAGTGGAATCTATATAAGAAACATGCATGAGACTCCTTTTATGGTTCATTATCTCAATGGAGAGCACAATGAAAAGAAAGGAAAGCCTTGCACTATAATAGAGCTATCCGGTTGTATGAATGATATTCAATTTGATGCCAAAAGAATTTTGTTTCTCTCTATATGGAATTGCATTTAATGTTGTTTATGTGTGCAAGTGCAAGGGCAAGTGCAAGTGCGAGTGCATATGTACACATGTACAAGTCAAATGTCTCCGGAGTGACGCCTCATACTTTCTTAAATCCCCTCCCACACCCACGAATCAGGACTTCTACAAAATGAGTGGTTAGAGTTAAAGTACTTTGTCCAATTTCATATGATTCCAATCATCTCATATCGATTAAGAACCAATGCGCCACCAATTCACGTCTGATTCATCGGACCAGCAATTCACAAGCGTAATTCAGAAAGACAAAGCTCTAAGTTGGATCGATAACGATCCAAATAATAATAAATGGAAGTAAAAATGGTAATGTAGTCATGCCTCTATCCCGGTATGATCGTCACTCAGTTTTATTAGCCACTACGCAAGTATAAAAAAGATGCACACAACTTTACGTAGGGATAGGGCATCTAAGGTTACAATGTCGAACAAAATTAAGTTTCAAGTTTCAGATGACACGCCCAACCTTACAAACTCTCTTACCTCATACAAAATAGTAATGTATTATTCCCTTTTTTGCTCATCCATCTATACATGCCCCTCTTTCTCTATTTAAGTTCATCGTGTTCTTTATTTTATTCGTTTAAACAAAACGTTTCAGCTGCTACAAGCATGAGTCTGTTAAGATCTCATTTAGCTCGTCAACTTGGTTGCATCAATTATGTAATTCTCAAGCTAAGCTTCTATTTCAAGAAGATGAACCTATGGATCTTTATCATGAGGTGAACTGATATCACTAAGACCAATCCTGCGCATTCCCCAATACCTATGGCAACCTGCGCAATTATCTTAGATCAGATTGGTCACACCCCACGAAGCTTATTACATAAGAGGGAGGGAACAAATCTCCATGAAGGGATAAAGAACTGTATCTTGTCAACATTTGTACAAGAATTAACCTCAACTTTGGCAACTGCCAATGCGAGATAAACCTTCTCTATCAAACATGCGTGTACGCGCATATAGCAGATGGTTTGAAGTTCAATCGTGACTTAACCACTTAGCTTTGTAAGCCCATGCAACCCTCTTCCTCCTTTTCACTGAATAACTGTATCTATCTCCATCTATCTACGGCTAAAAGCTCCATCAGAAAATTTGGGCCGAATTGATGATGTATTATGAGTTTCTCGCAGTACACATGTTAAGGCTAATTCAATGTGGCTCGATCCATAATCTTTAAAATTCTTATCATCACAAGTAATAAATATTCCTCAAAGGTATCTATTAAACTACAATCCCTCCGTCCCTCTTTCTCCTACAAAAATTGCAATTTTGGTTGTCCTACTTTAATCTACAAAATCCTAAAATGGAAACTTTTTAACACTTTTTAAATAGTAGGACCAACTTGGCACACGCACAACAACTACCCACTTTCTCTCTCCTACCCAACTATCTAAACTCACAACACATCACATTTTCAACTTTTTCCTTAGATAATGTGCCCAAGCTCATTTTTGTAAATTAAAGATGGACGGAGGGAGTAAGTGATAAACACTCGAGGCTCTGACTGTATCCGTGTTTTTTGTATTCTAAACCTTAATGGTTTGCTTAAATCTCTTTCCTTTCAAGGTAGCAATCTGATACGTTTATGTAAACGTCATTTTGTTTGTTACACCAACATAATTATTGAGTTAATGAAATCTAACAAAAATCTGGTATAGAAGCTAAGCATCGATGTTTGTATAAGCACAAAAAAAATGTAAAACGAAAAGTAGAAAACAGAAGGAAGAAAGTTAATGGCATGTTTGCTTTCATGAATTGTCAGAGGCGTGATGAACTGTGGTGGCTGTTGTAAATTCTAACATAGCGGCCTTGGTTCGAGGAAAGTTGCACAAATATGACTCCTTGAGATAGCAATCTTCATGTTCAGAGAGACTATTTACTGGAAAACGTCCAGCGAATATTCTAACAAACTGAGGCTAAAGGAAAACCATTAGCCGGACAAAATGGGACCCACTTAACCAAACAACTCTTTGAGGATATTAGTGTAAGACATGTTATATATTATATGACCGATGCAATAAGCATAACAAGAAGGCGCATAACGTGCAACAAAAGAAACCATCAATGTTTGAACGTCATGAAACCACTAGCAGACTAGACAATCATAAAACCTACTTTTATTTTATTTTTAGATAAGAAAAGTATCGCCCTAAATTAATTATCCACTAAAGAGATGAAACCTTTCATCATTTTTTTACTTTTTATTTTTATCCAGTTATCTATCTGCTGCTTGTTGGTTACAGTTAAATGTCAGCAATTGGGTAGGCATGTCAAAGTGCTAACTGCCAAAATCATACAAGAAAGGAGAAAAGAACAGGTCCTGAATTTAGAAATAAAATTACTCATCATAACAACTGGTAATCGAAAAAGTTAGTGATCATATCACAGAATGTAACATCAGGGATGGGAAACGGACAATTTCATTTGAATCGAAGTATACCTTTGCTGGCACTGATAAGGAAAAACCCGTCAGGAGTAATTGGACTGTAGTGCAAATCCACCACCGGACGAGAATGGCCATGGCATACAAGCGGGACAGAGACCTTCTTCTTATCCATCACTCCAAGAATTCAAATCAGCCAAAACCCAAACCCTAGAAAATGATTTTCGGATTACAATCAACCAAGTCCCCGATCCTAATCCTAGAAATCAAGGACTTTCGAATCCTTTACAAACAACAGAGTACAATTAACCAAAAAAGATACCAGACAGACTAACAAAATTACGAATCCTAGCAAAAAATCTCCGATGGATTTGTCTCAAAAATATATAAAATGCGATTTTCACATCAACATTTGTATCATAGGTATTAGAATGGCGGTAATCAACACAGGTGGGAAGCCTAATTTCTAAGAAATTGATCGATCTTGATGTTCAATGTGAATCCACACCCCCTAACCCTAAAAATCTGTGAAGAACAGATCAAATTATTGGAAGAAAAAAAAAAAGAAAAATTAAAAAATATGATAAACTACGGCATAGGGCTAGGCGCAAGCCAGAATACGGACATGGGTGCCCTTTTATAGTGCGAAAGAAATCAATTGAGTTTCTTTTCTCGACGAAGGTCCCTCGTCTTCTCATAATGTTCAGAAATGCCCCTCTATCTATCGAGTGCTTGGATTTTACTGAAAACTTTATTTCCTTGCAAACTCACCCTTATTTAGGTCTTTAAAGTTTACAATTGTCAGTGGTTCGGTTCATACCGTTGTTTGGTTTGGGACCGAACCGAACCAAACTATACGGTTTGGTTTGGTTTTCAAGCACGAGTTATTCGGTTCGGTCTCAAAAATTGGTAAACCGCGTGGTTCGGTTTGGTTTGTGGTCTGACCCTTCAGACCAAACCAAACCACGAGACCAAACAGCCAAATTGAACCATCAGACCGAACCACCAGACTAAACCGTCAGACCCCATATATTAGTCATATATTTGTATGTTAAGTAACATCAACCTTTGAAATATTAAAAAAAAAAATACATTGCATTAGACCATTGTTAAATCTCGTTCTACTTCTTATTCAATATTCATTTCAGCACGTGTTATATTTGTTGTGTGTTCACTTCATTCGTCATATTTATTTGTTAAATATTCTTCTTCGTCCATATTTTCTCTTTTCAACAAAGTCCAAATCATGATTTGAATCGTCATATGAACTTCGCTCTGAATGGTGGCTTGAACCACTATCTAAACCATAGTTTGAACCATGATCTAAACCGCAGTATAAACCACACTACTGAACCGCGGTTTGAACCAAACCGATCCAAACCATGGCGGTTTGGTTTGGTTGGTTTGAATTTTGTTGTATTTCGGTTCGGTCTAAAATTTTCTCAAACCGATGGCTAGTGGTTCAGTCTCTAAAATGACCGAACCAAACGGAACCATTTACGCCCTTAGTTTAAATGTAGAGTAGAATGTTAAAATTTGGGGTTAAATACAGAGGGTTCAGCATTTGATTTTTCTTGGGGAAATAGGGCTAGAGGCCCAAATTGTTTTCAACAGGCCCAACATTTTCTCACTAATTGCAAAGCCCCAGAAGACCCAATTCTGTCTAAAACGGTAATAAAGCCCACTTTCAAGGTACTTTTGCCACATGTACGGTTCACATTTAAGCTTGAATTTCAAGCGGGATCCATCTACGGTCCATGGATGGCGTCAAAACAAAGCGTAGCGTAAAACCTCCGCTGGCCGACGCAACTCCTCTTATAAAAAAAACCCTAAAGCCCACTCCGCTCCCTCTGCATTCAAAATTCAACAGCCTCCTTCAAACATAACTCTCTCATGGTACGTTCTCTCTTTCACTCGGTTAGGGTTAAAGTTTCAGTTCGATTTGTTCTTGGTTAAGGTTAAAATTTCAGTTTTAATTTGTTCTTACATTGTGTTAAGGTTTATGTTTCGGTTTGATTGACTTTATGGATCATTTCGTATATGATTTTGTAGGCGTTACCTAACCAACAAACAGTTGACTATCCAAGCTTCAAGCTTGTCATCGTCGGCGATGGCGGCACCGGTAATCCCACTTTTTTTTTTCACTCATTTTGATGTTTCTGTTTCGATCTGCTTGCAGTTAATTTTAATCAGACTTTTGCCTAGGATTTTTTTTTTTTTTTTTTTTTGTAATTAATTCATACTAAAACTAGATCTTGGTACTGATGAAATGTATATCAAGTTTCAACCTAGTTTATGATGTCAATGGCTAGGAAAAGTAGAACCAGATGTGGCCTTTGAACGTTTATAATCACTGATGGCCTCCAGAAAGTTCATTGTTTTAGTTCTCTATGTTGTGGTTTAGTGTGTGTCAGCTGTTGAAATGTGCTTTGCTGATATGTGATGTAAGTGCTGGTGTTTGGTTCGTCTAGTAAGTCTTATTTGACTGTTAATTGAATCTGCAGGAAAAACAACATTTGTGAAACGCCATCTTACGGGAGAGTTTGAGAAGAAATATGAACGTAAGCTCTTTGTATTTGTTTGGCATTTTGATATGCATGTTTATACAATTATGTTATGCCAGTCTGAATGCCTATCCTGACATATTTGTTAAGATCTAAAGAGATTATCTGCACTTTATTTGCAGCAACAATTGGTGTTGAAGTTCATCCGTTGGACTTCCATACAAACTGTGGCAAGATAAGGTTTTATTGTTGGGATACAGCTGGACAAGAGAAGTTTGGAGGACTTAGAGATGGCTACTAGTAAGTCCAACAACATCAATTAACTTGTTTTTTATTATTGTTGAATTTTTATTTTATTTCTCTGTAACATTTCGTATGCTGAGCTTTGGTTTACCCTAATCTAAGTGAGTGATGTTCCTTAGATAATTAATGTATGGATAGTCATTACTTTATACTAGCTTGTTTCCTCGTGACTTGCTTAAAATCGAGTATTAGTTTCAATGTGTCAATTGCCGCTACTGATTTGAGGTTCCCCCATTTTTAGTTGTGAAATTTTGGTTCGTGTGCATTAATACATTGTTTTAAACTGATGAACTTGTTGTTACTGGCACTCTGAAGCTTTCTGTTCATTTGCATTAGTACATTGTTTTAAAGCATTGCTTTATAACTCAAAGTGTGTTATGTGAAGTGATAGTCTGTATCCTTGTTAAGTTTGCTATAGAAACTACACATTGTATGTGTAGAGGAAATGAAAGGATAATGCACTGGAGCATAAAGTGCGCCTAGGTTTTATTAGCTTAGTTTGTTGAAGTATTAGCCAAAGAGCGCGTAGGAGGCCTTGGGGCTACTTGTTTTCTCTTTTCATGTTAAATGTTTGCAGATTTTAGGCTTCTGCCAGAGCCCAATGGTTCCGTTCCTTCACACCATTGTCTCTCTTTGCTTTTATTTACTGGTCTGAGTGCTACATACATTGTTAATGGTCTCTGATTGACCCTTCAAATCCTTTTCAAAATTTTATGATCATTACTACTACGTATTAAGTATGTATTGCATGCTAAGCAGGATGCACAGAACCTTTAATTATTTAGAATTGGAGGTTACTTCAACATTACTTCATTATGATAAGACATTTTCTTTGTGTTGCAGTATTCATGGGCAATGCGCCATTATAATGTTTGATGTTACTGCACGTTTAACCTACAAGAATGTTCCCACATGGCACCGTGATCTCTGCAGGTACGTTTGGTTACTATAGTTTTATAATATATATGGCGATGATTATCAATATACTGGAACACTCGGAAATTATAAATCATTTCTCTTGTCAATATTAGGGTGTGTGAGAACATTCCAGTTGTTTTGTGTGGGAACAAGGTGGATGTCAAGAATAGGCAGGTCAAAGCAAAGATGGTTACCTTCCATAGAAAGAAGAACCTTCAGTACTATGAGATATCCGCAAAGAGTAACTACAACTTTGAAAAACCTTTCCTCTATCTTGCCAGGAAATTAGCTGGGTAAGTCTCTCGTCTCGGTGTATATTAAATCTCTTGCTAGAAATTAGTCAGAAAATTATATCGTCAACATACATAATTGAAACTGAATTGATTTTGTTGGTTTCATATTCAGGGATGTCAACCTTCACTTTGTTGAGTCACCTGCTCTTCTTCCTCCGGAGGTTCAAATTGACTTGGCAACACAACATAAGTAAGTTTTTGACACATACTTGTTCATATATTTAGATCATCCTCGTACATTCTAGCAACTGAAAGTTTTTATCCATCAGTAGTAGGCTCGGTTGAGTAAGTTATAAATTGAGGTTTTGTGCGCTTTTATTGTTGCAGGCACGAAGCGGAGTTACTTGAAGCAGCTGCGCAGCCCCTCCCAGATGATGATGATGATGCATTTGATTAGCGTAATTCATCTTTGTAACTGAGAAATCTTTATAATCGGTTTGATTGTTTTGGCTGTGAGCTGAAGTTATTAACATCTACAGTTCTTGTATTTGTCTTGTTGTTTAAGATTAGAATAGAGTTTGGTGGTGTATGAAACTATGTAGTTTGACTGATTAAGGCTATTATGGAGGAGTATGGAAATGATTGAGATTGCAATCCTGTTTGCCTCCAGCTTTTAGTTGCCTTTCTAATGCTTAAATGGAAATTGGTATGTGTGCTCATTTCACTGTCATCTTGTTCAACTACTTGTGGCCTAGAGTCATTTCCATGTAAAAGATTTCGATGGTTGGTCTCAAAGATGTTCCAATGAAGATATCTGCTTCTAACACTCATTCAAATTAATGGTAATGAGTCCAACTTGATCACATTTTAGTTTTTGTTAGTACGATGAACCGTTGCGGCAGTCAATTTGACGCAGTCAGTTTGAATTTGATCACATTTCAGTTTTTGTTAGTACGATGAACCATCGCAATAATCAATTTGATGCATTCTTTTAGCGGCCAGTCTTTATTTGAGTTCAGATTATATCCCTCTTAGCGCTAAAGCAAATGGCTGTTGGGTGCTCGTTGTACTCCCTCCGTCACAGACTAAGGTTTTTACTTTCTTTTTTGGTTTGTCCCGGACTAAGGTTTTTAGTTGCTTTATTACCTAAAATGGACAATGGGACCCATTTGTCATTCTCACAACAAAAACTTTTTTCCCACTTTATCTCTCATACTTTCTCTTACTTACTTTTTCATACTCATAACATTACTTTTTCTTAATATCTGTGTAATGTGAAACTAAGAAACTTACTCCGACGGTGGGAGTAGTTGAGATGCATTGTTTTACTAGCATACATTTTGAGATTCGGCCACATCCCAGTCTTGAACTCGCACACTATTATAAAAGGCAACTGAAGAAAACCAGAACGTCAACAGACGTCGTGGCACTTTACTAACCAACGGCTAGAGTAAGCCCCACTCATGCCGCGCCGCACCGCATTGAACAATCCAAAGTTGAAATCCAACCACGTCTCCAACCTTACAGCGCACATTAGCCCAACCACACATCGCTTTCCACACCCCATATTTAGGCGGGAAACATATTTTCCAGTCCGGAAACCGCCATTCATCCTCCCTCTCTTCAATGCGACCCGCATTATCTACCCGAATCTCTCACTTACCTTTCCACAACACACTCACAAACCCGTCCATGGCGACCAGGTCTTCAAACTCCTTGATGTGGTTCCGAAAAGGTCTCCGGATCCACGACAATCCGGCTCTCGAGCACGCAGTAAAGGGGGCAAACCATGTTTACCCGGTTTTCGTAATTGACCCGCACTATATGGAGCCGGATCCAACAGCATTCTCTCCCGGCTCGAAGCTTGCAGGATTGAACCGTATCCGGTTTTTGTTAGAGAGCCTCGTTGATCTTGATTCTAGTTTGAAGAAGCTTGGGTCGCGGTTGTTGGTGCTCAAGGGTAATCCCGCCGACGTTATAATTCGTTGCTTGAAGGAGGTAAACATCATACAATTACAACCAGTACCAAACTCTATATATTTCCCCTTATCTTATCATAGTAGTAACATTGGTTTGTCTCTGAGGAATTAATCATAAAATGTGGAATAATACCAGAGTCACAAAAAAATCACGTCGTCTTGCTCACAAAATCGGTGTATTTATTTTAATGATGTTTTTAATTAGAGTTGCTCTATAAGGTGTGAGTTTGAGTTAAAAAAAAATACTAGAATAAGTAGAGTAGAATCATTATTATTGGATATTAAACCAGCGTTTTGAAAAATTGGTAAGGAGGATAGATTAGTTGAAATTACACCCTCCTCAAAGGCTCAAATTCCTTTTTAATTGTTAATTTAATTTAGTTTTCTTATTAATTTCTGAGAATCTACATAAATCATGGTACTACCAAAAGGCCTCTTGGCATAGCGGTATCCGTGTGTGTGTAGAGACTTCCCTTAGGGGAGGTCTCAGGTTTGACTCCCATAGGGAGAAAAGTGGAGAACCTTTATCTTTCAAGTTGTATTCATGGTTTCTGTAATAAATAGGATAGCTATTTCTGGTAGACTAGGTAGCTTTCATGTTCTGTATTAGATCCATAGGGTCTGTGATAGGTAAGGAACTAGATCTGTAATAGGCTCAATAGGGTTTGTAACACGATGCGATTTCCTTATAATGAAACCAACTTTCTAAAAAAATATAAATCATGGTACTTGGAATATGCATGCACCTTGTTCCTTTCAGTGTGAATCTTTGAACGTAGACCAGTCAAATGAATGAGAATGAAATCAATGAATCAAGTTTCTTTTGAAGTTTATAGTTTGGAGATTCTTAAATTTCACTCAATTTGTCCCTAAATGAATGTCCATTTTCAAGATTTTTTTTCCCAAAATGAATGTCTTTTTTTTTTTTTTTTTTTGGAAAAAACCTTCTCCCTAATTTTTCTTAACCATTTTTTTTCACTAGTCTCTTCATACTTGCAAAACTAAATGTTTCGAAAGAGGATTACTAGAATACTCCCTCCGTCCCAGCAGAAGTGTCACCAATTTTTGGGACACGGGGATTAAGAAAAGGTAGTAGGTGTGTGGTAGAAAATGAAGAGAGAGAATGAGTGCGGTAAATAGTAGTGTTGGTTGAATAAAATGAGTGGTGGAAAATGAAGAGAGAGAATGAGTGGGGTTAAATGGTGGGGTTGGTTGAATATAAATATATTAAAACATTTCCATTTTGGGTAGTGACACTTGTGCTGGGACGGACCAAAAGGGAAATAAGTGACACTTCTGCTGGGACGGAGGGAGTATATATTAATCTTTGCCACTAAATTGCATAAAAGAAGAGATTTTTAGAGGTCTCTTAAAATGAGATTTGGACATTCATTTAGGGACGGGGGAGTAACTTTTACCAGCATGAGGTTGCATTGTGGTTCTCTTATTTAAAGCTAATGTAAGATGTTGCCTTGTTCTGTCACTGCTGTGCCATTGATATTTGGTATTAATGAAGGAATACTCATATGTATGATTGTGCTTATATTTATTGGTGTGTGCAGTGGGACATTGAAAAGCTATGTTTTGAGTATGACACAGAGCCATATTATCAAGCATTGGATAGTAAAGTTAAGGTAAGAGTTGTTCCATTAAATGGCATTTTGTTAGTGCACATTTAATTGATGTGCTTTGCTCTCCTGTGCTGGTGTTAAGAAATTTTTGATAGCATAAAGCCATAAACTAATGCATGTTTGAACAGAGCTGTGCTTCTGTAGCAGGTATAGAGATTTTCTCTCCTGTGAGTCATACGCTCTTCAATCCTGCAGACATTATACACAAGGTAAGTGGGTCTTTATGCTTCCCTTTTGCTGCAAAATTTCTATACATAACTTTAATCACCGAAAAGATGTTTCTTTGCTTTTCATAGAGAAGTGGCTAACCGTTCTGCTCCCTCCGTCCCAAAATGTTGTTCCCTTTTTTTTTTTTGACGTTAGTACGAAGGAACTTTGAGTAATAACTCTAGTTTATTTTATTTATCTTAATGAAAATATAAAACTTGTTATTGATACACCAATATAAATACTATCGATAACAAGTTTTATATTTTCATTAGGATAATAAAATTAAACTAAATTTATTGCTCAAAAAAAGAGGGAGCAACATTTTGGGACGGAGGGAGTATCACTTTCTAAAATTCTAATCTTTGGAACTTATGTGCATGTACACTGCCTCGCTTATGAAAAGAATGGTGGAAAGCCGCCAGTAAGTTATCAGTTGTTTTTGAAGCTTGCCGGTAAACCGTTATGGGAATCATCTTCCCTCTCAACCACACTTGAGATGCTCCCTCTGGTTGGTGAAGTTGGAGATTGTATAGTTTCAGAAGTTCCAACAATCAAAGAACTTGGCTATGAAGATCCTGGAGATGCACGTCTTTTTGCTTTCTTATTCCTTTTAAATGAACTCCTTTGTACTCCCTCTGTCCCAGAAAGATAGTCTCATTTTGACTTTTTATGGTCAACATAAATGAACTTTGAACAACCATTGGTGACGATCTAATCATTCTAGTGAAATTCTAAAATTTGTGATTGGTAAATCATTAAGTGATTTATCAATAATAATTTTTAGAATTTCATTGTGGTCATTAAATTGACACCAATGTTTGGTCAAAGTTTATTTTTATTGACCATAAAAAGTCAAAATGAGACTATCTTTCTGGGACAGAGGGAGTATTATTTTTTCTAACAACAAATATTAGCATGCAGGATCAATTGGCTTTCTGCAAAGGAGGTGAATCAGAAGCATTGCGGAGGTTGAAAGAAGCAACTAATAACAAGGTACTCCCTCTGTAGTTCGTCATAAAGAGTTGCATATGCTATTTATGTTTGTCTTAAAAGAAGACTGTAGAGAGATGGTGAGATTTGTTGAGTATTATATAGTCTCTTACAATATAGTCTCCTACAAGATTTATGTGAATGAAACTGGAAGCAATTTAGCAAATTCCCCGTTGTACTGTGGAAAGTCAAGCCACAAAAATGCAAGACTTTCATGCATATTATGTGAACTTGTATTTCGAACTAGTTTCTGCAATAGTTCCTCAGTAGTGATTAGCGAAAGAACCTTACTTTTGCAGGTGCGCTGGATGCTCTATCTTATAGTTATGCCTTTTCTTCTCCCATTTTTTCTCTTTTGGAAGTATTGCTTATGATTTTCCTTTATAGTTTTGGTATCCTCTATCGTCGCAGAGACCAAGCTGACCTATTTTTTAAATGGTGTAATATCATTTTTCAACCGTCATACGCTCACGTGACTTCCACTTTAACCATCATTTTTTTGTACAAAAACCACTGTACTTTGGGAAACCTCTTATCTCGTAGGTTCATATATTATCTGTGCGTAATCCGTGTCCAAATCCGCAAAATAGGAACGGGGATGAGAGGTTTTCCAAAGTGGTTTTTGTGAAAATTAGTATGATGATTAAAGTGGAAGTCGGGTGAAAGTATGATGATTGAAAATGAAATTAAACCTTCTGAAAACTATATACTGCAATGATGCTTATGTATCAGGATCAAGCTGGAAGTAGGACGTGAGCTAGTTGACTTAATTAATATTCCTTTGGTCACTAAATGAGGTGTCCATTTTCTGAAAACTGTTACCCCTATATGTGCATCCATTTCTTAGTAAGTTTGTTAATTCGCCTTTAGAAAATGTCATATTCAATGTGCACTTGCAACACAACAAAGTGAAAATAAGGGTACTTGTATACACGTGTAGATGTGAAACCAAAATGAATGAAAATCAACCTCTTTAAATTTCCTTCAAAATAAAGAAATGGATACTCTTTTAGGGGGATGGAGGTGTACGTGTTTAACAAAGATACGGTGACCCCAATCTTTCACTAGTTGTAAGTACCCCAATCCGGGCTCAACCCCTCTATAAGGCATAAAAACCAAGTTAGAGGTAATCTTAGTACTATTTAGGGATAAACCTGATAGGCTAGGACCTCATAGGAATAAACAGAAAACCATAGTACCAATCTGGAATAAAAAGAAGAAAGTTCCATATTCTCGCCAAGATTGGCCGTACGGATGGTTTGGCCACGGGGAAGTACCAGCCGTACGGATGGTTTAGGTCCGTCAGGTCCCTATAAATTAAGACCCTTGCTGATCATTTCAGGGGGGATAAAATAGTTTTAAGCACCAAAACTCTGCAGAAATACAGTCCCAAAGAAATACCCTTAGGAAGTAGAAGAAGATTGGCAAAACCACAATAGGTAAAGCCACCTTCTCCCCATCTCTTCTTCATCCTACACCTTTCTTGTTCATCTTATTCACATTTCTTGTTCATCTTATTTACATTTCTTGTCATTTACAATTCTTGTCATTTACATTCTTGTCACTTACACTTCAAGTCTTTTACTTTCCTTGTCATTTACTTTCATGTAATCCCCTATTTATATCTTGGAACCAAATCATGAAGTGAATCCAAGGTGCCCTCACATTCAACATGTGATTAAGGGTTAAAACCAAAGGATGATCATGATTTGTTACATTTATGTCTTTATTATTGCTTGATGATCCATTTCAATGGGGAAAGCTTGTACCTTTATGATGTATTTTATAATATTGGGCCATGATGATCATGTTTGGGTGATAAAGCTTTGATCTTTATTCATCCAAACCTTGATTTAGCCCTAATACATCACACTTGGGTGATAAAGTTTCAATCTTAAATCATTCAAGTGTTGATTTTGTTGTCCCAAAGGTTTAATCTTTCATAAAAGGCTCATTTGGGTGAGAAAGCCATAATCTTTACTCATCCAAATGTTTCCCTTGGCTCAAAGCCATGTTCATCACCTTTCCCCCTTTTCCTCCAATGATTGCATTGATCATGCCCAACATCCTTGTTTTGGTGTACAAATTGATGGTCAAAGGCATAGGAATAATTACATGTAATGTTTATGTACATAATCATAAACAGAAAAGAAATAGTTTAGTCCAGTTTCAGCAGAATGCAATGCTCTGTTTCTGCCTGGAACTGGACTGTTTCTGATGAAACTGTAAAATCCCAGGGATGACCCCAACCATCCGTACGGATGGTTTGGTCAGAGGGACTAAATTATGTTTCAGTCCAGTTTCTGTTAAGTTTATAACATTTTAGCCCTTTTCTGTTAAATATTCTGTACAGTTTGTTAGATTACAGTTTATTTCTCCAAAATACACACACACACACACACTTTGCACATTTTTGGTTAACAAAGTTAGGGAGACTCGTTTTTCCGAGGCAGATTGGGTGAACCATGAAACGTTCTTCCCAAGACGTAACGTGACCTCCGAACTCACCATCTCAAACCATTTTCATTTATTGGGTTTTAAAATTAATAAATGTGGCGACTCCGTTTTGTAAATGTTTAATGTTCCGTGTTCGATCCCGAGGAAACTATCCGTTTTCCCCCCGGTATCTTACACTAGTGCACCTATGGTGCATATATTATGTTAACCGAAGATCCTTAATTAACTCCTAAAAAACTAATAATGACTGTACAAGTAGAGTGATGTCTTAGGAGTTGTCTTATAAATATCCAACATTTTCTGTTTTGTTTTAGTAAATAGTTAGGGTTCATGCATGCCAGCTCAACACTACACATACCTTTGAATCACCCCAGTTTGCTGAACAAAACCCCAATTTGTAATATCATTAAGCACTTTGAAGACATTGAAGTTTATAAGCTCACAGAAATCCGGCTGAATAATGAAAAGCTCTCTCACCTTCCTTCTTCTTCTTCAAAGAGGGCTAATGGGTTGGCGATGTTTCAAATTAAGCATATTCTCTATGATGCTTTGCACTTCTTGTTATACTAAGTTATGCTATAATAGATATACATGACCCTGACTGCTGTTCTCATATTATTAGTGATTTAAGCAAGTTGTCTGCTTATCAATATTGCACTGTAGATATGATTGTCTGTTCTCCGTGCCTTTTTCAGGAGTGGGTTGTGAAATTTGAGAAACCAAAGGGTGATCCATCTGCATTTCTAAAGCCCGCAACAACCGTATTATCTCCCTACTTGAAAGTAAGAGACATATAAAACAGTCAAGATTTATTCTTATAGAATTCTAGTCATACTTCATTCATCTTTCTGGAAGTTTGGCTGTCTCTCTTCCAGGTATTTCTATCAGTGTATCCATGATATTCAGAAATCTGCCAAAACGCACACTTCTCCACCAGTTTCCCTCCTTGGGCAGGTCAGAGAACCTAGTCTTGTACATATTAGCTGTGAATTTCAATTACCTTACTTCTATTTTTGACTTTGTAGTTGTTATGGCGAGATTTCTTCTACACTATCGCTTTTGGTACTCCTAATTTCGATCGAATGAGGGGTAATTCAATTTGCAAGCAGGTGATTACATTTAGCTGATTTCCTCCCCTCAGACAGCCTTATCTGCTTCTTACAGACTCATTTTCTACCAGTTTATGTCTTACATGCTTGAGCTTCTTTTTCTTGAAAATTGCATAACAAAAAAAACTAGTTATAGTTCATGTCTTACATGCATGAGCTTCTTTTTCTTGAAAATTGGATAACAAAAAAACAAACTAGTTATAGTTAGGATGGCAATGGCATGTGTATTTGAACATACATATTCAGGTGTCCATCTTTAACGGACGGAATGTTAATCATTGAAATGGGGTTGACTGGTTTGATGCAGATACCTTGGAATGGTGATCATGAATTGCTTGCAGCTTGGAGAGATGCCAGGACAGGATTTCCTTGGATTGATGCCATCATGGTCCAGGTTAGGTTCGTGGACAGGGTTACTTATGTTTAACTCAAAACTCTGGTTAGCCATTTTTTCAATCTGCTTGGTTAAATCCAAGTAATTCAGTGAAAGTTGTTTTCTTATTGTCATAGCTTCGGAAGTGGGGTTGGATGCACCACCTTGCACGCCATTCTGTTGCCTGTTTCTTAACTCGTGGAGATCTTGTAAATTATTCAGACTCTTTTATGACCTCATTTCTTAATGGCTTCGTCTTATAACAATTTAACAAGTTCTTTTTCAACAGTTTGTTCACTGGGAAAAAGGGCGTGATGTTTTTGAGAGACTCCTTGTTGATTCAGATTGGGCAATTAATAATGGAAACTGGTTATGGCTCTCATGCTCATCGTTTTTCTACCAGGTATGGGTGTATATATAATTGCATTTTCTGTTTTTCCTTCAAGTAAAGTGGTCAACTAGCTGGTATTTATCTTGGTCTCTCAATGTTTCGTAAAGCACATGCTGATGAGTGAAATGAGTTTGATTTGGTAACTTGTATGTTAGGAGTTGCACATGCAGAAACTTAGGGGGTGGTTGAAGTAGAGTGTTTAGTTTGAGGATTTTCTAATGTTAAGCTGGTTTCATATATAATGCCTTCCCAAGTATTGAAAATTTGTGCTCCATTTTTGGTTAGTATAATCGTATTTATTCTCCAACAACTTTCGGGAAGAAATATGATCCTGATGGCTCTTATATCCGGCATTTTCTCCCTGTACTGAAAGGTGTGTTTTCCAAATCCTCTTTTTCTTTTTCTTTTTCTGTTGGCTTGGATCTACCATATGAATCTCATGCTATTTCACCTTCCAGATATGCCGAGGGAGTATATATATGAACCATGGGCAGCTCCTCTAAGCATCCAAACCAAAGCAAAGTGCATAATTGGGAAAGATTATCCAAAACCAGGTAGTTTTATGTTCTTCCTTAACATTATTGTTCCCATCTTCTATACAGGCTTTATCTGATTCATTATTATCTTTCTTGCTTACATATACCTTCTATAGAGTATGGCATACGGACTACTTAGCTACATTTGCCTTCTTTTTTCATGTTAGGAAGTCTCACTTGGGTTTAACATATACTCCCTCCGTCCCAAAATGATCTTCCTATTTGCCATTTCTCATTGTCCCAAAAAGTTCTTCCCACTTCAACAATTTGGCCTTAAAATTGCATAAACAAAACATGGCTTGTAAAGCAAGTGTTCATATTCTTAAAAAGTTTGAATAGTCAAATGTGAATATCATTTTGGGACAGGTGGAGTATTCAAGTTTATCTAGTAACTCCTAAGCAAATCAAGTAGGTTGGATTAGTGTCACTTTTGACTTGTTGGGATTTGGGATAGCATGTATGAAGCATTTTTGAGCATGTCTTATGCCTTGACTCCTCAAATCTTGACTGTGTGATCATATTTAGAGAACTCATATTCAAGCCATAAAAACCAACTCTGAACACATTCTCGCCAGTAAATTCTTTAATTATGAAATTCAAATCTTACACGCAAGTAGTCTGGATCAGCTTAGAAGAGGTAAAAAAATATTTAACAAAAGGAAATATTGTTGCACCGTAGGTGATGGAGATGAGGTATATGCACTGAGCATACGGCATTAAAAGTGCTACCACTGCTAACTAATGATGTCATATTTTGCATATGGAATTTCAGATTTGAATAGCTGATAATGATTTCATTAATAATCATGCATTTTATTTTACTACAGTAAGAAGGATATCTTTATAATGTTTGGTACTGCGAGAAATTAATGGGGGCTAATTTGGTTTGTGTGTCATCATATTATTGCCTTTGAACTCTGAAGTTTCCTAGCTTTTTGTGTTTTTGAATCAATACTGTACACGAACTTTTCGTTTTCATACACCTGTCGAGCCCTTTCGCTAAGTAGTTCAATCTCATAAGATTAATTATGTGGCAATACATCAAAGAATGCTTAAACTATGTAACTATCAGCTACTCAACTTCAGCATAACATATACTTTCTCCGTCCCTAAATAAATGTCTTTTTTTGGAAAAATCTTTGTCCATTTACCAATTTTTCTTCACTAGTCTCTTTGTACTTACAAACCTAGATGTTTGGAAAGAGGATTATAAGAATATACATATGAATCTTTGCCACTATTTTGTATAAAATTAGAGATTTTCAGAATGTCCCTTAAGATGAAGTTTGGACATTCATAGAGGGATGTAGGGAATAGCTGAGTTGGAATTCAAGTAAGGAAATTATGGAAATGGCACGTTCTGTGTTACTATTATCTTATGTACTTGTATCTATTTCAGTGGTTGCCCATGATTCTGCAAGCAAAGAATGCAAGAGGAAGTTAGCTGAAGCATACGAGCTGAACAAGAAACAAAATGGCCTTGTAAGCGATGAAGATTTGCAGAGCTTGAGAAGAAAACTCGAGGAAGATCATGGTCAAATCAATAATACAAAACGACAAAAAATGAAGTAAAACTAACGAGCCAAGACCGAAGGTTAACATAAAACCATAGCTTCCAGAATAAAGGTGGTGCTGTTCCTATCCTAGCTGAAATTTCAGCTTGTATATAAGATATGCTTCATAAGCATAACCATAACATGAGAGATACTCTTTCAGTCCCAATATAACGGTGTACTTAATCCTTTTTGTTTTTGGATTTAGAAAATTGTTCTGTTTCAAAACTTTCCATTTTAAATGTATAAACCTTTACATATTTGCCTTTAACAATCACACCCATAGTGAGTCAATCATTTCAAATATTATTTATTTATTTATTTGTTTTACATATTTACCCTTAGCCCATACAAGTTTTACCCAAT
Organism: Campanula takesimana; assembly: GCA_026119855.1. Lineage (NCBI taxonomy): Eukaryota > Viridiplantae > Streptophyta > Magnoliopsida > Asterales > Campanulaceae > Campanula > Campanula takesimana. Next base: position 931,955 of record JAOWBW010000344.1, read on the forward strand.
ATGGATGTACCCAAACATCTCCCTACGGCTTGTGTTATTTGCACCATGGCCTGATTGCGAAATTGGCAACGATGTAAGAGAGTTCATGCTCTCCTCTTGCGAACATTGGACGATCATGATTAATTTGATATAAGTGAGACACACTAAAAATATTGATAAAAAGCGCGTGGCACGATCGCATGCCCCACACGAGCTGATTCGAGCTCCACCATTAATTGTTCATCTAAAATTTTAAGTACCAGGAGAAAATAAGCCATTTAAATGCTTACAGTACAACCCTAAACTGCATGAAGAAGAAGAGGGTGCATAACCGAAAATGGCCATGACTTATCCAATTTACTCGTTCCATCCCCCCGCACGGGCCATTTCCTTTTCCCACGTGTGAGTCAACCCCAAGCGCCCAATACGCTCTTCCTTCACACCCACTCCCCTTTCCCAATCTCCCTTTCCCACATTTCATTTTTTTTTCGCTCACAACAGCTGAAGAAAAGAGAGAGAGAGAGAAGAGTGGCTGCCTTCTAGTTCTATATCTCAATCTCAAACCAAAGGAGGGGACCTGAGATCACACAGTCAAACCCTAGGGTTCATAAATCATGTGGAGACGTCTCCATACTCCTCTCAAAGCTATTTCCAAAGCCCGATCCGCCTCTCGATGCATTGCCGGCGGTGACGCATCTTCTTCTGCTCCCTCGTCGGCAATCCGTCCATCCTTCCATCTTATCAACCGTCACTTCGCTTCGGAATCAGGTAATTTTTCTTCCAACCTAACCGTTTATTGATTTGACGACAATCTGTAGTAGATGTGTTGGTTTTTGTGTTGTATTGATCTATGTGATTTGTATTGATTTATTTGAGATTTTGGTGACAGAGAATGTTGTTTCTAAGAAGAGAGTGGAGGATGTAATGCCTATTGCTACTGGTCACGAGCGCGAGGAGATTGAAGCTGAGCTTGAGGTTAATTTTTAATTTACGATTCTGTTTACTTTGTTTGAGATTCATATTTGTTTTGTAGTTTAACTATGCCATGATTGCTAATAATTTTGTTTTTTATTTAATTTATGTACGCTTAGGGACGGAGGATTTTGGATATAGACTTTCCTGAAGGTCCTTTCGGTACTAAGGTACAGTTTGAATTGTCTCCTGGTTGTTTACCTACCTAAATATGTTTGATGTGATAAAAATTTATGATGTCTCATTAATGTAGATAGAACCATTTCCTAATTTCAAATTAGAAAAGTCTATTCGTGCTTTTCTTTCATTCATCTACTAATTTCACTTTCTAATTTCTGCACCGGCTTTGAAATAACGTTGCTATGTAGGATGGATTATCTTAACTTACTACCTTCTTATATGACCAAGTAGCCTATTGAAAGTCTAGTATAACTAGATATGTTCAGGGTTAGGAGTATATTGTCACGCGCCACACAGTTGAAAGGCTTGATATGTGTGTGGCATGGGGCATTTTAGAAGAATCGTCTGCACTCTTAAGAAATCTTCTGATTCTAGTTTGTCTTAGAAATCTATGGAATATTGTGTCGTCTTCTGGAGTTGTTTAATTGGTCCTTGGTCTTTCAGTACTCTATAATGTTCAAGAATCTTATTTAGTTCTCTAGTTGGTCCAAGAGTACTCTGGAGTATATTAGAGCTTTGTGGAACTATCTTGTATACAAGGAGAATATAGTGGATTCTTCTGGATTATGATAAAGTAGTTTAGAGATAAAGGAATATGTTTGATTTGTATTGAATACTCTAGAATCCTAGAGATAAAGAAGGAAGGAGCCTAGAGGAACCTCATTTGTAACCATCAAATTCAGAAATCAAATACCAAAAACTTGCCTTACTTGTAACTAATGTTGACTAAGGCTAACAAATCTGCTTTGGTGCGCTACGGATCGGGATTGAGTTGGGGTGATACTCTTAAGTCCGTGGCAATGTGCCAGCTAGCTGATGTCAGTAGATTTGATACAGTACCCTCTGTCCCGCTTCAAGTCTCTGTTGTGGCTATTTAAAAAAAGAAAACGTTCTGATGATACTAATATCAAGGGGAAGCTTGAATATTTTTATTTATCTATCTAAACACATATACAATATTATGCTTGGAGTCATGTTCAGATGTCAGGTGTTTATTTACTTTGATGATGTGGTTTGTGAATTGTCAACAACTTCCTTAAAGTTTAGTGGCAATTCATTTTTGATATGTTAGTTTTGCCACCATGTAATAGTTCAGATTACGTATTAGAGCTTAAAGGAATTTCTCAAAGAGATCTATGTACCATAATTAATTGTCACAAAGAAGTACATTTGCTGTTTTACATTGGCTGATCTTTGGCAGCTTGGCTTATATTCTTTTCATTGATTGACTAGATCCTTGCAGTCAGCCGACGATAAGACTTGCATGATTCTTGGTAGGCAGTTGCAAGCTTTCGATTTCTGTTCTTTGGGGGCTTCATTCTCTTGGTTGTTCTAGAAATGTTGTTACCTTAATACTATACTGACTGTGATAAAGCATCGCCTTTTCTTGCTTTGAGGGTTTTGTTCCCCAAGTATAATGGACGTTCCAAACTTCCAATGTCTTGACTATAACTTAAACTTGAACAAGTTGGACCAAGTTAAGAAGTACAACACCAGGTTCTCTTGTTTATGGTGAACCTTATTTTTAGTTTCTATCTAATATTGAAACAACAGCATGTGTTACATGATTCATTTCTTGCGCCATTGGTGCAATTATCAACGTGTCAAGTTGCTATTACAAATACTCCCTTTGTCCCAAAATGATCTTCCCATTTGACTAGTCAAACTTTTTAAGAATATGCACACTTAGCCATGTTTTATTTATGCTCTTTTAAGCCCTAATTGTAGAAACATGAACTTTTTGGGACAATGAGAAATGGCAAATGAGAAGATCATTTCGGGACAGAGGGAGTAGATCATTTTAGTTAAACATAGTTGTCAAAGGACTAGAAGGGAGAATGAGAAAAGTATCTGAAGGTTGATGTTGTATAGGTCTTCTGCTTACCGCAGTTTTGGGTTATAATATTTGATTTTTGATGGGCTGTTTGTGTGTTTATTTGTCGCTCTGCTGCTAATGCAATCAGTATATTTTTTGTTGTGTATAGGAAGAACCTGCTGTTGTCAAATCGTACTATGACAGGCGAATTGTTGGATGCCCCGGTGCTGAAGGCGGTAAGTTACTTCAATTCTACCATGTTCTGTTGGAGTGTTGGATGGCTGTTCTTTTTATTTGCATGCTAACACATTATTCTTCTTTTTCCTAAGCAGAAGATGAGCATGACGTGGTTTGGTTCTGGCTAGAGAAAGGCAAGCCACATGAGTGTCCAGTCTGCTCGCAGTATTTTGTGGTAAGTTCAACATAACCTAAAGAGTTTTGTCATTTTTAGTGGAGAAAACATTTTCCCCATTTCCGGTGCTTACCAAACACTGGAAAATGGGAAAAACATTCTCCTCCAAACAAACGGAGCCTAATAGTAAATGGTTTTATGTTTGCTGCTTATTAGCTTGTTTATTCTAGGTTTGTCCTATATCTTAATCCTTTTTTTTTTTTTTACTGTACTGTATTTTTGTATGAGACTTTTAGTTTTATCAATATAAAACAAAGGGTTAAATGCTGCCCACTTTTCAAGAGATCTATATGCAAGCTTGTATGAATTTGAAATTTCATTACATTCCCTTCATTCCCCAAAAATAGACCCATTTTCCATAGAAAGGATAATTTGTGTGTGATTTCCATAAAATAATCCTATTCCTGGTAAAGTTATCGTAATATATACTACCTTTGTCCCTAAATGAATGTCCAAGTTTCATTTCAAAGGACATAACTTTTTGTACAATTTGGTGTCAAAATTCATATACTCCCTCCGTCCCACCACAAATGAGACTTCTTTCCTTTTTAGGCCTTCCCACTAAAAGTAAGACTACCCAAAATGGAAATGTTTCAACCCCACTCATTATCTCTCTTCATTTCCAATCACTCAATTTATACAACCAACACTACTATTTATCCCACTCATTCTCTCTCTTCATTCTCCACCACTCAATTTATCCAACTAGCACTACTATTTACTCCACTCATTCTCTCTCTTCATTTTCTACCACACATTAACTAGTTTGTCTTAATTAGTGTGCAAACCCCTCTAGTCCTACTTGTGCTGGGACGGAGGGAGTATAATCTTGCAATCCTCTTTACGAACATTTTGTTTTTGCATGTACAAAGAGACCGGTGAAAAAAAAAATCGAAAAAAAAAACATTTAGGGACAAAGTTATGATCAAAATGGACACTCATTTTGGTACAAAAATTTCCTGAAAATGGACTCTCATTTAGGGACAGAGGGAGTATAACTTACTTAATTGGTCTATCTTTTAGGGACATAGGGAGTATAAAGGACACGACTCTTGAATAAATGGCAGTAAATGTCATGACTTTCTACATCTGAGTTATTTCAGAATGTTCATTGGCTAATTTGAATTACGCATGCTTTGTTCCTTAATGATTAGCCCAAATGGAGAAGCCATTTTAGTCTGAAGAGGGGCAACCCCTTTCATATTTGCAAATTTGGAATGTGTCGATTTTACCGCCTTCAATTTTTTTAAAAATGTCTTTTTATTGCTACAAAATTACTAGCTCTGTCCCTAAATGAATATCTAAATTTCATTTTAAGAGACATAACTTTTTGTACAATTTGGTGGCAAAATTCTTATATAATCTTGTAATTCTCTTTACAAACATTTAGTTTTTGCAAGTATAAGGAGACCGGTGAAATTTTTTTGAAAAATAAAACATTTAGGGACAAAGTTATGATAAAAAAGGACATTCATTTTGGGACAAAAATTTCCTGAAAATGGACACTCATTTAGGGACAGGGAGTACCAATTTATACATTTTGACCCCCTTAGTTTTGGGTTAATTTTGCACTAAGATATTAATTTGACTCTCTTGTATACTAAATTTGAATACCACAATGATAATATTTTTCACAAAAACAATCTTGACCCCCTTTTTGAAAATTCTTGGCTTCGCCACTGATTAGCCCTCCGTCTTTAACCAAGCTAATTTGAATTCTTGTAATGTTTTATTTTGTCCACAACCTCGCCTAGCTTGTCTGGTGGTGCCTTGGTTGAATACTCCCTCCGTCCCAAACTAATGGTTACTAAAACTGAATGTGCGGAGATTAAGAAAATATGTTCGAAAAGTAGGTGTTGTGAGTGGGTAAGAGAGAGAAAATGAGGTAGGCCATAATAAGTGGATAGTTGTTATGAGTGGGTAGGAGAGAGAAAGTTGAACATTTTGGGTAAGTAACCTTTAGTATGAGACGCTCAAAACGGAAATAAGTAACCATTAGTTTGGCACGGAAGGAGTATTAGAGTTACTATTCAGATAGCCGATAGTTATCCTTTGTCAGAATTTCATTTCAATCCAGTGATATTCACTTTATTTCTCCTGATGTACACTGTTTTGTGGCATGAACTTGTCGGTGACTCCACCATCCACAAAAAATGTTGCCACTAACTTCTTTTGTTTGCTGTAACAAAGCAGTCACACATCTAAATAGAGTTTAAACTTGAGTGATATTCGCTTAAACCTCTGATGAAAGGCTGTAATGAGAGTTGTTCTTCTTGAAGTAAAGTTTGTGAGTGCAATGCCAAGAAGACAAAGGAGAGGACATTTAGGAAATGTGTAGAAATACTGAGAAAGTTTAACTTGTCAAATGCTACACTTTCCTTCCTTTCTTTGGTTCATTACTCCGTATTATTATTAATTACTCCCTCTGTCCCTAAATGAGTGTCCATTTTCAAGAAATCTTTGTCCCTAAATGAGTGTCTTTTTTGAACATAACTTTCTCCCTAAACGTTTTTTTTCGAATTTTTTTTCACCGGGTTCTTTATATGTGCAAAACTAAAGGTTTGGAAAGGAGATTACAAGATTATATATGAATCGTTGTTACCAAATTGTTCAAAAAGTTGAGATTTTCAATATCCCTTAAAATGAAATTTGGACACTCATTTAGGGACAGAGGGAGTAGTTTTTTGGAGGGAAGGCTATATGTTTGCTCCGGGCTCTTAAATTTGTCCTCTCTTTGTTTTCATAGTTGGAAGTGGTAGGCCCAGGAGGACCTCCAGATGGGCATGACGACGATGATGATCATCATCACTGAAAACAGCCTGCAGTTTCTTTGCCGGAATAAGATCTGGTGAGATGATGAGACAGTGCTTAGTATATTCTGCAGCTTCAGGATTTAAGAGCTGTGTTATGTTTGTTTCTTTCTTTCTGTATCATCATACTGTCGTTTTTTTGGCCATTCTTAAACAGGTGTTATTTTTCTTTATAAATCCCAAACACGGGCAGTCCGCTTATCCGGATTATGGATGTCATTACTTACCTTTAATCATCCCTTAATAATTGATGGCTTTTATAGTTAGTTACATGGCTTTTAATACTTTTCCATAGGTATTCACTCTGACATGTGGGAATAGAGAAACTATGGATGTCATAGCTGGTGATTAGAGTGAGACGCAAAACAAAATTTTATTTGGAAGTAGTCAGTTTTACATCCCCAGATTCCACACTAAACTACTCCCTTCGTAGCGTCCCAGAGTAAGAGTCTTACTTTCCATTTTGGTACGTCCCAGAGTAAGAGTCATATTTCTAAAATGACAAAGAATCTTTACTATTCACCCTACTCATTCTCTCTCATATTTTACTTTTATACTCACAACACCAATCAATTCACTATTCTCTCCCACTCATTCTCTCACCTACTTTACTTTTAGGCTCCGTTTGTTTCGCGTAAAATAACTTCCGGAAAATGTTTTCCCCATTTTCCGGTGTTTGTTACGCACCGAAAAATGAGGAAAATATTTTCCCGAAAATGGTTTTCCCTCTTTTCTAAGTAAAATGACTTACGGATTTTTACTAAGTAAATCATTTTCCGGAAAATGTTAACTCTATCACTCACACCCAACTCTCCATAAAACCCCACCCTACCCACTACACCTCTAACACCACCCTCTTCATCCATCCTATCGACCACCCCCAACTACCCCACGCTACCCCACCACCCCACCCCACCCACTCACCCACCCACCCACCCCACCAAAAAAAAAAAAAAAAACTTCTTTTCACTCATATTAAAAAAATGAACATCTCCACCACCCCCAACTACCCCAGCACCCAACCCACCCCCACCCTACCCCACCACCCCACCCAAAAAAAAAAAAAACTTTTTTTCACTCATATTAAAAAAAAAAAAATTGAACATCTCCACCACCCCCAACTACCCCAGCACCCACCCCACCCCACCCACCCCACCAAAAAAAAATTAAAAAAAAATTCTTCACTCATATTAAAAAAAATGAACATCTCCACCACCCCCCACCACCCCCCCCCACCACCACCCCACCCCACCCAAAAAAAATAAAAAAACTTCTTTTCACTCATATTATAAAAAAAATGAACATCTCCATTCTCCACCAGCCCCAACTACCCCAGCACCCCACCCCCCCAGGCCAAAAAAAAAAAAAAAAAAAAAAAAAAAAAAAAAAAACTTCTTCACTCATTTAAAAAAAAAAAAAAAAAAAAAAAGAACACCTCCACCCCCCCCCCAACTACCCTACTATCGCCGCATTCTTGACAGGATGGGGGCTGACAGTGTGAGTTATTCATATTAAAACTATTATACGTTTTTGTGTCGTTCCTTCCGATATTCTGTTGACTTTGCCTAACAATGTCTACTCACAGGTTATTTGGACTCCTTATGGGACCGGGTCGGACGCGATACTGCCTGTTTCATACTACAGGGGTGTTATACGCTTTTGTGACATCACAGAGGCGTATATGCCTGATCGTGTGACTAGGCAGTTCGGGTACCAGCAGAGGATCCCCAGACTGCCCCCCATGGCGACCGAGTTATGCGTTTTGGCAAAGGGTCAGAAGGGGTACCAGAAGCGTTACGGTGACGGAGATCAGGTTTGGCAGGAGTGGGTGGCTTTTGGCATGGCGGAGTTTAGGGCCGATGTCCGTTGGGGGCCACTATTTACTGGAGATCATCCCGTGGATGTTCCCTTCGTGACTCCAGATTATATGTCTTGGTTTAGGGCTAGGAGTCATGTTCGGATAGCTAATCCGATACACGATCCACCCGGTGACATTTCACCTCCCCCACCTGATGTTCCACCGCAGCCTTCTGTCGCAGGGATTGGGGAGTTGCGAGCTATCATACTTCCATTTTTGTCGGATCCCAGTTCCCCCGAGCGCTGGCTAGTTGGTCTTAGACGGGCCGGTGAGATTTTAGGACTTCCACCGCAGCCTTAGGATTTTATTTTATTTTTGCTTTTCATTGTATTGTAATGGACACATTTTATTCTAGTTTTTATTGACACCTCTACTAGTTTGTTAATATGATGGTATTTTTATTTTAGTTATCGTTTTAAATCCCCCCCCCCCGATTCAATAGTTTATTCTAGTGTTTCGTAAAACCCCCCTCCCCCCCCCCCCCCCCGAGGACATGACGTTTTGTTGTTGTTGCTACTGTTGTGTTGTTGCTGTTGTGTTGTTGCTGGTGTTGAGACTACTGATGTATCTCGTGTGTGTTTACACGAAACAAGTCTCGTATAAACCCACTCGAGATGCATCTCGAGTGGTGTTACACGAGATGTCATCTCGTGTAAACCCTAAAAACCCTAATAATGTCACAAATTTCTAACTCAATTTCCATTTGGATTTTGAGGAAAGTGATACTAATGAAAAACACTTTAAATGTCATTTAGAGCCTAGAAAAAAATTAAAAAAATATAAACTAGGTAGTCGTATACCATTTTCACAACATCGGGACATTTTCCTTAAAACCCTAAAAACCCTAATAATGTCACAAATTTCTAACTCAATTTCCATTTGGATTTTGAGGAAAATGATACTAATGAAAAACACTTTAAATGTCATTTAGAGCCTAGAAAAAAATTAAAAAAAAAATAACCTAGGTAGTCGTATACCATTTTCACAACATCGGGACATTTTCCTTAAAACCCTAAAAACCCTAATAATGTCACAAATTTCTAACTCAATTTCCATTTGGATTTTGAGGAAAGTGATACTAATGAAAAACACTTTAAATGTCATTTAGAGCCTAGAAAAAATTTAAAAAAAAATAAACTAGGTAGTCGTATACCATTTTCACAACATCGGGACATTTTCCTTAAAACCCTAATAATGTCACAAATTTCTAACTCAATTTCCATTTGGATTTTGAGGAAAGTGATACTAATGAAAAACACTTTAAATGTCATTTAGAGCCTAGAAAAAAATTAAAAAAAAATAAACTAGGTAGTCGTATACCATTTTCACAACATCGGGACATTTTCCTTAAAACCCTAAAAACCCTAATAATGTCACAAATTTCTAACTCAATTTCCATTTGGATTTTGAGGAAAGTGATACTAATGAAAAACACTTTAAATGTCATTTAGAGCCTAGAAAAAAATTAAAAAAAAATAAACTAGGTAGTCGTATACCATTTTCACAACATCGGGACATTTTCCTTAAAACCCTAATAATGTCACAAATTTCTAATTTAATTTCCGTTTAGAATTTGACCAATGTCATACTAATGGAAATGTCTTAAAATGTCATCTAGAGCCTAGAAAAAAATTAAAAAAAATAAACAACTTAAAATGTCACTCCATTTGGATTTTGTGTAATGGTCTATTGATGTTTTGTGGAGATGTCCTATTTGAGAATCAAATTTCATTCCAAGTTATGTTTATTGTTGCTTTTGCTGTTGCGGTTGTGGAAAAGCAGGCTCAGATGCCTATGTCGTGTATACTTATACGAGATGAGAGCTTACATCTCGTGTATACATACACGAGATCTCATCTCGTGTGTACTTACACGAGATGTATCTCGTGTATATGTACACGAGATGTAAGCTCTCATCTCGTGTAAGTATACACGAGACGTGCAAGGGCAGCGATGGAATTAAATGGGCTGTGTATTTACCGGGTTGTGTATATAGTTTTTGCCAAAATAATGAGACATACTTCATACTCACAACTAATACCCACTTATTATTCATTACTTCACTTTCTCACTCATACCCAACTATCTACTCTCACAACACATCACATTTTCAATCATTTTTTTTTATTTCTTATGCCAAGGTTTATTTTTGTAAATTAAAGAAAGATGGAAAGAATATTTTCTTAAATCTTCGCGCATTCAATTTTAGTGAGGAAGTAATAGACTTTGACAGTAGGGAGATCCTTGGGATTTTTGGCTTTACCTCAGGTGTTACTACTCATACAAACATGGCGAAATCAATTTTTTTTTCTCTTTTCAAAAAAGGGTTAAGATCGCTTAAAGAAAAATTATTTACTTGTTGATATACTGTTTATGTTCCAAAATAAATGGCGTCGTTTTTTACGTCATTACGAAAGAATTTTGAGCAATAATTGTAGATTAATTAATTTATCTAAATAAAACTATAAAATTTATTATTAAAATATTATTAAAAATATTATTAATACCATTTTTATATTTTTATTAAGATAATTATATTAACTTAAAATTATTGATTAAAATTCTTCGTGCTACAGTGTTAAAAAGTGTGATATTTATTTTGGGATATAGTAGTTTTTTTCCGAAATGACCACTATGTATACACTGTTGGGTAATATGTAGGCTTTCTTGAAAGAGAAAATTTTGGGGGAAACTAGTTTCTCCATAAATTATAAAAAGACTTGTTTTTATAGGGGTTAAAGTTTAGGGTTTAGGCCCTTTAGGGTTTAAGGCTTAGGGTTTAAAAGGTTAAAAAATGGACTTTTTATAACTTATGGAGGAACTAGTTTCCCCCAAAACCAACTCTTCTTGGGAATAATCACTATTGGTGACTGGTGGATCCTGGACCTTTGGATCAGATCTGGATGGAGGCTCAGATCAGACGGGCCGAACCAACACACCCATCCGCTTCGAACCGGTACGGGTCGGCCGGACTCCAACCGCCACCCGAACCGGTGCCTTATCCGATCGGAGATCTGGGCCGCTCCAGGACCTTCTGGAGATGCGTACGTGCGAAGTGCACAGTGCGCCCCTAAACCGCCAATTCCGCCCTTCGCGGGTTGTGATTCAATTTTGGGCTAGCCCAAAATTAATCCACTTACCCACTAGCTTGCATGGTTGGCCCAAAGGCCTACTTGAGCTTGGAAGCCCAAGTCCACACTTGATTGGAACCTTCTTAGATGAGCCATATTAAATACTCTCATCTTTTCCATTTTCCAACCAATGTGGGATACATCAGTGGCGGATCTGAGAATGTTGATCACCAGGTGCACAATTACACTACATAACTTAAAAAAAAAAAAAAAATAACGTGCGAAAAGAAGGTGAAATGCAAGGCGGCAGCTCACTACTATCGGGCAAAAGAAGAAACGCAAATCAGTATCGGTAAACCGGCCACTGGTAATGCTGCTGATGCCCCTGTGCCTGCTATCATCCATGCTTCAAATCTTCATGCCTAGTTCTAGTAAAGTCTTGTTAGAGATGGAGTCTGTCTGTGTCCAGTTTGGTAAATTGTAGTGGATCTCTTTAATTCCACTTCAAAATATAAATAATAACTTGAGAGTAATCAACTCCTGACCAGTTGTTTGAGTTTCATTCTGATACTAAAGGCGAAAGAGGAGACGCGATAAAATTGCAGGAAACTTTATTTTTGGTGTTTCGAAACTTGATGCCTCGACAGTTTCTTATCTTGATTCTTTGATAATGGCCTGGTAATAATAAATTATTATTACTAGGCCATTATCAAAGAATCAACAAAACATAACTTTATCCATATTCAACAATCAACAAAACACAACAAAGGCACCAATCCTACAAAAAATCCAAGAAATAACCACTCAAACACATATACATTTAAAATCAAACATTTAATAAACACATAAATTGAAATCACCCATGAAATTAGAAGAACAATGTCAAAGCCCCAAATTGTAGTTCAAACCCTAAATTTCTGTTAAATCCAATTTGAAGAGAAATAATGAGATTTGAGAGATGAGAGATGAAAACTTACAAAAAGGGAAGAAGATGGGTAAGATGTCGCCGGCGTCACTGGTTGCTTGCCGGTTGGACCGCCGCCGCTCCGACTCTGGTTGCCGACGGCGACGCACAGGCACACAACGCACGCACGTCGTTCCTGGTTTCTTTTTTTCCTCTGCTCTGTTCTTTGTGTCTCAATTTATGTCTCAATAGGTTAAATGGAGCGGGTAGATTTTATTTCTTCTAAGTTCACACACGCACCAAGAATATAATAGCTTACTTTTATTATTTTGGCGGTGCACTTAGTAAAAAAAAAAAAAAAAAAAAAAAAAAAAAAAAAAAAATTAAATTTTTTTTGGTTGACCAGGTGCAAGTGCACCACCTAGCATATACACAAATCCGCCCCTGGGATACATGGCTTTCCACATTTCCAACTCTTCATAAACCCATTAAAGTTGCACACTTTGAGCATTAATTTTTCATTCACCCGGAAATGGTTTTGAGTAAATAAATGCATTTTCTTAATCTACACTAAATGTAGATTTCAATTTAGCAACTCATTTTCATTTACACAAAATGAAACTATTATGAAAATTGGGTCAAAATGTGGTCAAATCACATTTTCTCAAACCCATTTCCAACATACACACATTGTCACATTGGCAGCTATAAATCATAATATTAACTATGCATTTTTATTTTCATTTTCTTGGGAAAATGAAATGAACGAGCAGGAGTGTAAGAATCTGATAATTTTATTTTGTTATTTCTTTAACCAATATAATCCATTTTAAGGCAAGTACGAATAGTTGCTTTAAATGCTTAGTATATCTTGCTTTGCTTTTTGCGTACGGTCAAGGATTAAATTTAAACTCCTTTTTTTTTCTTCCTGTATTTCGATTTTCAGTTTTTCTAACGTGTGCGTTAAGGGCACAGTGTAAGCTTCGTAAATAAACAAATCTACACATTCATATGCTTTCATAAATACTATAAGTTTACATATATAAAAAATAGTATTTCTATAATTAGGAAAATAAACGAGTTAAAGTAATTCCTTACTTAAAAAACTTAACATGTGCCTTTAGTGTATACATTAGAAAAACCGTTTCATTTTTATCCTTGTCGCCACTCACCTCCGAACACTCCCCATCACCCCAACCCAAAGAGAACCTGTATTTGCATTTTTATCCTTGTTGCCCCTCCCCTCCCCATCATAACCTCAACCCAAGGAGAATACTTCATCATTGGGAAAAAAAAACCTTTGACAAAGTATCTTGTATGGTTTTTATTACTATCTCCAAAAATGAAATTTAAAATTAGTATTAATCAAGAGAAATTTTAAATATTTATTTTGAGACTCAAATTTATTTATTGTCTAACCAAAAGGACCAGGCATTATACTTTCGTTCTAAATGAATGTCTAATTTCATTAAAAAAGAGTAAAAAAAAATGTCTCATACGAAAATTTAGTCATTCTTTCTCGGTCTGGCTGAAAATGATGTCCAAGTTTATTTTGGACATCCAATTTAAAATGAACCTAGTACAAAAAATGAGTAAATATATTATTTAATTTACAAATTTTTAATTTTACGAGTAGATATATTATGAAACTAGTAAAAGTAAAAATCATCTAGAGATTTTTTTTTTGAAATGAACTTTCATAAATTATAATGATTCATAATTTTTGAAAAATAAACATTTTTTTATAAGACGGAGGGAGTGGAGTATGGATCCGGAACCGCTCCACCCATTTTAGCTCCACCCCTCCACCCAACGGGTCCGATCAAGGCCACATAGGCGAGCTCATCATCCGTGCGGCTAAGATGATTTCATTTTTTGTGGGTCCTACCGAGCTCGGACACATCTCATCCGTCGACACAAAATCCAACGAGGTGGCTCTAATCAGAGCCATTGGGTGGAGCCGTTCGAAATCCGAGATAATACTGTCCGCTAATGCGTTAGTGCCAATAGCATATACTGTCAATTCACTTGAGTTTAAAAAATAAAAATAAAAAGTAGCCACAAAGAAAAGTATCAAATCTTTTTGTAATTAAGATGTATGGATTCTTGATCAATCTATTGTGCGTGGGAGGTAGGGTAGGAGTTGACAATTACTAAAAGTTTAGCTCTTAATTTAATTCCCCCTAAAGAAGGGAAAAAAAGAATAAGCACTAAAGTTTCATTTAAAAAGATAATCGGATGCTGTTTTTCTTTCATTTCCCCATTCATACATTTCACATTTACTTGTCACATTAAGATTCAAGTCAACTTATTAAGAAAAAAAATAATCAAATCCGTTTAAACTCTTTCTCAACTAAATAATAACTTGATTCCTATCAACTAACCAAAAGTGAGGCTTGTACAATGACCCGAGTACTGTCTAGTATTTGAATTTTTACTGAATAATAAATAGTAGTTTGTCTTATGAAAAACCTGTTTTTCACTCGTGCTAATGTAAAACATGTTTCATCTCTTAATACAAAATAAGTTTCAAGAAATGAAAAAAAGTTTTACACTAATCTGAGTGTAAAACAAGTTTTTCACTAGATTTTCACAATAAATAGATACTCCGCTCAATTTATATTATTTTAGACTTATTCACGCATATCAAAAATTATACTCACTTCGTCCCAGAGTCATATTTTCTATTTTGGTACGTCCCAGAGTAAGAGTCTCATTCCTAAAATGGCAAGAAATCTTTACTATTCATCTCATTCATTCCCTCTCATACTTTATTTTATACTCACAACACCAATCAACTTACTATTCTCTCTTACTCATTCTCTCTCTTACTTTATTTTTACACTCTCAACACTTAAACATCATTTCTTAATCTCCGTGCATTTGAGAGATGGACTCTTACTAGGACGGAGGTAGTAACTAATTCTTCTTGTGAAAAAGACCTATGTGCTTTAAAATAATCCTATAAGGCTACTATATATAATGACCTCTCCTGTGCGCTATAAATATAGTTTAGTTAATTCAATATAGTGAATGTTTTGAATGAAAGGTGGCAAATTTATGCTAAAAAGAAGCTGAAAATGGAGAATAAATTGCCTTTATAAATGTTGGTTCGAGTATGGATGGTTTACGGTATAAATGAGTTAAGCATATATGCTTTGAAACTGAAATAAATTATACATTTGGGAAAAGTTCTTTTTAAGAATTTTAGAAATTGGAGTAAGTTGTTCTCCATCACAAAGAATAATTCCAACCTAAACAATTCCCATTTCACAAGAACGAACGATATAAATATTTTTAAAATAAACACTTTTTGAAGAAATAATATATTTATCTCTTATCTTGAGTACTATAGGTAAAAATTACTCTAGTAATTCAATTCTTCATAAACCGCTTAGGCGGCCTAGACGGACGTCTTTTAGAACACTGATCTTGAGTACTATAGGGATTTATAGGGAAAAATTACTCTAGTAATTCAATTCTTCATAAATTAGATCTTGATTTTTTATCACAATTTTCAAAGACCACTTTACCCTTCAATTATTTTGTGCAGTACTAATTTACAATATTTGTTGGATTTGTTTAAATCTCGAATTTCATGAAAAACAGGAAATAGCAATTTATTTTTTATTTTCATTTCCAAAGAGGTCTAAAATGCATATAGGTAACTCGAGTCTGTTTGAGTTCCACCTCGAGCCTACCCGAGTGACCAATGAAATTTATTAATTCAAACCTTTGAGGTGGAAATCCCAATTTAACCTTAATTACCATCATCAATAGGACTATAAATTTCAAAATTGATAATCCCTCCGGACTCAATTATAAGCAACAAAAGTGGTTTTTTTTTTACCTAAATATAAGCAATTCTGAGGGATTTCAAGACTATTTAATACTCTTTTACCAAAACTGCCCCTATTTAATTATTCATTTTCAAATACAAGTGCACATTTATTACACATTTAATATGAGGATATATTAGTAATTTTAACATGTTTTTATTATAAAATCAAGACAATTAACTAACTTAACTACTTTTTTAATAGGTGTGATTTTAGATTTTTTTGCTTATATTTAGGACCGGAGGGAGTATTTCTAAATTCTAACTATACAATCATTCACGCATTCTCCAGCTTGAATAGTTTGGCCCTATAGTATCATTGCTTCCATGAAATGATAGAGTGAATTTATCTTCATTTTTTTTTCTCTAAAATCCTCGAGTAAGATTTTACTTGTTGATAACAAAGGGGAAATCTTTAGTCATTAGAAAAAGATATATTGGACCACTAATGAGATTAAAATCATTACCAACATAATTAAGTAAGCATACCTCTAGATCTTTGTCGTTATTTAATAATACTATCTTATTAGCTTCTTATCTTTGACTCGATCGATAAATAAATAAATTATAATGTAAATAAAATATCAAGGGCGCATGCAGTCAAACTGCGTGACAGGCCGTATACATACACCTCTAATCTTGGCCATTAATTTATTTGGATGTTGTATATTTTCAAGTGGTTATTTCAGATATTTCACGTATCACCCCAATCCCACCAACATGAACTCGAAAATAAACGGTCCAAAAAGTTACAGAGATAGATACTGCACTGCTGTTGGACTGCGTGCACCCTAACTAACCGTAAATAAATGACAATGGGAAAATATGATTACATCATGCAATCTTCTATTGATGATTATACATTCCAACATCCATATGAAATGATTACACCAGTTGAAAAAAATAATGAAACAAAATATAGGTAAGGGGTTAGGACAGTTTGGTCACATGTGATATCTCTGCAAAAATTGAAAATTTGAAAATGGATGCAGCTTTGGACACACTATCCTTCCTGCTTGTGGTGGACTCTCCAATAATCACTACAAACAAACAAAACCCTAGTAATTATGAATCCTCAGACCTTAGACACCATCCAGATAGTAGTGAGTGGCAAGCAACTACAATCAGATATATAGATACATCTCTCTCTCTCTCTCTCTCTCTATCTCTCTCTCACACATATTTATATATATGCAGAAAAGTTGATATACTTTTCTCTTTATTATGTCTCTGTTTCACTTTCACCCATGAATTCCAGGTTAGTGACTTATAATATAATGCATACACATATAAACATATTATATATCTCTATACATTATACTCTTATAATACATGCTTAACTTCTTAAGGGTATAATTCTAAGATGTATATATGTGTGTATATATAATATAGTTCTTGATTATTCTCCTAATGAAAGATTTATGCTAATGATCATGATAAGCTGGACAGCTGAAAATATCACTTTCAAGATAATGGGTATCCATCAATCATCAAGAAATACATAAACAAATGATTGAAAGTAGAGAAAGATATTTTCATTCTTACAAAATTTAATTTGTTCTTTCCATTTTTTACAGTAATATTCTTGAATTGCAGTCTTTAGTGGGGATTATGCTTTATATAAATGTCACCACCAGCATTAGATTCCCTACTCTACAAATGTTGTAAATTCAGAGCCCTCCATGCTTCTCTCTAGTGTTCTTCTGCTTTGATTCCTCCATTTAATCCCTTTCTCACTGCTTGTGAAAAAGATATATAGCTTTACCTTCCTTTTTTTTTTTTTTTTTTTTTTTTTTTTTCGGGTTTTCGATCGGCACATTATGCAGCTGTTTCACACATTCATAGACCTTGTGCTAGTGTTTGAATATTTACCTGTTTTTATTCCATTTTCCATAGCCTAACTCTGTCAATTAATTTGCCTATAAATAGACACTACCCACAATGCTTTCTCTTCATTGCAGTAACACTTCTCCTCCTCAGTGATTACAACTTCAGGTGGTGTAATCTCAGTTCGTGCATTTGCATTTACTAAAAAAAAATTGTAACGAGGATGAGTTACTCGAATTCTTCGATGGGTTCTGGTGAGTTTTGAATTCTTTATCGTATTGGATTTTATTTGATGAATTTGTGTAGATAAAGTGTTTGATGAAATTACTAAATGAGTCAGGTAGTAGAACAGCTAGAAGGACTGTTGAGTTTGGAAGGACGTACGTGGTGAGGCCTAAGGGGAAGCACCAAGCTACAATAGTTTGGCTGCATGGCCTTGGCGATAACGGCTCAAGGTAAAGTTAAATGCTACTCCATTCTTATTGTTCTAAATTAATCTCGTTGTTTATTTTATAAATTGATATGTAACTAGTCCATATTTCGTTCTTACATTCTGACATGAAATTGCAATAGAAACTGTTTTAACACCCTGATGTCTATGGGATTAGATCATTTGAATGTGTGTAATACGAACTGATCATTTCTGACTTGATAGACAACAATAGCTTCAGCTCGTTTCTTTTCATCCCACACGAAAAGGGTATATACTTTCTAGTTTAAAGGGACGACTTTCTTGTTCCTAAAAGAATAGATGATTGAGATTTGTAAGAGAATGTCAATGTAGTGGCATGGTCGATTAACTAGTGCACTGAGTATTAAATAGTGCATATGAGCTTTAATCTTTTTCCGTTGAGAATCTTGTTTTGATTGAGATGACGGGAGAAAGTTGGAACACCGTGAAATGATGGTTCCACTTGTTCCCCCTTTTTCCTTAATGGGTTACTGAGGAAAGCAGCACCATGAATTCAGTAGAACGCATGCATCTTTTTTGTTGTATATTCCTGCTTTTCATGGCATTCGCTTCCGTTCACAATTAATAATACATGAATAAAGAAGCAGTATGTATGCTCTATTCTTGATATGGGACCAGCACTTCATTTATTTCGTTCTGTAGCTAATCGAGCTGACTGAGATAAGGAAATTCATGCACACGAGTAAACACAAATTTTACAGAGTTTCAAAAGATTAAGATGAAAGAGACCACCTCCCTTATGTAACTATAGTGTCTGTTAGGTTATGTAAAAAAAGGCCCGAGTCCCTGATGATTTCATTCCCTTTTTCACATTGCAGCTGGTCACAACTCTTGGACAACCTTCCGCTTCCAAATGTAAGGATAGAATTCAGTTTACTTTTTTTTTTGCTTTAACACTTGTTAGTGCTCGTGTTTTCTCATCCAAGTACAATAAAAAAAAATTGCAGATTAAATGGATATGCCCAACTGCTCCTACTCGTCCAGTGGCTCTACTGGGAGGATTCCCCTGCGCTGCATGTAAGACTGAAATAAATTTCTCTGTTTATTTTTCTAAATTATTACTGTCTGATGCTTGTGAAGATGATCTAAGGGGATATTTATATACATTATGTACCAGGGTTTGATGTTGGAGAGCTTTCAGAAGACGGTCCTGATGATGTGGAGGGCTTAGATGCTTCCGTAGCACATATTGCAAACTTGCTCTCAACTGAACCTGCTGATGGTAAATATATATATATATATATATACATATATATTACGACTTTATTATTCCTTTTTAAAAATTTAATTGGTACAATTTCTTGATCATCAACAGTGAAACTTGGTATTGGTGGGTTTAGTATGGGTGCTGCAACAGCCCTCTACTCTGCAACTTGCTTTGCACAGGGTAAATATGGGAATGGCAACTCCTACCCTGTTAACTTGAGGGCTATTGTTGGTCTCAGTGGCTGGCTTCCTGGTTCAAGGTACTCCATACATATACATACATCTCTACAAACAATCACCTCTTGTCACATGTATCTATATCCATATCCTATGGTAAATATAATCATATAATAACAACGCTGGCCGTGCAGGAGTTTGAGAAACAAGATAGAAGGATCAAATGAAGCTGCAAGACGAGCTGCATCCTTGCCTATTTTGCTTTGTCATGGAGTCTGTACGTACTTTTTTTTTTTTCCCGATCCTTTATGTCACATTATTCATTTTTGTCCGCAGTAAAGAAAGATTATGAGCATTCCGTTCCCCCTTTCATTGCAGGTGATGAAGTTGTCCCTTACAAATATGGAGAGAAGTCCACACAGTACTTGAGCTCATCTGGATTCCGATACCTTACATTCAAAACCTATGAAGGGTATATTAATTATTTCCAAATACCCATTTCAGTAACCTCATTTATACTTTCACATATTCAAATATAAGTTATATAAACTTTTTTTTGTGTGTGTGCAGGCTTGGGCATTACACAGTGCCTAAGGAGATGGACGAGGTCTGCGTTTGGCTAAATGCAAGGCTGGGACTCGAGGGGTCACGCTGATGTCGAGTGATTACAGATGGCATTCGCAATCTTGCAGATAGTAAGGGAGCGGATTGGGGGAAAGAAACAATAACAGGATTGACAAAACATTAGTAGAGTTGTGGGGTAGTAAGTAGTAGAGTTGGGAAGCATGGATGCATGGTATAGAGTAAATTGGTATAATTTTATTACTGTTTATGAGTTGTATTGAATGAATGTACAATAAAAAGATTCTGGATATTATCCTTGTCGGTTTATCGCCATCTAAATGAAATTTATTTATTGTCAATTTCTTTTTTTTTTTTTTTTTTTTTTGGTATACCTTTTAGTACATCTGTAAAAAAAAAAAAATGAAATTCCATTATGCTATGGTAATTTTGTTATTACCACACATGGTGAAATATTTTAAGGTGCTAACCTTCAAGGCATTATTCCACTAAAGCCCCTCAAAATCAACATTATTCTTAAACAAGGTGAGCTATTTCATCAATTACCCCAAGTGTTCATGTGCGCGAATGCTTCTTCCCTTAAGGCCCTGTGTTCATTTAATAAAATAATGTTCTCCACATACTAACCACAAGCCCTAAACACAAACATGTATACCCTCCTCCATCTATGTCAGTTTACATCTTGCTCTCTTTCAACTTTCGTCTTCCCATCCTCTCTTCTCTGACGCTCCTACCCCCACCGCTTGCCATCTTTGTCACTATCCGCTGGCTTCCCATTCAAGATCTCCATCTTTGGCGACCTTCACCCTGTTTTTCGGTAGCATCTCTCCTTCAAGATCGCTACATCTTCCCGAAATTCGTTTCCCTTCTATCTTTAAAATATCTCATTCTCAACCTACCCTCCCTCATTTTCGGCCGTTCCCCCCTCCCTGTGGCTAAGACGCTCACCCTTCTTTCCTAGTTATTTCATGCCCTTCCTTATCAAACACTTAATCAACTAATGCGTTTTTTATCTGCTATAATTTCAGCAGATAAATTGACCTAGATTTCTGCATAACATACCCGTTTTTCTTTTCTAGTTCTTGCATTTGCGACTGTTTAATCCCCCAATCGGTCCTCAAAATATGCCATAGTTGCACGGGTGACAATCACAACGCGTGTCGAGTTTCGCTACATGGGGAGATTGGCCACAAAGAAGTTTGTTCCCACAAGACGTAAGAAAAGGACGTCGGGGTTAGACTTTTTAAACTTATGGTCATTAGAGTATCTGATAGTTTACTCTCAGAGTGAGCTTGATTTTTAGCTTGGAGTGATGGAATTTGTACACAGAGTGCATAATCTTCAAGCAGTGTGGGTATTTTTGTTTTAGGGTCTTATAGGAATTACAAAAATAACTCACCTAAATAAAGTACCCCCTTCGTCTCAAAATGATCTTTCTATTTGCCATTTCTCATTGTCCCAAAAAGTTCTTCACATTTATACAATTTAGGCTTAAAAGTGCATAAGCAAAACATGGCCAGTGAATCAAGTGTTAATATTCTTAAAAAGTTTGAATAGTCAAACACTAAAGATCATTAGGACGGACGGAGTATAACGTTAGGTTGAGGGGCCTTCGGGGAAATGTCTGTTCAACGGTAAACCACGCCAGCAATCTTGCTAGGGTTTAAGGACTAGGGTTTAACAGTGGCGCCAACATCGTTCCAGTCTCTCCTCCGTCACCATGAACTACAGATTCCATAACCTTCTCGGAGCTCCGTACAGGGGCGGAAACGCCGTCGTCGTTGACAACAACCTCCTAATTTCCCCCGTCGGTAACCGCATCTCCGTCACCGACCTCATCAAATCTGAAACCCTAACCCTACCTTTCCAGTCATCCTCCAATATCTCCCGTATCTCTGCCTCTCCTGACGGTGTTTTCCTCCTCTCCATTGATGAAAACTCACGCTGCCTCTTCATCAATCTCCGCCGTCGCGCCGTTCTCCACCGCATTTCATTTAAAAAGCCCGTTGCTGTTGCCAAGTTTAGCCCCGATGGCTCGCTTATTGCTATTGCCGTTGGGAAATTGGTCCAGATATGGCGGTCTCCTGGGTTCAAGAAGGAGTTTTTTCCGTTCGAGTTGGTTAAGACATTCGCTGATTGCAATGATAAGGTAACGGCCTTGGATTGGAGTCCTGATTCGAATTACCTGCTGGCCGGATCAAAGGACTTGACTGTGAGATTGTTTTGTTTGAAGAAATTGAGTAATTTAGGTAAGCCATTTTTGTTTTTAGGTCATAGAGATACAATTGTTGGTGCATTCTTTGGGGTTGATAATAAAACAAATAGAGTTACTAGGGTTTACACCTTAGCCCGTGATGGGGCAATTTTTAGCTGGAATTATACCAGTGAGTCTAGCGATTTGGGAGCCGAAAACTCAGATCCTCCTGCCCCCGGTACACCTGATCAAAGTCCAGAAGATAATGGAGATAAAAATTCAAAGAAAAGGAAGACACATGATGGTGATGCTGAGCTTGACGAACAAAACGGGGCTTTATTACATAAAGGAAAATGGGAGATGTTAAAGAAGGACTACTTTATGCAGTCCCCAGCAAAGTTAACGTCTTGCGACTATCATAGGGGGCTTGATCTTGTGGTTGTTGGGTTCTCCAATGGTGTTTTTGGGTTGTATCAGATGCCTGATTTTGTTTGTATTCACTTGTTGTCGATATCAAGAGAGAAGATCACCACGGCTACTTTTAATGGACTTGGTAATTGGTTGACATTTGGGTGTGCAAAACTGGGACAGTTACTAGTTTGGGAGTGGAAGTCAGAGAGTTATATATTGAAACAACAAGGTCATTACTTCGATGTCAATACTCTTGCTTATTCACCAGATTCGCAGCTCTTGGCTACTGGAGCTGATGACAACAAAATCAAGGTGAGAAAGATTTGGATATTTTGGTTACTTCTATTGATGTATTGGTGTTCATATTTCCTTTCCTTTGTTGATCATTTTTATTATTTTGCTGAATATAACTAAAACCAACACGCTTGTAACAGGACTTGAAATATATTGAAATAATACTTTCTCATTGATATGGACTTGAAATATGGTTCTTTTTCTTTGTTGATCGTTTGTTGTTATTTTCTGTTGAATGCCATGATCAGATTGTTGTGTACATATGGGATATTTCCATCTCAAGTTAGTAAATATTTTTTCTAGCTGTTTCTGTTTTCATTTTCGCTGTTTTAGCTTAGAAGAATTCAAAAGTGGGACTTCTTTTGGTAATGCGGATTCAGTTTGGTCTCTCTTGATCATTATTATATCAATTTATCTTTGCCTTAATTCATTGCGTTTATTTCTCTGCGCAATGTTAAATTTAGTTTTTTTTTGTTTGCAACAGGTATGGACGGTATCATCAGGCTTCTGTTTTGTGACATTCTCTGAGCACACAAATGCAGTCACTGCCCTCCACTTCATGCCTAGCAATCATTGTCTCCTGAGTGCGTCTCTAGATGGGACTGTTCGTGCATGGGATTTGTTTCGCTATCGTAATTTTAGGACATTCACTTCTCCTAGTTCTAGGCAATTTGTTTCTTTGGCATCAGATCAAAGTGGTGAAGTTATTTGTGCTGGGACTCTCGACTCATTTGAGGTGCTGATAGTTCCAATATATTTCAACATTTGATTTGCATTACTACTTGGCTCTATTGACTGGTTATCTTCGTGTTTATTTCTATTAGGTTTTTGTTTGGTCGATGAAGACAGGCAGGTTGTTGGATGTTCTCAGTGGTCATGAGGGTCCTGTTCATGGGTTAATGTTTTCACCCACAACTGTGAGTTGACTTTGCTTCATATCATTGCTTCTTTTTCTTTTTCCTCTCTTTGAGTTCTTGCTCTGCATGTTGGCACGTGTTACTGTGTTTACATAAAGCTGTTTTTTTTTTTTTTTTCTGGGTAAGATTACTTTTCTTATCTGGCTGGCTGTCTATTTTTTCATCTGCAGTCGACCTTAACTTCATCGTCATGGGACAAAACTGTGCGCTTGTGGGATGTCTTTGAAGGAAAAGGTGCAGTTGAAACATTTCGTCACACACACGATGTTCTTACAGTTGTTTATCGACCGGATGGAAAACAGTTGGCTTCAAGTACATTAGATGGGCAAATTCATTTCTGGGATCCAATTGATGGAGTGTTAATGTACACAATTGAGGGGCGGAGAGATATTGCTGGAGGGCGTCTAATGACTGATCGTAGATCATCTGCTAATTCCACTTCTGGGAAGTGCTTCACGACCTTGTGTTATTCAGCTGATGGGAGTTACATATTAGCAGGAGGAAGTAGCAAATATATTTGTATGTATGATGTTGCTGACCAGGTGCGTTTAGGTTCATTATATAATGGAAGACATGTTTGCATAATCTCTTCATAGATTTGAGATTAAGATATGTATATTTTTTGTTCTAAAATAAAAATTGTCTAAGGGTAGGAAAATTAACAACTAGCATTGAAAGTAATGTAACAACTAACATTGATAGTTTTTTTTTTCCTAATAAAGAAAAACGTCTGAGTGCCATGGGTAGAGTAGTTAGAAGTCACGGTCCTCAACCAGATCCATCCTTCTCTCATGGTTTGGTTTTCGTTCTTTGCCACTCGGAAAATGCTTGTTGCTATTTCCACTTCACTTGCATGTGACTATTTCGCATCTCCTCTATCACAAGCACTGAAAACGCATGCCACACTTCTTATTTAGCTTTTAACGTATACTCTAATGCACACCCACACATATTTGAATCCTCATGTTTGCAACAAATTCATTTACTTTGCAGGTATTGCTACGCAGATTTCAGATAACTCTCAATCTCTCACTAGATGGAGTCCTTGACTTCTTGAATTCAAAGAATATGACGGAGGCTGGCCCACTTAACCTGATTGATGACGATGATAGCGATACAGAGCTAGGTGTTAATAAACAAACACGTTTAAAATCAAGTTATGATTTGCCTGGATCGCTGCCTAACCGTGGGAGGCCTATTGTTCGAACCAAATGCCTGAGAATTGCTCCTACAGGCCGGAGTTGGGCTGCAGCTACAACTGAAGGAGTTCTAGTTTACTCAATGGATGATTCCTTTATCTTTGATCCCACTGATCTTGACATTGATGTTACACCAGAGGTACTTCACTATTCCTAGGGTATCACATATGTTTAATACGTCAATTTATAGGGCGCATCTAAAAATTGCCAGGAATTAATTGGTTGAGTTCTTAAAAGAGTTTAATTTCGTGTGTACATAACATAAAGCTGCTTCGGTTTTCCACAATTGTGAGATACAATCTGATCTTTCTGGAAGTATTTTATTTCAAATTACTGAATGTGTACCTACTGACACTTCAATTTGTTCTTGAACAGGCAGTTGATGCAGCACTTGGTGAAGATCAACCGAAAAGAGCTTTAATACTTAGTCTACGATTAAATGAAGATGCTTTGATTAGAAAGTGTTTAATTGCTGTTCGTCCGGCAGATATACCAGCTGTTATATCTTCGGTTCCGTTCAAATATCTGCAAAGGTTAATTGAGGCATTTGCAGAGCTTCTGGAAACTTCTCCACATTTGGAGTTTATTCTTCGGTGGTGTCAGGTAGAGTGTAGTATTTATTTGCTTTTGTATTTGATGCCCATATGTGTATATATAATTGCTTATGTTTTGAATGGATTTTTTGCATTATAGGAACTCTGTAAAGCTCACGGACACACTATTCAGGAGAAGTCCAGAAATTTGCTTCCCGCTCTAAAATCATTGATGAAGGCAGTTACGAGATTGCATCAGGATTTGGCAGATACCTGTTCTTCCAATGAGTATATGCTTAGATATCTATGCTCTACGAGCTCCAAGGCATGATGATTTTGGTAAGGCATAAGTAGGAATATATATGCATGAAATTTTATTTGGAACTGGCAAAACATGGTTTGATTAATTGGTTTATATAAGTTTATGTCTTGCCTTATTGCGTAAATCGACAATTTCCATGTTTCAATAGAGCGTCACCAACTTTTTCCGTGATATGTTTTGCTGTTTGTGGACAGGTTGGCTTGTACTTGTAGGGTGGAAATTAGACACTCGCCTGAAATTGGTTCGTCCACTTATTTTTATCCAAACTCTCTGGGGGCAAAAATGACAAGACACATTAAGCTCTCGGATTCAGAGTGTAAGCCCTATTTCAATCAGCTGAAGATATTTTGATGAATTGAGGTTATTCAGATGGAGAGTATTTATAATTGAGGTTTATCACTTTGCTGTTACTTGAAGGATCCATCTCATATTTTTTTTATTTTTTTAGCCAAATCAAAATAGAGTCTCATCATCCCCATTTTTGGCTGCCGGCACGGGTGTTAGTACTAGTATCATTTAATGAGTTTTTTGCAAAACTGACATGCGTACTTTGTGCAATATATCAATTTAACTTGCGTACTTTGGAAACATCAAATGTGGGTTGCGTACTTAATGTTTTGAAAATTTTGATACCACTTTTTTAACACCCGTTAAAACACATAACGGGACATTCTATATAAGGGGTAAAACTGTAAGAAGTAAAATTTACAAGCTATACATTTCTATACAAACTTATTAAACCAAAACTGTAATTACAAATTTACATTTTTCGTACACAAGAAAAGTAAACCCAAAGAGAGACCATTTTCAGTTTCCATTTCCCGGCCGTCATTTACATTAAATTCCCCGGTTGATGCTGCGGAAGCCTAAACCTAACCTGCCTCGCCATGCCAACAAATCCCTCCCCGACACATAGAATGACCGTCTTCCTTCTCCAAACCGCCACCGCCAAAACCGCCGCCGCCTTCCTTGAAACATCCCACACCAACGCACCGACCAGCATCAAAACAATCGCCGCCGTCGATAAAATCAACACCACCCCACCACCGTAGCTCCACCCCGTCAAAATCCCGTACGCTTTAATCACCGCAATCGCCGCCAAGTAGAGAGTCGTCAAATTGCCAACCACCATGTCGGAAATCGCCATCATCTTCAAAATTGAACTGTGTATTAATGGAAGATGGTGAATTGGGGATTAAATATCGGGAATTGGGTTTTTGGGTAGGGGATTGTGCTTATCTACAATGGGGATTTTTTTTTTTTTTTTTGAGAAAGTGAAAGCGTAACAAACAAACATCATAATTCATTCATGGAGTAGAAATGATGACGGGATTTTTGTTTCGAGGAAGAGGATAATGGATGTTCAAAAATTATGGAGAAGGAGAAATTTGGGGAAGAAGATGAACTTGGCCGGAAAATATGGAGGTGGCCGGAAGTTATGGAAGTGCCTGGAAATTTAAGAGAGAGGTATGGATGGTATTTTTCATTTTAGCACTTCAAGTTTTATTCTTTACACTTTTACTCCTTATATGGAATGTCTCGCTATGTTTTTAAAGGGTGTTAAAAAAGTGGTATCAAAATTTTCAAAACATTAAGTACGCAACTCACATTTGATGTTTCCAAAGTACGCGAGTCAAATTGATATATTGCACAAAGTACGCATGTCACTTTTGCAAAAAACTCATCATTTAATTGGCTGTCAATATCTGCCTTAAATGTAAACAGTATTGATTGTGACTGGCTTTTTTCCGTTTTATATGTAAAATGCAGTATGATAGTAGTCACAAGAAATTTGCTTAATGCTTGTATACCAAATCTCTACCTTCCATTTCATTTGTTGTGCATAAACATAAAACAAAAAGGCAAAGTGACATGGGTGTTACGGAAACAATAAACGAATTTTGATGACCAAATGTTTTAATCCAGAATGTTGAAGGGAAACAGTGAAAAAACACCACTTTTATTTGACATCATAGAAAATTGGTTGTTTGTAAAGCCTATAATCACAAACTTACGACCACCATGGATACTTCTCTCTGACAGGTTTAAGTTTCTCCTTGAGTTCACCCGTCTGCAAAATGGAATGGAGTTGCTATAAGCGATCTTTTACCCTCGAGAAAAATTGAAATGTGGTCGAATTTTAAAGCTGTGCGAAACTTACCTGGTGCATATTGAGGATGATGTCCGAGCCTCCAATGAACTCACCGTTGATAAAGACCTGGGGGAATGTGGGCCAGGCACTGCATACAAAGATCCTTAATTCATGTGAAAATACCATCCCAACAAGGTTGGTTAATCGGTCACAACACTAGAGGAGTCAAAGCACCAAGGTGAACGCATTGGAGAATCCTAATAATTGTAACTGTGAACTTAATGTGATCCGTGAATGTAATTTCTTAACTCTCTCCGTCCCAAAATTCCATTTGACTACTCAAACTTTTTAAGGATATGGACACTTGATTTGCTAGCCATGTTTTGTTTATGCACTTTTAAGCCCAAATTGTAGAAATGGAAACAACTTTTTCATGGAAGCAGCGAGTATCACCAGTGGAGAAAGTTGATCAATTCTATCGGGAATGGAAGGAGCGTACTAA
This sequence comes from Campanula takesimana, assembly GCA_026119855.1. Classification (NCBI taxonomy): domain Eukaryota; kingdom Viridiplantae; phylum Streptophyta; class Magnoliopsida; order Asterales; family Campanulaceae; genus Campanula; species Campanula takesimana. The sequence goes on from JAOWBW010000344.1 coordinate 960,523, forward strand.
CATGAACTTTATATATTCACGAAAGGAGAGTATTACAAATGGAGAAATCAGGAATCCTTCCACCCTCTCGAGTGACTATACATCTTCACACAGGATGGAGTATAATCATTGGCTTAAAGAGGGAATCATGTATTACACTCGGAACTCACTCTCTCTCTCTCTGTCTGTCTATCTTTCTCTCTCTTTATAATGAGCTCAAAGAACCAATCAGAAAAACTCTCTTTCCCCTCACTCCATGTGTGCGTGCGCTCATTATTTTTGTTCTGTGGGAACATAAATATGTTTGTTTGAGCGAATGAGGTTACCATGCAAACAAAATACGTGTTTAAGCAGTGGTGAATCACCTGAAAGATTTTACCGCATTCTTTAGCTCAGGATTTACTAATACGTCTCTGGAACTTAGAGGAACTCCTGCAAAATATATTTGACTAGTAAAAATAACATAAATAGTACATTGACTTTTGAACACACACACACACATATATACATATGCGTGTGTATCAATAGCAATTTTTAAAATTTCATTAGGATAATTAAAAATAGCCTTAATTATTGCTCAAAGTTCCTTCGTAGTAACAACGAAAAAAGTGAGACTATCTTTCCGGGACAGAGGGAGTATTACTTTTATCTCTGAATTCAAATCTCAGTCTTTTCCTCTTTTAATTCTCCCCTCTATCTCATTCTTTAACTTCCACTAGGAAAAAAGTGGCACAGTGAAGGATTCACTAAAAATACACCAAAAAGAATCTATCCGTTCCTTTCACCTTAATTGCACCAAATAGATACTCTATGACTTGTCACAAAAAATCGTGTATTCAATTTTTAAATCCAAGAAAAGATGCAACTCTATAATTAAGAAGCTAAACCATCTGAAAAACTTACTATATTCATTCAACACTTTAACTGCTAATGAGCTGAATCCACATCGAGGAAAATCGGGATTCCCCTTCATATAAATCATCACTTCATGGTCCTTGACATCCTGTGAATCGTATTAGCATGACCCGCGGTAAAAATGAAAACGGGACCAGACACGATAAACAAGGAAAGGCAACCAATATATAGTGTTATATGAAAGAAACCTTTTTGAGTGAATTCAAAAGTTAATTACACTTTTGAATAGGGTACAAAGGTATAATGACCAGCACCTACCTGTTCGACAATTTTTTTGAGAGTAAGGTTGGAATTCTCAAGCTTGTTCGTTGGCTTGAAATCATCATGTGTGTCCGGATCATTGGGCACGGAGGTTGAGAATCGCATTCCATGCTGGTAAAAGGATGCAGAAGCCTACGAACAGTTTTAAGCACGCAAAAACAATCAGTCCTTTCTCTTTCTCATTATATCATTTGCGTGATCAGATCAATGTTTTTTACACAAAGATGATTAACACTGTTGAAAATGAAGGACACATCAATCCTTGTAGCAGGTTTTGTAATCTGGTTAATGTATGTATGGGACACCCGGCGCGGGGAGAAGGGGGCAGTAAGTACTGTGTCAATCATCTTCAACGGAAAAATACAGTTATTTAACCACCATGAATTTAATTTGACATATCTATCCAGTTTATCTGGGATTGAAGATGCAGCTTCTACAATTTTCATTGATCCCTAGGTAAAAACATGTACTACAAAGTTACTACCCACTTTTGCAAAAGCTACAATAGTTAATTGTTTCAGTTTTCAGACTATTTGGCTTAATGATGATAATAATACGGAGTACTATTTTAAAACTCCACTTTACTTCAAAGCTTGTCAACTTTCTAATAAAGAGGCTGAAGTCGCATAACAAAAAAAAAGTGCTGAGCTTACAAAAGCATTTGTACGGGCAGCTGGAAATGTCGAGATACCCTTCAATAGTATATTAGAAAATGACCTCGCCATCAAACTTGTGAGCTTCAAAAGGTGAGCAAACAGAAAATTAGTTTTTTTTTTTTTTTTTTCCGGGAGTACTGTTACTGGAAAATATTACCGCCTCCTCTCAGGGGAGATATATATTCCTTTTGGGTCGTTCAAACTGAAGAGTGACATTAACATTTAAGGAAACCACAGCAAAGATAAATAAGAAAAGTGAAACTGCTACCCCAAGTAAATGAAGAAAAGGAAAAATTACATCCAAGGTCACCCAACTATTTGAGTTGTGTGGATATATTGACTCTTTTTATTTTATTGCATTCAATAGTCTGAACTCTGAACTACTACCTCTGTCCCTAAATGAATGTCAAATTTCAAGAAAATTGTGTCCCAAAATGAATGTCTATTTTGGAAAAAACTTTGTTGTTAATTGCTTTTTTACAAAAAAAAAAAATCACTAGTCTTTTTATACTTGCAAAACTAAATGTTTGGAAAGAGAATTACATTATTATATATGAATTTTTGCCACTAAATTGTATGGAAAGTAGAGATTTTTAGATGTCCCTTATTTGGACATTCAATTAGGGACAAAGGGAGTACTTTTTTTGTGCATGTGTATCACTATGGCTAAAGAGGGTGCAGTGCATGGAATGTGATCAAAGATATTTGTCCTCATAGGTTGGCTCCTCTTCCTGAAGGTAGAATCGATCAATGGAGCTGGTTTCAGTGGGCCTACCACAACAGCTACCACAGCAAACTTATTTTAGATCAAACTTTACAGGGAACATTTGTAAGAACTAACACAATTATAGCAACGTTGAAACGATAACAGCTACCACAACAAACTTGATAATTTGAAGAGGTGGGTGGAGAGAGAAGGGGGAGGGGTGGTGGAGAAGAAATGGTTTTGATTTAAGGGTTCGGGGTGGGATGCGGTTGCCACCGAAATGGAGGGAATTTGGGGGTTTGAAAATTGAAGATGATTAAAATCTCATGTTTACCTATTTAACCCTTCAAAGTCTAGTTATATGCATTTCACATGACAACTTAATTGGCAAAAAGCGGATGCAGCTATTCCTTGAAAAAAAAAAATGAATTCGATCAAGCTAATTAATAAGTAGAAACAAAATTTACGCATAGCTAATGAATCAAATTAAAACACCCTTCACTTTGTAAATACTATATCTGCAACTTACTTGTGGTAAGTATAGGCCAACAAATTCTTACACTATGATTTTTATCAATCACCAACACCAATTCGCATAAACAGAGTAACGAGCTATTACAACCCAAATAATCAAGACAAAAAAAATCTTTCAAGGAACAATACATTTAAGTATTTAACATTTCTATCTAGGGGTAGATGTCTAGAATCAAAATTACACCTAAAAGAGACAAAATTACGCCCCAAAAACAGAGACTCCGGCATGCTCAGAACTTAAGAAGAAATGGCAATTAATCATACCGGTATATTGTCGGGGTTTCTTCCGGCGGGCGGGCGGGCGGCCGAAGTTTGTTTCTTCCCGGTGCACGATATACTACCTCCGTCCCAGCTCAATGTGCACACTTACCTTTTAAGTGGGTGTCGTTGATATGTGCACAATCCAAAAAAGGAAAGTTTTTTATTACTTTTATAATCTTCCACTCATCCTCTCTCTTCTTCCCAACCACTCATTATTCTCCACTTATTCTCTTTCTTCCTCCCAACCACTCATTATTCTCCACTCATTCTCTTTCTTCCTCCCAACCACTCATTATTCTCCACTCACAATACTTTTGAATATAAATACTCTCTCCTTAAATCTTGTGCCCAACAGTAAACGTGCGCATTGAGTTGGGACGGAGGTAGTATCTGTATATAGACGGTTGGTCGGGTGTACAATACAAAGAGGTAATCTCAAATAATTAATGGGTTTATACTAGTTTATACCCATTCGAGTTAGGCCTACTTGAGCTTAATTCGAGTTAGGTCCACTTCAAATAGGCCCAGCTCAAATAGGAAGGCCCATGAGTTGAGTCACGATCTTCGAATCTGTGGGTAAGAGTAAGTCTTGTGAAAAACGTGTTTTACTTTAAAGATTCGTAAAACGTGTTTTCGTAAAAGATAATGGCGTTTGTTTTTGTAAATGAATATTGCAAAGTGTCGGTCACTCACTCGAACTGACGTTTATAAAACATTGCCACTGGCATTTTCATAAGTTTCAGTGGTAGTATTAAAAAATATCAACCAATACACTGGCACTTATAAACATTGTCACTGACACTAGTAGTGTTAATAAGTGTCAGTGTACATGGCTGTCTGTCATTTTTTAATACGGTCACTGACACTTAGGATATGCGACAATTATTTAAAAAAATGACACTTCCTGTTTTAAAACAACTTTCCATTTATTACGAAAATGCCACCATGCCATTTTAAAAACAAAGTTTTACGCGAACTTAAAAAAAAAAACACGTTTATTCCCTTTTTCACTAGGTGTAAAGCTGATATTTCAAAGAATTAATTTAATTCCTAGTTACAAGGGTTAGTTAAACTGTTCGAAGTCGGAAAAGGTCCGACATTGGTTCATTGGTAGAAGAAACTTTCTCTATTTTGTACTACTACAAAACTCCAATGTCAAGAAGGATCAGTTTGTTATGATCGATTGGGATGTAGCCCCCAACTAAAGTCACATGTACTATTGAACAAGGGGCAGCTCTCCTTTTAGTTTTACAAAGTTTCATATTCATCTTAAACTTAAAAATTGGGATATTTTATTCCACTGCTGATGAAATTAGGTTGCGATCAATGTACTTCTCAACTCACGGAGCGTTGCGGCAAATTTCGAGCGACTTCACGTCGTATCAAGAATTATACGCTATTACAATTGTAATTGCAAGTGGCTCCTTTGGTAGCAACAAGACAACGATAAGCATGATTATTTATTTCCGTACTAATAGTCCCCATATTAATAATAATACCACCGCCTTTCATAGGATAAATAGATAAGCCTCTTATCTCTCCAACCTTCATGTCCAAAATTTAAATTCATACCAAACAACTTTATTTGTTGTAATTTTTCATATCCAGTCTTTTATGAAATGGCCTCTAATTGACTACTAATTGCTCTTAAATTAACAATTATGTAATCAGGGAAAACAAGAGCAAGCTTAAACAAAACGATTAATTGATGTCCACGATCTCCTCCTGTTATCACTGATGAGAGAGTGGGAGTTAGTCATTCCCCATGGTCTCCTCCTCCTACTGTAATCGCTCAACAGAGACGTTCCCCATGACCCCCTCCTGCTCCTGTCACCGCTCCGAATCACAAAGTGGCGTACTGGCGATCTTCTGCCTCCTCTTCCTCCCTCGTCAGATCTATCTCTAGTCTAAAGGCACTGTATAAGTCGAGAAATGCTGTCCTCTGCTCCCATCTTTCCCAATCCAGTTGCCTTGTGGGGTCCATCTCCATTGGCCGTCCATTAGGGTGTTCAGTTTTTGCATGCTTCTTGATTTCTGAATAGTTCCCAACAAAATCACACGTCTCCATTGAACAACTCCTTGTTTTGGAATTCATAAACTCGCGAGCAGGCTCGTTTATGACCCAATTACTGATTTGCCCTCTGCATAGCGGGCAAACAAGTTTTGATTGGTCAGGAACTTGTTCTAGCTTTTCTGTTGATGACTCATTTGCAGCTAATTTGAGAAACTGGTCAAGACAATTTGACTGGCGGTGGTTTGTGTTGCACATATAAGGGCGACAACCTTTTTCATGAGACGAACATATCAATAGTACAGCTTTGTGAGGATGCTCCATGCAGACAGGGCACCTAGCTTCTGTCCATTCATTTTCATCATCAACTTTAAGTGATCGGGGTGTGCTTTTATCTGCGTTTTTGGAGTCGCGAGGATATGGAGATGGCCTAGACTGATCAAAAGATGATGATCTTTTGTCTCTTGTCTCCTTCGGCATTCTTGAGCCTGGGTTTGAATAAAAAGAGGACCTAGTTAATCCATGATGAGTAGAGATGCAAGAAATAAGTTGACTAAGCCTGGGATGCTACAAGCCTACAACTAAGCAACCGAACCAATAATAGCAACAAAATTGGATTCATGCAAAACAATAGCCATTGATAGTGCTTTGCTAGAGGACTTGAGACTTGATAAATCAACAAGATGCAAGCTTAAGTGCTTTGTTCAACTTTAAACCTTAGCAGCTCCTATCAAGTAGCAATGTACTCCGTTTGTCCCAACATGAATGTCCATTTTCATTTTAAAGACATTTTGTAAATGCTAAAATATAATGCCAAAGATTATAAATATTCTTGTTATCCACTTCCAAAGAGATTTGCTAGAGGACTTGAGACTTGAAGACTATAAATATTCTTGTAAGTATATAATGAAATGTTGAAAACAAATTAAAAAATATACTCCCTCCGTCCCACCCGAATTAGGATTTTTGGGTTGGGCACTTGTGAGAGTGAAAAGTGAAGTAGGAGAGAGAAAGTGGGGTAGAGAGTAATGAGTGAAAATTTGTTGTGAGTGTGAATGTGGGTCCCATTAAATAAAACATTTCCATTTTTGGGTTGTCCTAATTCGAATGGGACACCCAAAATGGAAATTTGTCCTAATTCGAGTGGGAGGAGGGAGTATATATTTAGAGAAAATTATTCACAAAATGGTCAACCATTTTGGGACGGAGGGAGTATATTTAATCAACACCATATGATTTACTCGATAGCAATGCCATTCAGGAACCACAATGCGGAGATGCATGGACAAAATTTTGTTGGCAGTTCAATAATGAATCATTGTGGACAATATATCCGGAAATGTCAAAGTATTTGTATCCCGCACCAATGACACTATCTCACATATATTCTAGTATACATCCCTCCCTCCTTGTGTGCGAGTGTGCATGTAGTAAACCAAATTACAGCTTCTGATCACCAAGTCAGTGCAGCATCTCAATCAACTTCCAAGACATCTCAAAGATAATTAGATGTACACACATTTTGTAGAAATACAAGACTTATCTCTTTCACAAAGGAAAAAAAAAAAAAAAAAAAAAACTAGACACCATAAGCAATAAGTAAAAAATAATCCCAGCTAGGTCGCATGAACTGAACAAGCCTAGCTTTTACCCATATATCTGAATCCAGATAATGATTGATCACTCCTTGTAGTATCATGTCATGTATCCTAACCCAGTGAACAAGCAATAAGTATATTTCTGAAGCCTCCTGAACAGTGGGGCACATATCGAAACACAAATAATCTGTCACAATTTAGAAAAATAAAAGAAGCAAAAGCAAACATTTTGCGCTAGTAGTCTACAATTCAATTAACTCATACTCCCTCCGTCCCAAAATGATAGTCGCATTTGACTTTCAAACATTTAAAGTTACATGGCACGTTTAAAAAAATCAGAGAATTTGAAGGTTTAGTTTTGGAAATGAGACTAACTTTCCGGACATACTACCTCTGTCCCTAAATGAGTGTCCAAATTTCATTTTAAGGGACATTGAAAATCTCAACTTTGTGTACAATTTGGTAGCAAAGATTCATATATAATCTTGTAATCTCCTTTCCAAACATTTAGTTTTGCACGTATAAAGAAACCGGTGAAAAAAAATTCGAAAAAAAACATTTAGGGACAAAGTTATGTTAAAAAAAGACACTCATTTTGGGACAAAGATTTCTTGAAAATGGACACTCATTTAGGGACAGAGAGAGTACAAAAAAGGGAATGGGAGTATGGGACAATCATTTTGAGAGAGATGGACTATTACATACTAACGCTTGAATTTCAGAGGAGTTTTTTCATTACCTTGCCAATGTCACACAGTGTTTTCCTAACAAAAACATTTTGGGACAAAAGGATGACAATATTGACACATAAAATGGAAAACAGCGATTCTTTCAAGAAATTTACTAATTTTAAGACTCCATTCCAAACAATGACAAATATAACTATTTGGAAGCGCGTGATCATCGTATTATAGAATGTGCAAATGGGACAGATTCTACGAATTGCAACAACAAAATTAACAATTGAAAAGACCAAATCGAAATTAGGGTTTCAGGTTCGGAAAACTTGATTAGAGCATTGTCGTAGCGGTTTAAGGTTTCAATCATGTTCAAGAAATCAATCAAAAAAAAAAATATCAAAGCAGCGTTAACCTAACTGATAATTTAACTAAATCAGATCTAATACTATCGGATATGGCGAAGGAAGGAAGGACGAACCTCTTTTAAGTTGGAAGCCACTCTACCGCCTCAGTTCCAACTTCAAATTTTGACATCAGTTTTAGGAGCGCGATGTCGATATTTATACGCGTTACAAAGTTTTCTGAGATGCGCCTATTTACGAGACTACCCTTTTAGTTTACCCACATTTTCCTTTATTTTATCTACGGCTAAAATTATTTCAATTTAGATAAAGTTAAAATTTGGAAGAGGAAAAAATCGTGTTTTACGCTAAAACGTTTTCTTAAAAATGAAACTGGAAGTTGTTTTAAAACACACGGTGGCATTTGTGGAAAAACTGATGCTTATTGTAAGTGCTGCCTAGTGCTAGTGTTAAAAAGTGTTTGCCATGTTAAACTGACCCTTATTAACACTACCATACCACTGACAAGTGCAAACAACTCCCAATTCAATTGATGTCACCATCAAAACTTAATTTGAACCTAGATTTGAATAGAGCTTTGGATTGGGGGTGGGTTTATGAGTTAGGGCGTAGATTTGAAGATAAGGGGAAAAAATTAGTCTGTCGGCGATGGTGTTAGTGGGTTGTGAAAGAGATGATGGAGGTCGAACTGTAGCAAGAAGAACAAAATTTCGTTGCCGCCGAAAAAGAAAATCTACAAAATAATTGATACAAATGACGTGCCAATATTTTATTAGTTGCATTGATTGTGAAGAAACCACATTTTAATTAAAAACACTAATAAAAATTTAACACACTATTTTTGTAAGCCAAATTTTACGAAATATTTTTTTTTACTCTTAGTGAAACAGTTGTTAAAGGACAGAAAATCAAAGCAACACTAAGAAAGGTAATTATAACATTAACAACAAGCCACAAAGTTCCTTATTACAAGCCTTAAACACTCCATTGAAGAAAAAGGGGAATTCTAAAAAGCCCAAAACACAAATTAAAACAAACAACATTACAAATCCCTGCACCCTTTAACCTCAAATGACTTGTACATCACTTGTACTCCCTCCTGGTAGTAGTAGCAGCAGCAGTGGCCTTAGCTGGGTTAGGATTATCTCCACTCTCATCAGTATCAGCCATACCCAAAGTATGCTTCACCGCATCCGCCGCCCCCGCCGCCATGCTCTTCACTTGCTCTGTTGTCTTCTGCATTACACCTTTCGTCTTCTCCGTCCCCGCCTCAGCGCTGTCCCTTGCCGACCCGGCCATCTCCGATGCCTTATCTTTAGTCGCCTGAGCTGCATCCGAGGCCTTGTCTTTCATTGCTCCGGCCTTGTCTGACATGTAACTTCCGGTCTGATCTTTTGACTCCCGGGTACGGTCTCCGGCCGATGCAGCCATGTCGGAGGCCTTGTCTTTTCCTTGCTGTGCCTTTTCCTTCACCGTCCCCATCATTTGTCCAGTCTTTTCCTGGATATTATAATAACATTCATTTACTCACGAACGAATGAACTTTGAGCTATAATTTAAGCTAATCTTAATTATCTTAATGAAAATCTAAAAATTAGTATAAATTTAATTATCTTAATGGAAATCTAAAAATTAGTATAAATAGTATATATAATGATGTATCAATAACAAGTTATAAAATTTTATTAAAATTACTAAAAGTAACATAAATTATTCAAAATTCATTCGTAATAACAACGAAAAAAAGGGACTATCTTTCCAGAACAGAGAATACTCCTTCCGTCTCAAAATGATCTTCATACTTTTTAAAACAGAGAATACTCCTCCCGACTCAAAATGATCTTCATACTTTTTTCGATGTTATCAATAAAGTCGCCTCAAAATAATCTTCATACTTTTTTTTTATTTTATCAATAACAACTTTTAAATTTTCATCAAGACAATTAAATCAATCTAAAATTATTGCTCAAAGTTCATTCGCGATAACCGCACCAAAAAAAAAAGTATGAAAATTATTTTGAAACGGAGAAAGTAGATCCAAATAAACAAACAAAATAGAATAATGCAATTGCATCAAGTGATTGTACCTCAGCTTGGCCCTTGGCTTCACCGGCTCTGTAGCGCTGATCTTGGGAGGCCATTGTTGTTGTTGGAAAATGCTTTGGAAATAAGAAAGTTTGACTTTTGTTTTGAGATATCAAGAAAAGTTAGTTGACTAATTAGTTTAGTAAGTGTGTGAAATAGGTGTATGGTTGCATGAGTTTATATAAGAGTTGCATTCATGACGCGTGTTACAGTTTCTGACACGTGTATGTGGGACGTGGCTTTCATGAATTTGTTTGGGGGAGGGCCTATGAGTCCATTTGTGGTCCAATTGCATGAATTTGTTGACTAATTGACTGTAAGTAGAGCAGAACAGATCTATACTGCCCGTACTGATATCGGGCTAAATAGGAAATAATAATAAAGATATAAAAGATGTTTACAAAATGAGGTATTATAATTGTATTGGTGTTTTTAATTTGATTGTATCGGGTCTATTATCAATGTGGCCAATGAACATCTTGTATTCTTTATTTTGTGAACTTCATTTGCAAAACTAGCATTGCCCCGAACTAAATACCGAACAGTTTTGTACAGTCCAGTTAGTCCCGTTCTTAGTCTTCTAACCTGTTTCCTGTTCAGGAACCAATGTTTATACTATCCTCCATCCCGAAATTACTCCCTCCGTCCCATCTTAAACTTAAAAAAAAAAGTGAGCACAAGAATTAAAATGAGAATCTTTATATTATAAAATATAGATAGTGGGGTAGAGTGTTGTGAGTATAGAAAGTGGGTAGGAGAGAAAAAGTGGGGTAGGGAATAGTTAGTGGATAGTTGTTGTGTGTATGACATGTAGGTCCCACTAAATAAAAAAGTATAAATAAGTTTCCATTTTGGGATTTTGAAGTTTAAGATGGGACGCCCAAAAATGAAATTTTTTGAAGTTTAAGATGGGACGGATGGAGTATGTTTCAAAAATTTTAAATTTGCTGTTGTTGAAAAAAATTTGGCTATTTATTTTTGGGCAATTTAGGTCTTATTGTTTCAATTTTGGCAATTTGGTGCCTAATAATGTTCACCTTTTGTGGTGAAATTGGTCTTTTTGGATGATCATGGATGGAAGCTAACGAAATTAACGAGCTTCTTTAGAAATTGCATTTATCACCAATCATTTATATATATAACACTTTTAATCATTTATTATTTGAGCTAAATGGGTCCCCCAAACCCCTAAATCATATCCAGACCACACATTTCTCCCCCATTTACCGAGCAATACATTTGAAACATTCCATTCGAGACCCCTTTGGGTTCGGGAAACGCTGTTACTTGCCATCTGTTAGTAAAGCCATATTTTGCAGGAATTTAGTCTTATAAATAAGTAATCTGTAAAATTTTCTCTACATTCTATCTCAAACCTTCTCTTTTAATCAAAGTTCATCACAGAAGAATATATATATATATACTATATATCAAGAAAATGGCAGGGCAAGGTCATCATGACAACTTTCACACTGCTGCTCAACAAATGGGCAACCAGCCTCAGGTATCACACGACCTCTGAATATATAATACTCCTTATCCCAGAAAGTTAGTCTCTCTTTTTTCGTTGTTACTACGAACGAACTTTGAGCAATAATTTAAGCTACTTTTAATTATCCTAATGAAAATTTACAACTTGTTAGTGATAGACCATTATAAATACTATGAATACAAATTTTTAGATTCTCAATAATAAGATAATTAAAAGTAGCATAAATTATTGGTCAAAGTACATTCGTAATAACAACGAATAAATATGGAGTAACTTTCAGGAACAGAGGGAGTAATAGACTACATGTACGGATTTTGATTATGCAGGTCACAAGAGATAGTCTGACGAACCAACAACAACACGGGTCCACCCAAAACGCTAACTTCCTCAATCAGGTATTTCTACATCTTTCGCGTTTCATTTGATTAATAATTTAGTCATTTGTATGAAAATGTAAAAGAGTAAAATATTTGTATATGAATGTAGACAGGGGAGCAAGTGAAGACAATGGCTCACGGAGCAGCAGACATTGCAAGCGGAGCAGCAAGAGGTGCGATGGGGATAGCTCAGGGGGCGGCAGTAGGGGCCGCCAACATGGCACAAGGTGCAGCGACAGCTGTCAAGAATACTCTCGGGATGAGCCCCGACAACACGTCTCACAACAACAACAACACCCTTCCCACCACCAACACCAGCATCAACACTTCCAACACTCCAAACCCAAATACTAGGATTTGAAATAAATTTGTTTTTCCTTTCCTTGTAATAATAATAATAATAATAAATTTTTGATGAATCCATCGTCTTCCTAATTAGACTATATGTGTCTAGAGGAAAGGTGGTTTGAAGAATTAGGAACAACCAACCCCTTCTAGCAAGAGTGGTTTGATTTTGTTTTGTTTTGTTTTGCATTTCCCTTTCATTGACTTTGATTCAATATGTTATTTGTGTTGTTTAAAGTAAATCAAATGATTCATCGTCTTTGCTACTATATGGACTTAATTTGTTGAATGACACAAACGTTTGAACCAAGTTTATTTTTTTACTGCGACACTTATAATTATAATGACACAAGTTGAGTAGCATATAGACTCGACGCTTGTAAATATAATGAGACAAGTGGAATAGCATATAGACTCAAGGTTATGCTCTTTTATTAAAAATGATGACAAGTCAACTGGGACACTTATAATTATAATGAGATAGAGAGAGGGAGTAGCATATAGACTACATAGGATTTTTCATGTAACAATTGCCTTATTATAACACTTTTAATCATTTATATATATACACAAACACACACACACACACACACACAAAGTAGTCAACATTACCAGCAAATTTAAGTGATGTGACTAAGTAATTTAGCCTAGCTCGAAGCTATGTTACATTACCATGGTGATGCATGCAAGCAGGAAAGTGAGGGAACCATGTTGGGGTATAGAATGGGAAGACAAAAATCAAAATGTTCCCCACTACCATGAGCAGCGGCAGCAGATTGTTCACCGTGGGAGGTTTCCGGCAGGAAATGAGCTTTCCGACAAGAATTGTGGGAGCTTTCCAGCAGGAATTGGTGGTGGTGCATCCAAGGAGGAACGTCAAGGGACGACCAAATATTGGGTGATAAAACGGCAAGAAAAATGAATGATGCTCAATAATATAGTACGAGAAACAACTTGCAAAGTACTCCCTCTGTCCCAAAATGAGTGTCCAATTTCAGGAAATTTTTGTCCCAAAATGAGTGTCCATTTTGATCATAACTTTGTCCCTAAATGTTTTTTTTCGAAAATTTTTCACCGGTCTCTTTATACTTACAAAAACTAAATGTTCGTAAAGAAGATTACAAGATTATATATGAATTTTGCCATCAAATTTTATAAGAAGTTATGTCCCTTAAAATGAAATTTGGACACTCATTTAAGAACAGATGTAGTACGAAAAACTATACTCCACATTACTACAAATATATAGAGATCTGACCACAACAACAATAAAGCCTTAGTCCTCACAAAAAGATTAACCCTTTACCAATAATTTATAAACCAAACTTCATCACAATTTACAATTGCTACCAAAAAAATGATTCTAATTATCATACAAATTCAAAAAGGCACAAAAAGCTGCTGACCGCATACATTGACCAAAAAGAAGCACAGTGCCAGGAGAGAGCCAAATGCCAAAATAAGTACTACCTCGGTCCCAAAATAAATCAAGAGAAGATTTGATTTTTTTTTTGGGGGGGGGGGGGGGGGGGGATTTTTTCGGGACTAGAGTATATCTTTGGTATGACTATCACCCTCGTCTGCTACGACTGCCAGAGCCAGCTGATCTTATATTAACATTTTCAACCGGGTATAAATCCCTATGACCAACTGACGAAGTTCCTCGGGTTGAAGCATTTCTTGGAGAACTTGAACTTGACTCGTTCCCTCTAATGGCTTCTGCCTCCAATATTTTAGCTTCATCGCCAAGCATGGCTAACTGTTCCATCAGAAGTATCAAGGGAGAAACAAGGGAGATTTTATAAATGGGAAAAGAGAAAGAAAAGGGAAATGAAGTAGAATAATATTATCATACCCGAATTTCATTTTCTCTCAAACGATCCTGGAGAATATTTATGGCTGGACTTAAGCTGCAATCAACTAAACTTACTCAGTGCAAACAAATTGCCAAATGAGATTATTTCTGACAGGAGGAGGGAAGTCTTTTTCTAACCAGTACTCCATTAATTTGCAAATAGAAGCCTGATAAGTTGATGTGTGATGAATGAAAGTAAGAGGATGGACTTTTCCGTCCCTACATCAAACACGGCAGCCAATAATAAATGGGAAACATCATTGAAAATTAAAAAACACTATAACATGCATAATGGTAAAGGTACACAACATAATGTCATATGATCGCACTACCTCATATTTTGTATGATTGCTTGGTTATAAGCTGTTCTTTCCTCTTCATACAACACGTTCTGTAAATCTATGAACGATGTCAATGGTGAATTGAGCTTGAGAAGAGATAAGGACGGCAAAACATAAAGAGGAACTTCCTTCCGGACAAACTCCGCCCCACTGCCAGAAAATAAAAGCTATTTACAGATACAAGTTGTGATTCTCCAAATTCAAATATAGCACGGCACATTCAGTTAATTAATTATCCTACTTGTTATTGATAGCATTCATAATGGTGTGGTGTGTCAATATCAAGTTTTAAACTTTCATTAGAATTATTAATTTAATCTAAATTTATTGCTCAAACTATCTTCGTATTAACAACAACAAAAAATGGGAAGATCATTTCGGGACGGAGGGAGTATGTTTCTTAGAGCTCAATACATTTTTTTTTCATGTGCATACAGAACAGTTCATAGGTGCATCTGAAGATCAAAACAATGAGGGCGTTGAACTCTCATGCTATGGATAAAGAGTGCAAATATGTCTGCCACAGCCCCCACCCCCACCCCATCTCACAAAAGAAGGCACTAAAGGACTTCAATATACAATACAAATGATAGGGGAAAGAATGATCCAATGAGATGATTTCCGGTTTCCCTAGCGGATCACATACAAATTATAAGTTTTAAAGCCTTAATATTGGAAATGGGACTAACTTTCTGGGACAAACAAAATGTGAAAATGGGACTACCATTTTGGGACAGAGGGAATATTAAATACAGAGTATTTAAGAGGAAACATATAACTGTCGAGTGAAGGAAACGAATGCCAGAAGCTGAAGCATTAGAAAATTTATACCTGATTTCCATATTTGAACGATGCATGGCTTCTTGCATTCCATCTGACATATCCATGGGGTCTATATCAACAATGGCACTCTCCCTACCTAAATAATTGGCATCGGCATTAGCAAAGAAACCCCCCAAGGCTGACGACTTTCCAGCACCCTGGCCAAGTGTTTTCATCTCAAATGCATTAGTGAGGATTAACAAGGAAATGGGACTATCATTTTTCAGTGGCAAGTTAGATACGCACCCACAAAACATTGTTTTGATATCTGCAAAACTATAAAGAGACTTCACTAGACTAACTTCCAAAAACCAGATGACAAACTAGAAGTAGTCCTTGAGCTAATTCTAATGGCATGACCCAGATATTATTGTCATACTTGAGAAATTAATAAGTATCTAAACTCCTAGAAAGAGTATTAACAAGTGCAAAAAATGAAAAACATGATCACAAACTTGTTTCCTAATATCTTCACATAAATATGCTGTATTTTGTCAAAGTATGAACATGTCCATACTATCAGACACCGCCCTCATATTATGATGCAAATACCTATGAGAAACATGCATGATAATATCAAGCATACTATTGCCCAAAATGAAAATTGCTTCAATTTAGAGAACAGGCAGAGCAATAAGGTATTTCATACAATTTTAATTTTTAAACATGTATCTTTGTTTTGATGGTACAGTTCAAATTTGGTTTCATAATGAACAAAACGTGCTTTAGTTAAAGGTAAATAACTACTACCACATGGTTGGTTTTCCTAACGGTGAACGTAGGTAGAAACTGCAGTTTGCCATCCTGCATCATTTTATCTTGGTATTTATGTTTAAGTCCTACTCTCAGAGAAACTACTCAGTTCTTGATCTCTAAGTTTAATGTATAGGACAACACGTATTCGAACTTCTGTAATGAAATTTTTGCTGCGTACGGTAACTTGATCAGGCGAGTTTTTGAATTTAGCGAGTATCAGAACTCTGAAAGACTCTGCCTGAAAACATTTAGGAGCCCACACATTACTCAGTTTTAAAAGGTTAGAAGCAAAATACAATTCGCTGGGTGGTCATTATGCTTTCCAGAAAGTCCAAGTGAAACAACAACAAAATCGATTATTAGCGTAAATTTCTAGCACAAGTCTTTCAAATATAACATGTGTACACAGAAGCATCAAGTCAAGTAATCCCTCTGTCCTGAATCTCCATTTTAAAGAATTTTTTGTCCCAAAATGAATGTCTTTTTTGAAAAAAATAAAAATAAATAACTGTCCCTAAATGTTATCTTCCGAAAAAAAAAATCACTAGTCACTTCATACTTGCTAAGCTAAATGTTTGGAAAGTGGCTAACAACGCATCTTTGCTATTTAGTTTTATAGAAAGTAGAGATTTTTAGAATATCCCTCAAAATGAAATTTGGACATTCATTTAGGGAAAAGGGAATAATAAATTTCATGGGCGGAAAGGCACTGGGGATTGATGCACAGATATTCTATAACTACTTTAGATATTCCCGTGATTATGTTCACGTTAGCTAGATAAGTCAAGTGGGAACAAAGGAACAAACCTTTAAAGCCACGGCAGATGCTCTTGAATCACCAGTGTCTTGTTCAAAAGTTTCCCCACGACCAAAGCCAGATCGTGCATTTTCAGACGAACTTAAAGAAGATTCAATATCTATAACAGAACCTCTATTTACAGAAACAGGTCTCAAAATATTATTTTGCTTCCCATCTAATGACTGGAATGCAGTGACTTGGATTCTTCCAACCTGACATCATATTAGACACCTTGTATCATAAGTGGACTTCTCAGCATTTAATATTAATTGTTTCCTGGGGGCCAATATATAAGCATAAAACAAAATCTGACCTTGTGTGGATCTTCATTAAAACAGGAAAAAATCAATCCTATAAATCCAGGATCCAGAAGTTGGTACATGGCTTGGGTGCGCACATCTGAGAAGTACAACAACAATAAGCAACTTTGAACTTCAAGAGAACAACTGAAACATAATGACTTGTATACAAACCCGTTCTTATCCCTATTGATACTCCCTCCAAAACGTCCTCCTTTCCTTTTTGGGATGTTCAATTCAAAAGGTCTCGTATAAAAAGTTAAGCATGTAGCCTTTGTGGCAACTTCAAAGGACTTCCCTTGCTATAAGCTCCTCCAGAAAGTTAATCCCTAATGGAACTCTTTACTATTTACGATTCAATGGGGAAATCCCCAAAAAAAGCTGGAGGGCATATCTAGGTATCACTCACAAAGAGTGAACCAAGTTTAAATGGCTCAAACATTCTCAATGCACCTTTCTCAAATAGTGGTTGCTAATAAGGACCTACAGAAGATAGGATTGTCTTAAGCACGTGCAAATTAGTACTCTCTTCTCATGGGGACAGAGGGAGACATACAAGATATCATGCACAAAAACAAGAGAAAACCTAAAAGTATTGAAAAGTGAACTTAAATAAACAAATAATTATTCTTTATTTGTGAAGGATATATATGTTTTCCAGGATAAGAAAAATTAATACCATAATGGATTATTATGAGCTCCAAGACCAAAATCAGAAGTCGTATTTTTGTCTATATAAAGGTTGGAAAGGAACACTCAACTGGGGCGCAATCAATGAGTTAATACTCATATTACATAAATCAAAATAACGGTATATAATGTATGTATGTGCATCTATGTTCATAGATGCATCATAACGAACAAATTATGCTGTACGTATGTCGTTATAGGATCGCCCTCTACTTTGATGGCTGCTTTCATTCAAAAAAAAATCTTCCTATCACTAACTTTTCCAAAAAAAAAAAAAAAGGGGGGGGGGGGGGGGGGGGAGAGAAAAAAAAAACTTGCTATTTATTCCTGCTTACAATAAATTAACAAATTGACATAATCAGCAAATGCCATATTTACTGAATAGAAAGAATCGCATGGGAACTTCAACTGCTTGGAAGGAATTTTGGGACATGTAGCAGTTGGTGTTGGTTTCTGTGTCGCACATTCCCGAAAGTAATATACTCCCTCCACTCCATTTCAAATTAGACAAAATGGGATATAGCACAGGGATTAAGGAAAAAGCGTATAATATTGAAGTGTTGAATGAAAAGTGGGGTAGGAGTTGTTAGTGGGATAGGGAATAGTAAGTGAGCTAGTTATTGTGAGTATGACAAGTGGGTCCCGTTGATTTAAAAAATATAGAAGACTTTCCATTTGGGCTTGTCTAATTTCAAATGGGAAGATCAAAATGGAAATTTGTCTAACTTGAAATGGGACCGAGGGACTATTCCTCAGCCAACAAGCAATAATCAAGCTTATGCTGATGGAACTTCGTGCTAGAATAATCTCTCCTCAAATATCATTCACAACTTCATTAACTAAAATAAACAACGGGAAATGCTAGGGGCACAAAATAAGTCTACAAAATGATGGATACAAAATGAGGTGGCGATATTTAATTGGTTGCATCGATTGTGGACCAGCCACACTCTAATTAAAAGCACCAATAAAATCTTGACACATCATTTTGTGAGCTAAGTTTTGTGAGATTTTTTGTGACTTTATATTTACCCATAAACAACATAGCAATATTTTTTAAAAAATAAAAATAAAAATAAAATATATATATATATATATATATATATATATATATATATATAGAGAGAGAGAGAGAGAGAGAATTGTCCATAAAGCACACCAACGGTCCAATAGAATCGTGGTTTCATTTTGTACAAAAATACACATGGAAGGCACCTAAAGTGCATAAGGTATCCTAATTTGCATATGTAGACCGAGAAACATAATAAGCAGTGCATGATTAGTGATTACTTACCAACATGGGAAGGAAGAACTGTGATGTGAGGATGTGAATGGTACCAGCCGATAACTCTAGTTGTTCTTCCAATCTCGACAGTCATTCTGTGTGGAAAGTTAATTGGACAAACGAATTGACTTCAATTTAATAAAGCATCTTTTTTATTTCTATTGCTATAATTATTACTATTTTTTTTATTTCTTTTGGAGGGGTGGGCGGAGAGAGATTAGAAATGGAGGTCACATATCAAACAAAATTTATGAAGCTAGAGGTCTTAGCTCTTCTATACAGTCAAAAGTGCAAACCTAAGTAACAATATCCTTGGTTTATGCAAAGAATCCACAAAAATTAGTAGCAAAACAATCATATAGTAATAAGGTATGATCTTTGAAATGTTATCTTTCTTCTGTTTCTTTGTCTCTCTCTCCCTCCCCCCCCCCCTTTTTTTTCGTTCTTGCTTTATTTGTGTTTTTGGCACCAAATGATCCTTGTAATGTTACTCCAAAGAATTATCTCATAAACTTCTACAAACTAATCCTTGCATCACAAGTAGACTACTGGCTTCCGTCCGAATCATATAAAGGAGTTTCGAATATAATATGTTTTAATGGTTAACGAAGCATGCATAAATTGCAAGCTGAAGGAATGGGATCTCCAGCTGGAAATAGAAGGCATTTTTAAAGGATATCTCAGCCTGAATCGATGCAGCAGTCAACTGCTCAGGATTGGTCTCCACTCGGTCCTTCTTTCTATCGCAACGTGGTTGTGGCAGTGCTCCCCATATAAGTGCGGTCATACTCCCGTTTTTTGAGTGCTGAAACAGAAAACACAAGAACCACGTCATCAATATTGTTCCATCACAAAATAACATAAATCAATTCTCGTAATTATTTATTATGGCCCTAGAAACCACAACAACGAATACCGACTATAAATTTGTAGGACAAAAAAACACCAAAAGGGAACATAGTCAAGCAAGTTAGGTAAAATTACAACCATATACAAGTGTAACAAATTTCAGAACGTTCACAGAACCGTCTTTTCACCCGTCTTCCTTTTCCGCAAATTAAAACCAAAAGCCCAAATGATAGAAAAGACATCATAGACACTGTAATCTGAATGTTAACAACTTCGGAGCACAATCTAAGCACAGCTTACAAGATGATCTTACTCATCTGACTTAAGAAGTTAACTGCCAAAAACTCCGTCCAAACTACATTTTATTGGTCTTGGGAGTGTAGCCTGAATAAAACATGGATATTTTAACGTGGCGACTACTTTCAGATTAGAACCGACTTGCTCAAGCTTGTCCAGCCAGCACATCAGAACTGAAATCTTCTTAGAGTCTTTTCCATAACTATGCCAAATACAAACACGGATCTGAGTAAAAGGCATAAATACAGCCAAAATTAAGAAGCACAAGTACCATCCTCCTTCAGACAGATTATCAGATTGGTTATAGAACTTGCACAACATAATAAAGAAAAATCCCCAAATAATCTGCATTTCCATAACAAACTTCAACATAAAAAAGAAACATCAGTCACAACTGAGACATGGGACCCCAACCAGTTCAAAATCCAAATATACACTGGTAGTGTCTAACATCGCCCGAAAACATGCACAAATGGGAAAATGCAATCGTAAAACAGCTCCCAAAAAAAAAAAAAACACACACACTAAACTCTTGTTTATGGAAAGCATACTTGATTTATAAGATACCTAAAACAGAAAATTCGGCATTACTCAAAATAAACCCCCCAAAAAAATAAAAAAATCACAGGTACAGTAAACCTAAAGCAAATAAAATGAAACCCCTAGTGCATGAATCTTACCAGCTGTGGCATTGGAGCTGTTTCGAACTCGAATCATGATAAATTCTAAATTGATTCTTTAAGAAAAAGTGTGAATTGAGGAATAAAAGGAAAAGAAAGAAAATGGGTTTAACAAGAGGAAAACCCTAAAAACGAATCGAAGAATAAACCTGAATGTCGCCGAGAAGAAGACCCATGATTTCTTCAGTCTCGGTAGACAAGGCATGAGTGAGACAAGTTAACCACACTTCCTCCGACATCTTCACCCCCGTCAGAGACATCCTCCTTCCTTCCAACAATCTTCTTCCCTATATTTACTTTCCAAAATCTCTCTCTCTCTCTTCGATGTTCACGCAAGACAGAAACAATTTTTTGGTCTGAAGTCGGAAAAGATGGGTGTTGGGGGGCCAGTGGTCAGAGAGATTGGAAATGCTCCGGCCGATGGCTTTGGGAAACTGGAGATCGCGGATTATTATATGGTGTACCTTAATGTATCTCCCTATGTTCAACTGTATGTTGCACCTAGAACCGTCAATTCGGGACCGTCCCGCTAGTGGTGGAAATGGTTCGGTTTAGCTCGGTTTGGGGTAATTTAGAAACCAAACCGCTATACATCGGTTTGAAGAAATCCCAAACCGAGCTGAACCACAAAATAGTCCAAGCCGAGCTAAGCTAAACCATCACGGTTCGGCTCGGCTCGGTTTGAACCACGGTCTGATTTTATGGTTTAAACTGTGGCTTAAATCGCGGTTAAAAAAAACACAACTCTTACACCATACTATACCGCTTAGCACTAGCAAGTACTGTAATCTTAAGTTACAGTGCAAATAAATCCAATAAATCCTTAGAAATTAAACACTGATGTTCATATGAGTATAAAGTCTAAACATAATGAAAATTTGCAAATTACAGTGCAAGCCTTCTTTATTGTAGACACTGTAAAACAAAAAATTGAATAAAAATGATAGCAAAATTGGAAGTAAAATTACAAGAAGAAGCATAAGGGAAAGGGATGAAACTTACCTTTAATCGCCGGAAAATTGAAAGGTCGAGCTAGGGTTTCAATTAGCAGATGTCTTGATTCTCTTGAATAGGGATGCCTGCGTAGGAGTGAGATGGAGGAAGGACGTTGGCCGGAGGAATGGCGTCGGCGGGTGGAAGGATGATGGCGGAAGCTAGGTCGTGACTCGTGGGTGAACTGAAGAAGATGAGAGAATGGAGACGATAGGGATGACTGCAGAGAGATTTGTCGATTTGGTGAAAATGAATACTCAGTCGACGATAGGGTATCTCATTTAGGGTTTCCTAAAAAAAACTATCGGTTCATATTAAATCACTAAATTTAATCAATGGTCCATATAAGGGCTCTATCAATGGTTCAGCTAGCTCGGCTCCACGGTTCAGCTCTACGGTTCGGCTCGTGGTTCAACTCGAAACAGTTTGGCTCGGTTCGGCTTGAAGGGTCAGACCGTGAGCCGAACCGTGTGGTTTATCAATTTTCGAAACCGAGCTGAACCGCATAAGTTTAAAAACCGAGCTAAACCGCACGATTTGGCTCGGCTCGGTTCCGAATCGCGGTTTGAGCCGAACCATTTCCACCCCTACGTCCCGCTATATATATGGGACGGGACGGAATATTCTAATCCCGAAAAAATGCGCGCCTATTCGGGACATCCCGCATTTTTTTGGACTTCAGGCCCATCCCAAAGGAAAGTCAGGCCCAAGTGGCCAAAGGCCCAAAATCCACCCCACGTTAACCCTAGGCAGCCGACGCATACCATTACCGGAGCAGATACCACAAATCGCAAATCCCAAATTCCCAAATTGCGACGATTAACCCTAGCCGCGGCGACGGCGACGAGTCGACTACTATACTACTCAGTACTCACTCCGTTCCGCATACCGCTCCGCACTCCGCAATATCGATCGTTCCTCTCCCACACCGACGGCGACGAGGCGACCAACCACCACTTCTTCTCCTCTTCTCTGCGGCGCCAGCGTGTCTAGTGTCTACTTCTCCTCTTCCTTCCGGCAAGTACTAATTCTTGACCTCTTCTAGGTCGTTTTCTAGTCATTCCATTCCACGTGATTGTAGTACTATTGTTGTTAGTACATTTCTTGTTTAAAAATTGGCATTTTTTGTGATCGGGTGATCGCGTCAACTAATCCCGTATTTGTCCCGCGTCCCGAAGTGATTTGAGATGGGACAGGGAATTTCAGTCCTGCGTTAAATTCGGGACGTCCCGTCCCGTATAGCTTGCGGGGCATCATAGTTTTGTCATGTCCCATTATCCCGAATTGACGGCTCTAGTTGCACCCAATAATCGGGGCCGTTCACAGTCTTTTTCTCCTTGAAAAGATATTTAGTGGGTAATGTTATTAGGGAAATATTAAGGGATTAAATAATAATTTGGTCCTTAAACTTGGCAATTTTTATTAGTTTGGTCCTTCATGAATAGATTTTATTAGTTTGGACCCCTGTGATGGCTTTTTTTTTGCCAGTTTGCCCTCCTACAGTGAGATTTTTCAAAATGCCGAATATATCCCTGAAAGTAATGATAATTTGGTCCCTAAACTTGACGCTTATATTAATTTGGTCCACCATGATGGATTTATATCGAATTTTGCCTCTTTTATTTATTTTTACTAATTTTCTACTATTAAATTATATTTAAAAATTATTTATAATGCGCTAAAAATAATTAATTAATTTAAAAAAAATCGAGTTATTCAACCTTAAAATTAACTCTTTGATGGGTTTGTATGTTGACAAAGTTTATATGATCATTTTTAAAAAAAAAAAATTGTAATAATATACCTTTAAAAAATATAGTGAGAGAAATAAAACATTTCAGTAAAAAATAATTCATGAAAAACCAATTAAGTATTTAAAAATTAAAAGATGATTCCTTTAATCCATGAAATTAATAATGAATTTCCTTTTTTGAATCCAAATTATTAAAAGAAAATTTTGGTTTGAATGTAAATCGGTTGAATGAAATTGTTGAATTTATTAAGAAAATTATTTTTTACTGATCTGTTTTATTTTTCTCACTATATTTTTTAAAGGTATATTATTACGTACATTTTAAAAAATGATCATTTAAACTTTGTCAACATACAAACCCATCAAAGAGTTACCCTGAAACTAATGATAGTTTGGTCCCTAAACTTGGCGCTTATATTATTTGGTCCTCCATGATGGATTTATATCTTAGTTCTTTTATTTGTTTTTACTAATATTCTACTATTAAATTATATTTAAAATTGTTTATAATGCGCTAAAAATAATTAATTTCAAAAGAGTCTCAAATTTTTTTCTCCTCAATTTTTTTTTCGAGTTATTCAACCTTACTGAGCTTGTGCCACTATTTCGAAGGCGCTGAAAAGTCTTCGATCTTCCTCATGCTGAATCTGTAACACATGTATTCCTTTCGTGTCAGTGCCTTGAGCTGTTACTAGGTCGCTATAGATAACTGTCACCTCATTCCCCGACTGGAATTTAACACACTGATGCAAGGAGGACGGAACGGCATTAGATTTGTGAAGCCAAGGGCGTCCTAGCAGGATGGTGAAGGAGGATGGTATGTCAATTACTTGGAAATCCGTGGGCAGAGTTTGTATCCCACGGAGATGGGTAGAGTAACAATTCCCAACACCAATCTGCATGTAGAGTCATAAGCCTTGATTTTTTGTTTGGAGGGCCTTAGAGTGGTTGGGTCTATACCCACCACATCCATCATTCGTGACGGTAGTACATTAATGGCGGAGCCGTTTTCCACAAAGGTTCGAGGGATCTTCTTCCCACCTATTTCGACTGTGATGTGCAGAGGTTCATTATGATCAATGCCAAATGGAGGTTCATCGAGCTCTAAAAAGGTGATGATATTCCCGAAGTGAATGTTGCCGATCATTTGTGTGATATTCTCGGGAGTTGTGTCCGATGGGACCATAGTAGCGGCCAAGTTCTTCTCGAGCATCTGCCGGTGAGATAGAGATGAAGTGAGTAGGGACCACAGAGAGATGTCAGCTTGTGTTTGCTTAAGCTGCGTGAGGATGGGATCCTCCTTTTCGGGGTCTGATGGCTCTGACTCCTTATTGAAGAACTTCTTTGTACCCTTGGGGTCTAACTGATAGATCTGTCCGGACCTTGTGAGTAGGTTGATTTCTGTTCGCATGTCGTATGGAGAATACGGTATTTTTGCGGATTCTGCAAAGATTTCGGCTATAGATAGCGGTGGAGATTTAAGTAGAGATTTAAGTGGACATGAGTCGCAATCTCCTAAGAGAGAGGCTTCTAAAGATAGTTCATCTAATGACAACATATAACAGGAAGAATGACTATCATTAATAAACTTTGAAGTACAGCCTATCTCATCATCACTACAAAATTCGGAGTCTGCCACAATAGTTTCGGCTAGATCACCCATGTTTGTTGCTATACTATTTTTATCTAAAGAAAATCTAGGATCTTCGAGTGAGCCTTCATGGATGAGCTTCATTATGTCCTTCTTCAGAGCAAAGCATTCCCTTGTTCTATGACCGGTGGCTTGATGATAATAGCAATATTTCCATACATTGTTACCCATGTGCGTAGAGTACCCCTTGAGTTGTCTAAGGAGTCCTTTATTCACAAGGTCACAGAGGAACTTCTTCACGGAGATTTTTAGTTGCTCAATGCAGTCTTCGAGTTCTAGCATGGTGATTTGATTGGTCTCTACCACATTAACATCCATGTCGACTATCTTTCTTGGGTCGGCAATGACACTGTCTTTGATAAGCTTCTGTACAACTCTCTTAGGTGAAGTTCATCATCTTCAAAGTTCGTGATTAAATCTTAAATTTCTCCACCAAGATCAAAGACCAAATTCAAAGTCATCAAGGGTTAGTTTTTCTAGTATTCATATTGCAAGTATTTGATCTAATCATATGAATGGATCTATGGGATTTGGGTTTCATAAAATTTTAAATGCTATTTTCCGCTGCGCATGTTACTCCGAAACCCAACAGGACCCTTATATTGTTAAAAAGATACAGTCTGGTGGAGCCGTGTTCCTGCAAACCGAATTTGGAGAAGACCTTGTTCAGCCCTGCAACCTCAGCAAACTGAAGAAGTATTATGCGTAGATGACGCCAAGTTTGTAGTTGCTATCGAGTCTAAAAAACAAAAGAAAAAAAAAGAGAAGCGCAAAAGACAGCCCCATATCTTGTGTGCAAGTCTCCAAAGAGTTTGAGAGAGTTTTATTTTATTCCAAGACATCCTAGATTGAAGAATAAAATAATACACAAATAATATTCCATATAGTTCATATTAATTGTGAAAACGTGTTTCACAATTTTGGTATAGCAACCAAGATCAAGTGTTCTTGATATTCGTTCAAGGTGTATTTTCTGTATTTTGGAAAATCTCACGGAAGGAAGGGGCAAACTGGCAAAACAAGCCATCATAAGGGACTAAACTAATAAAATTTATTAATGAAGGACCAAACTAATAAAAATTGTCAAGTTTAGGGACCAAATTATTATTTAATCCAAATATTAAGTATTTAAATGTTAGTTAAGAAAAGGTATAAATAGGGGTGGAAATGGTTCGGTTTAGCTCGGTTTGAGCGAATTTAGAGACCAAACCGCTAATCATCGGTGTGGGAAAATCCCAAACCGAGCTGACCCATTAAATAGTTGAAACCAATCTAAACCAAACCAAACCATCACGGTTCGGTCCAAACCGTGGTTTCATTTTTCGGCTCAGAATTCGGTCTAAACCGCGGTCCAAACCGCATTCCAGACCACGGCCCAGACCATGGCCCAGACCATCAAGGATCTATCTATATATTAAAGTGCGTGGGTTGGGAAACCTCCCGCCCAAACGCAGGGGCATTTTCGTCATTTTACATAAAGGGATAAGGGCTATTATGGTAACTCTGGGAAGACCTTCTAGAAATCGGGAGAAAAGTGGGGAGTAGGCGTACTATCTTCTCCTCCCCCTCATTTCTCACACATCCCTCTCTCTCTCTAAAACACACACACACACACACATATTCTTTCTCCCCCAACTCTCTCTGTCCATAGTCCAGGCTTGCCGGCGCTTCGCTCCTTTCCCGGCCCTTACATCTCCAGCGAAGATCTCGATTATCCGGAGAAGAAGAAGACGGAGATGACCATGACGCTGGCATGACGCTGGATAAAATAGTCATTTTACCCAGATCTGAGTTTCCTAAACTTCTTCACCACCACTCTCCTCCTCCACAGCCGTCGGCCGCCACCGCCATCCGCCTTCACGACGACCGCCACCGCCCACCTGCTAATCACTTCTTTCAGGTTTGTTTTCTCCATCTCTTCTATCTCTTCTCTCTCCGTCCCTTATTCCCTCTCTAACGCACAATCTCTCTCCCTAGATTTCTCTCTGCAGCCAACCGTCCCACCGGCACTTACCTTCGCCTTCATCGATTCCGGCCATCTTTCCAGGCCATATTTTCCGGCGACGACTTGAGATTCATCTATCTTCATAATCTATCCCCTTCTCTCTCAGCTAGATGTAATCGATATAGATCTGGTGGGTAGCAGTGGCCTTGACTTCAGTTTCAAGCATCGATTCTGGATCTAGGGATCATACTTATTGTCGGAAAAATCCCTTGGTCTCTCTTATGCTCCAAGTAAGTACTTATATGTGTGTTTGTGTGAAACTCTCGTGTTTTTTCCTCCGTAAATCCATTGGTCTCTTATGACGCATTTAGTTTTAATTGTTTTTTATGCATTTGTGGGATTTGAGTACATAAAATCTGTTAGTGTTTTTAGGTGTTGAAAGACGACGGATCTATGATATAGTCAATGTTTTCGATAGTGTTGGTGTAAGATTTTTTAACTTTACTGACTTTACTCCTATTAAGTTCCTGATTTTTCAGATTAGGTTTTGAGATTTATTGAGGTTTTAATTGAGAAGGTTCAGGAACGCGAAGAATATGTACCACTGAAGGGATTGGGGCAATTCCCAAGACTCTACAACAACTCAAGGTAAAACCCATAATTTTCTCTTGCACTTCTTGAACCTGATCATTCAACTTCTGTTGGAATGCGCTTAAATGTTGCAACTATCTTCATGTACATGTATGAAATAGCAGGATGTAGTGGGAATGCATAAAATTTTGAATGGTTTCGCCTTTTCACTTGCCTATTAATGCAGCACAGCACAGGTAGAACTCTATTCTCTTTCTAATTTCCATCTTCATCTCATTGCTATCTCTCTATATCTCCATTTATGAGAATTCCTTTCTATGTGCATGTCGCTTAACTGCAATTTCGGTGACGGTGAATACAAAGCAGCGCTTGGGATAGGGACGGTTTGTAAGAGGAGTGTATAATCGGTAATTCGGTTGATAATGGTGTGAAAAAGAAAACAACGGTGGAATAAGAGGGGCAAAAGGCATCTGGGAAAGATGGGAGTTGGGTGGCCTAAAACATGGGTTTGTTGAGGTAAAATGGTAGGTGGGGACGAGATACATAAGGTGTATTGATTTTTTTTCTTTTTTTTTTAATATTTCTTTCTATAAGTTTATATTAAGCTTAGTTTTCATTGTTAATTCAATTATTCTAAGTTTTCATTGTTAATTCAATTATTCAATTAATGGGTCACTAAACTGTCTGCGCTTCTTTGTGATGAAGCATCAGTCAGTCCATGCAATTTTCGACGCAATTTTCATCATGGGTCATCTGGAAACAGCCTCTCTGTGCTTTAATACAGGGGCAAGGCTGCGTACATCTGACCCCCCTTACCCCACCATAGGTGGGAGCCTTTGCGGCACTGGGGTAATGTTGTTGTTGTTGTTAGATTTTGATTACCTCGCATCGGACAAGAGCCCAATTCATTCCACGAAAGAATGGGTGTTCTTTAACTTCATTTGCTCCTTCACGAGATCCCAGCCTGTTTTTGGGATCTCTATGCAGTAATCTATACATAAGTTGCTTTGCTGACAGACTTACCTGCATGATCCGTGACACATTTTTGAAGTTATAGAGTTCTGCGTATGTTTGTACTTCGGTTTTTTTCCCACTTTCGAGTTGATTTTGAATTTTGATTTGAGTATCTACATATTTTGTGGGGGCCTGGTTGGTATTGGTTTTCTTAAGAGAGAATCTTGATAATGTTAAGTACCTTTGCTGCACTTAGTCGGCCCCCAAATATAAATTTTTTGAAGGTTGCGAAGGGCTTGACTGGAGGAATGGATTCTCTCAGTAAGGAAGGTTAAAAAAATTGTGACATTGGTTTGTTTGTGTGTAAGTGTAAGTGACTGTGTCAAAGAAGTAAGAAGCACTAGGAATTTGATCAATGATTGTTTGGGTCAAGAAAATGTCTAGCTAAGTCAGTTGGTACATTCTGAGTTAAAAATCCTGCAAGCATTTATTTTCTTTTCTACTTTTCCGTTAAACTTTGATTATACGTTACTCTCAGCTATACTTTTTTATTTTTCTTCCATATATTTATGAGTGTTAATTCAAATTTTGTTTGCAGGATTTTTTTGGATTGTATATGGTGGTATTCACTGAGGATCATTATGGAGTTCTTAAATCTATAGTATGCACGTTTGATGTATATGGTGTGCACATAAGCTGTTTGATGAATTTACTCAGGCTAGGACAGTTCCCGTTAAAGTTTAAAGGAATAATGTATGTACAGTTTAGAAGCTCTTAACTGGATGAAATTTCATTAGCAACTAGAACCCCTCGGAATATTTGACTCATGAAATGTTTAAGTTTCCCAATTACGATGTATGATTAGAATTGTAGATACTATGCTGCACATGGCGAAGGCATACCGACATTTGTTCTATAACATGTTTAGTAGGAAAAAATTGAGATTTGAGGGGCATTTGAGTTTCTGATTTGTTTTTATTCAGTTATTATACATGCATATATTCATTTTTGGAAGTTCTTTTTCTTTAATGATAGTAATATGAAAGCTGATTTTTGTTGTGAATGTGCAGAAAAAGGGTTACTACAAAGATGGATGATATTTGAAAGAATGGTGAGGGAGGTGGCCAGGCTGTAGCTAGGGTGTTAGACTGTTAGTGTGCGGACTAATAGTTTATGATTTGGCTTTGAGTGGAGGAATAATGATAGAGTGGGAGTAGAGCTAAGAGTTTGAGTATGCCAGATTCATATCACAATTTTATTTCAATGTAGTTGGGTAAATGGAATAGGAAAATGTTTGAAGAGAAGGATACTCCTCAGTGTCCTGTTGGAATTCTGAATTGATCACATTCACTGTTTCTCTATCTCCTCTCCACCTGAAGTGATGAGGGGTATTCTGTCATCAATTTACCAGGTGATTAGGATTTTTTTTTCCTGACAGTTTTTAGTTTGTGATTTAGTTTAACTTGGTTCGTGGGTGAAAAAGGATATTCGTCGCTCTCAGGAAAGATTATTAGGGCCAAGAAAGATAGATGTTCAGATATAGATTTTCATGCTCTCACTTTCATTAGTCAGGTAACTAACTTTTGTAATGTGAAATTTTGGACGGAATTATGATGTTTCACAAATGAAGAGAGTACCAAAGATTAAGCAAGGAGGTGTGCAATTTGCTAAATGCTAAATTTGCCCCTTTTTGTCATGCCCTTTTATTTAATATTCTTGCTCTTTCTATGTGCATGTCTTTGGTTTGGTTAGCTTTCTACATGCTACAGTCAAAATGAAAATCAAACACTCCCTCCGTCCCAAAATAATCTTCGCATTTGACTATTCAAACTTTTTAAGTGATACATTTGCTTCACAAAACATGTTTTTATGCACATTTAAGCTCAAATTGTCAAAATTTGAACAACTTTTAAGGACAATGAAAAATATCAAATGAGAAAGTCATTTCGGGACGGAAGGAGTATTACTTTTTTTTTTTTTTTTTTTTTATCATGCTACGTACCAAGGCTTAGCATTTATTTTATTTTATTTAAAAAAAAAAAAACTAACTAGAAAAGTTATCTAAATTAGTATCACTGTATGTAAGAATTATATCTTCATCATCTCCATATGCTGGTATTTGATTAGCTTGAATTTGAAGTGGTCTTCGGGGTTTCCTTAACCTATTGTAGATATTGATCAACTTGAATTTGAATATTCCTTAACCTGTTGGACTTTCTGCAAAATTCACTCTCACGTTTATATATAAGGACGTATTTCAAAATGGAAAAGATATGATCTCTTTGTTATTAACGACATTCGTATATCCACCAATGTAAACATGCTATTATAAACTTAATATAACCAAACATTTTCTAACTAAAACATAAAGTTTTTTTTTTTTTTTTTGAAAATAAGAAAGCCATTTTATTAACAACAACAAATGTTTAGAAGTCGGCTATCCACAAACGTTGGTAGTTCGACCCAAACAGTGGGGCTCGCAATTACAAACGATGCCCTAGAAGTTACATATGCCAACAAATTGGCATTTTGACCTATCAACCGCAAAGAAAAAATATAGTTTCCACTAAGCACAACCTTGCAGCGCGTAAGGATTGAATCAAGAACTAAAACATCAAGTTGAAAATTAACTAATATGGCCGTGCGTAGCACAGGTTGAATCCTAGTAAAATTAATGGAGGGATTGATTTTGGTTAATGTATGTTGAGCTTGTATTCATTTATCATATTGGTCATACTAATCCAACTGTCCATACTAGATTTTCACGGTTCAGCTCGGTTCGATTCAACGGTTCAGCTCTACGACTCGGTTTTGCGGTTTGGTTCACAGTTCAGCTTGATATGGTTCGGTTCGGTTTGGTTTGGTTCGGCTTGGAAGGGCCAGACCGTAAGCCGAACCAAACTGTATGGTTTATAACTTTTTGAAACCGAGCTGAACCACATACATATGTATAAAAACTGAGCTAAACCACACGGCTTGGTTCGGTTCGGTTCCAAACCACGGTTTGAGCCAAACCATTTCCACCCCTAGGTATAAAAATGTTTTAATTTATAGTAGATTCAGTCTTATGAAAACCTTTTTTACATTAAAAGATGTGTAAAATTTATTTTACATTAAGAAATTTTGTTTTACATTAAAAGATGCAAACATGTTTGACACTAAAGCGAGTGTAAAACAAATTTTTCTCGATATATTCACCTTATGCCTTATACAATTAAATAATCCCAACATTTCGGAAAAATAATTGCAAATGATTTAATAATTTGACCAAAATTTATAAAAACAATAACTAATCAGCATATAAGGTACATCAATGATAAGTTTGATCAAATTCAAAATAAATGTCATATTTTTAATAAGAAATTAGTTTAAGCGAATTTTTATCGTTGTACATCAATGTATCAATAAGTACAGAGTAGTCCTTAAAAGCATTGACGAATCAAATACGATAATTATAATGAAACAAAGAGAATATCAATGATATTGGATTTTACATGTTAAATCACTTAAAAGTGAGTAGTTTTAATTTTCTCAATTCGTGATTTGAGATTACACATTATATAAATACCTAAATTGCTGTTTAGATGGTGTCGTTAAACAAAAAGAGCTGGCTCGAGCTTAAGTTCACTTCGGGCTCGACTCATGAAATCTCGAGATCGAGTGTGTTCGAGGAGGTGTAACTCGACTCGAGCTTGAACCGACTTTCAAGCTTGTTTTGTTATTGAGCTAGACAGTGTTCGACGAGTCTCGATCGAAGTTAGCTCGCTCGACTCGTTAGTTCGTTAAAAGCTGAATTTTATATGGTTACGTCCAATTAAAACTCGAGCTAAGCTCAATTTGACTCGATAAGCTCATATAGGTAACAAAATGGAACATTTGAAAGAAAAAAAACTCACATTTGACTTAATAAATTAATTTGAGTCAATAAGCTGGAACTCCAATAACACCTTGAATTTGAGCGCGATAATACTCGATATGAGCTCAGTTAAAGGCAATTTTTTTTGAAGAATGTCTATGCTTAAGCTCGGCTTGTTTAAACTCAAGTGCTATAACAAATCGAGTTGTTCGTGAACAACTCAAAACTCGATCTGATTTGATTTTGGATGATCAAATTGACTCTAATTCAACTCGAGAAAATCTCGAATTCGGTGAGACATAAACGAGCTCGAACCTTCAAAAAATCTATTTATTTCCAAACCTATATTTGGACCTCATTAAATTTTGGCTCAAGGACAAAATAAGTCACAAAATCTTGCTCACAAAATGAGGTGGCGATATTTTATTGGTTGCATCGATAATGGACCCGTCACACTCTAATTAAAAACATCAATAAAATTATTACACATAGGATTTTTGTGAGCAATATTTTGTGACTTTTTTGTTCCCTTAGTATTATTCGTATGTACATATATGAGTATATTGTTAACACATTGTTAACAGAGTCGGTCCTGTAAATTTCGGGGCATAAAACCAACTTTTTACTTGGGGTCTTCTAAATGTATGTATTTTTAAAATGAAAAATCGTTAAACTTTTTTTTTTTTTTTTGTACAAAATTAGTAAATACTATCTCCTTCCCAAAATGATCGTTCTCATTTGTCATTTTTTATTGTCCCAAAAAGTTCTTTATATTTTAACAATTTAGGTTTAAATGTGCATACACGTAACAGGGCTAGTGAAACAAGTATTCACACTCTTAAAAAGTTTGAATAGTCAAACGTGAAGATGATTTTGGGTAGGAGGGAGTAGTATAAATATGAGTTGGTTTTGGGGGAAACTAGTTCCTCCATAAGTTATAAAAAGTTCATTCTTTAACCTTTAAACCCTAAGCCTTAAACCCGGCCTAAAGGGGCTAAACCCTAAACCCTAAACTTTAACCCCTATAAAAACATGACTTTTTATAACCACCCAAAATTTTCTCTTCCCTTCTCCATTTTAAGGTGAAACAAAGTTTACCGTTGGGGGGTCAAATTGGTCATTGAATAATCTAGCTTCTTGTTCACGCTGTAGGTGTGAGAATGAGAGAAAGGGTTTTGCGGGTTTTAGCGACCGTCTCACTTGAGAATTGATAGATGATAGTAGTAGGATTATTTCGCAGATGATGGAATGGAAGCCCTTCATTTTCCACCCAAATCAATGTTGCTCAGTTTCAAAATGATCAATATCTGCTTAATTTATTTCATTTGTTCAGATTGTCTGTCTGATTAACAATGTCCGTAAAAGTTCATTTCTTAATTGTTACGAACCCTAACCTTCCTCAACAATGAATGCACCTCCTCATAAGTCATATACCTTTCGGTTTGTATCCGGTGACGGAAAAGGATCTGCAGAGGCCGGAGTTCTCAAACCCCATCTCACTATATTCCCCTTACAAGGTGGATTTATGCTTGAAATACCAGAGGGAGGGGTAATTGCAACTATGGGGATAAATAAATGTCGTTTTGCTCACTGTGTCCAAGACCTCCAGCCAGATTTGAAAACAAGGCTGTGTAATAAGGCAAATTGTAGCTGGCCATATGGCCCCAATTGTATCTTTGCTCATGGTGAATCAGGTTATATCTTCACACCCATAATTTGTTAAGCATTTTCTCATTCATTTATTTTCCCTGTTCTGTAGTTCCCCGACTTGTGTTTGCGTTTGGGAATTTAAATGAAAGCAGATTCATGTAGCTTGTCCTAAGAGTTTTTGTTAAGGTTATCTAGTTAAATTTTATGTGTTAACAGTCTCAATAGACCTGCAAATATATCTAGTTCGATATTTTTCCGGTTCTAATTAAACGGTTTCATGTAGTGTAGCTGTTCCCAAATTCATGGCGACATGCTTAGTTTAGAGGGGGTAATGTAGTTCAGTAATACTCCTTATGTCCCAAAATGATCTTCTTATATGCATTTCTCATTGTCCCAAAAAGTTCTACCCATTTCTACAACTTGGGATTAAAAGTGCATAAACAAAACGTGACTAGTGAAGGAAGTGTTCGTATTCTTAAAAAGTTTGAATAGTTAAATGGAAGATAATTTTGGGACGGAGGGAGTATGTTTTACCAGTCACAAAAGTCCTGAAAGCACATTTGAATTATGTCTTCCATTCTTCTTTATAGTGGACTCATTCTTTTTTGTTGAATGTTGGACTCTTGAATGTTTCACCCTATTATTTAGATGCCAGTTTAGGTTAGTCATCATGCCAACAATCGTAACACAGGCTCCTTTGCTTCGATGATGCTTTTAATAATGACAATGCTATGTATGATATCAAGGGGGGAATGAACATATAGTAATAAGTTAATGACCCATTCCATTTAATAAGTACTTGTAAAAGAAAAGGCCCTGAGGATGCATTGGTATTTCTAGAAAAGGTTTTAAAATTTGAAGTAACCAAATTGTTCTAGTTCAAAATGATAAAGTATTGTTCTAACCATCTTCTGAATCTCTATACAATGGGCTCGAGCGTTCTAGATCAGAATGATAAAGAATTGTTCAAACCATCCTCTGAAACTCTATGCAATGGGTTCAAGCGTTTGATTGTTGCAACTACAGACTGAACTTTTGATCTGAAGTTCGAGTCACTTAATAAGTAAGTGTAGAGGAGATAAGGTTATGTATCTATATTTTGTGTTTGACCACCCACAAAAATCTTTTGGAAAGGTATTTCATGTTTTATAACATGTAGGTTGTTATGCTATTTCGTTATGATGCACCTCTAAGTCCTACTCTCTCCATCCCATAATGATCTTCCCACTTTTTTAGCCATTCCTATGAATGAAAAGCAATACTGTTCGATTGATTTAGTTATCCTAATGAAAATGTAAAACTTGTTATTGATATTATTGTTGATGGTATATCAATTACAATTTCTGGATTTTCATTAACATAATTAAATCAACCTATAATTATTGCTCAATGTTCATTAGTAGAAACAACTTAAAAAGCGGGAAGATCATTTTGGGATGGAGGGAGTAATTCAATAGAGGAACTGGCAACATGTGTCTCTGCCAAATATAATTCAATTGTAATGAGCTTTAAGTGTCCAAACCTCCTGATCTTTCCACCCGTTTGCTCCTGATGCAGTGTATCAATTTAAAACAAACTTTCATCACATGAGCAATAAGGATATCACATGATTTTGTGGAGGTTAGTCATTAATGTATTACCTGTATATTGATTCTACAACTTTATAGTAGCTGCCTCTTGAAAATATCATGTTTCCATCGGAAATCACATTATGGTCTATTAGTGAAGCGTCAAGGACTAGACTTTTATCTGATGATTATTATTATATCTCACAGAACTAATAAAGACCGAAAATGGTAAGGCATCGGCAAATGTTGGGCAAATAGCACATTAGTGCCTCAAAGTTTCATATGAGTTGCAATTTAGGTCCTAATGTTCCAATTTTGGCAATTTGGTGCCTAATGTTCACATTTTGTGGCGAAATTAGTCTTTTTTTGGATGATAATGGATGGAAGCTAACAGAATTAACGAAAAATCTAACGAGCTTATTTGAAACTTGCATTTCTTACCCATAAAGTTCAATAATTATTTATGTTGACCCCATTTTGTTAAAAACTTTACAACTCTTAAAATTATACACACACACACACACACACACACACATAGTATATAATTAATAAAAGAATGTATATTTTAATTAAACCAAAAAAAAACCATAATAAATATCAAAGTAAAATATTGTTTATCATTTAAAATAATAAAATTTTCTTATAGTAGTGAAAATTATAAAAATAAAAATATCTTACACTAAAGTCATTTATAATTCTAATTCCTTCAGTAAATGGTTAAAATTATGTTTTTTTAAAAAAGTAAAGGCCTAAATACAGATATTAGACCATAGATAATAGCCTTAAAAAACTTATTTTTACCTAAATTTGCTTGAAAAGGGAAAACAAAAAATCAAACCTAAACTTCTACCTTCTTCGTCTCCTTCCCCCACCCCACCCACTCACCCACCGGCCACCTTCACATATCTTCTTCTCCCATGCTTTCTCTTACTCCCACAACGCCAACTTGCCTTTTTGGGTAAGAAATGCAATTTTTAAAGAAGCTCGTTAAATTTTTCGTTAATTTCGTTAGCTTCCATCCATGACCATAAAAAAAAGACCTATTTCGCCACAAAAGGTGAACATTAGGCACTAAATTGTCAAAATTGGAACATTAGGACCTAAATTGCAACTCATATGAAACTTTGGGGCACTAATGTGCTATTTACCCGCAAATGTTATGTAACATCCCAAATTTTCGGAGTAATAAAATATCCTTTAAACAAATAATATCCGTCCCCAACTCGGGAAAACAACGGTCTTAAACCATAATTCAAATACCAACGGCTAGTTCATAACCAACATTCAAAATATAAACGGTACTAGATTGTCTTTCAAAATTCTTAACGGCTAGTAACCACCGTCCATAAAACCTCTCGTCATCAATGATCTTCAACTTCGCCTTAATAACGTTCTTCTCGTCCTTTGAAATCCTCCACCTACTTATTACCTGAAGAACAATAATTATGGAAGAGGTGAGCGAACAATGCTCAGTAAGTTCATACGGGATCTCTCCGGGTACTAAAGAGAGATGACCGGAAGAACGAAACATTAAAGAAACTTTTCAAAGATAGGCTTTTATAAAATCATTATGTAACTGATAGCTTCAAGACAGTTAATAAAAATATATTTCCAAAGAATGTGGCACATTTTACCAAATCCGTCAATTCCAAGTTAACGTCACCATTTCAAGTGCGATAAGAGAGCCTACCCTTTAGGACATCTCCTTATTAAGATTTATCATGATAATCCAATCGCTTCAATAAGCAGCACAAAGGTCTAAGTTCTTTACATTAAAAACTAGACCAAGCTTTGCTAAGTCCTTTACATTAATGACAGAGCTAACGTCTATACCTGCAACTTGATATAGCGAAGTTTTCACTTAGTGTTCATAGGTACAAGAACACCACAACAAGATCAATTCAATTTAGGTACCCATTGAGCAAAACATATCAAGGGTAAGAACATTCAAAAGACGTTCACAACTTTTTAGATTTCAAATATTACCAGCCACTTGGTAACTACTCTTGAAAGAAATATAAGGATCCTACATTAAAGGATAGAGACTTCAAGAACTAAGGAACGTAATCCCTTACCTTAGCTCGCGTTATTTTCCTTTGCAATGTCACGTGCACAATCTACAAACACGCAAATAATACTTTCTTAGGAACATGAATTACTTTAATTCTCCGTCCCCATTATACTTTATTTTACCTTGTTAACCTTATGAGTCATTCTCTTTAACTCCTTTAGGTTACTATCCATTCTAGGGTTTGTACTACCCATAATATTTTATACCCGAAATACCTCTAGGGTTTCACCAATTCATCTTGGGTTATACTATTTTTACTTCCCCGTTTTAATTTCAATTACTATTTTCTAGTATCCAATTTCATTCACTATATCCATAGCCTGTACAAACACACACCTACACTGTTCATACCTCTTTAGTATAAATAACACACACAACACGCACAAACACACACTTTCTGCACTATACACGCACACACACATACACTGTGCACAAACACACACACCCTGTTACACACACACACACACACGGTCACAGTACACACACTAGCACACCCGCACACACACACACACACACACACACACACACACACACACACACACATTCCTTTTTCTTCCTCCCTTAATTCCATTCCACAAACCTAGTTCATCAATATAGCTTTTAGGGTTTTTAGATTATAACCTTAATGACTCAACTAAAACGAGTAGGCGATTTAAGGTTACCTTTGATGAATGGCTTGCTCCCCTTTCTTTCTCTTCTTCCTTCTTTCTTCCTTCTCTCTCTCTCGCGCCTCCGCTCTCTCTCTCTCGCGGCTGCGCTCCCCTCTCCCGTTCTCTTTTTTTTTTCTTTCTTTGCGGTAGAAAATAATTAGGGTAGGGTAATTGAGAGTGTATATATACTAATGGGTTTTAAATTTTACTTGGGCTCGGGTTTAAGTCCAACACAATTCTTAATTAATTGAGCCCAAAACGATATAAGAGGGTTTTAAAATAAATAAAAATTAGTCCCACTAAACCGGGTATTACATGCTATTACGCCTAAGGGTAAGCTATGGGTGTTCAAGTGGACTGACATTGAGAAGATCAGTCGCATTTATGCTGATTGGATTGAAACCACGCCCCTTGTTCATGACTCATCAGACACATTGAGGATCTGAGTTTGATCTGTGTAGTATTTCGCTTCATGCAACGTATAACATGTTCAGGTTTACAAGAATATACTTTGTGATTAGCTTACAGTTAGGACTGCATTTTTGTCGCTAGAGCATTGAATCTACTGACATTGCCGTAACTATTTGTAAAGATGGCGCGCTTCAGGAGGTTCTGATCCAGAATTAGAACAATTTACTTTTTCTTTTAGTAGTAGTGGTAGTAGCTATTATTTCTGCATACTTGGTTATTTGATTGTTGAAACCACAAATCAATGTGCCTAGAGAAAAAAACACAAAAGAAGCACTTTGCGCTATTTTCTTTTCGTTGATAACTCCAAGAAAGAAATACAAATGTCATCTGAAACCTTCAGTCTGCTTTCGGCAACTCAACTGGGAACTCCCATGAAAGAAAAAGCAGATTTCTCCGTAACTTTACTAAATAAGAATCTTTCTTGTTCAAAAGAATGTTTGTGAACCTTACAGTAAAAGTACGTAGATTTATATAGGCTTATGATATAATTTTGTTACTTGATGTACATAACTCTTTAGTCTCACATGACCAGTTCCAGATGTTATTCTCTAAGGGCAACCTATTTCAGCAGACTGGGAAAATTTGATAGTTGACCTGGCTAATGCATCCATCGGGTCAATACATTTCTTAAGCAGAGGATCATCACAAGGTAAGAGTTGTCTCATATCATCAGATGCGAGAATGACCATGTTCACAGCTCTAACAAGAAGCACTTGCAGCGAGATCCTCAGTAAGGTTCTTGCTCCTTCTATGTCTTTCCTTGTTAATGCTTCAATCGAAGGAGTTACAGTATGTTCCATTGTTGCTTTGTCTGGCAGGACAACCTCAAACCCCTGCTCATTATGCAGAAATCAAGGATGAAGAAATAAACAAGACTTCTATAACATGGTAAGTGAATATATTACTCCCTCCGTCCCAAAATGATCTTCCCACTTTCTTTTGCAGTTACTACGAATGAAATTTGAGCGATAATTACAAGGTGATATCATTATACTAATTAAAATCTTAAACTTGTGTTTGATACATCATAAAAAATACTATCAATAACAAGTTTTAGATTTTCATTAGTATAATGAAATCAACGTATAACTATTGCTCAAAGATCATTCGTAGTAACGGCAAGAAAAGTGGGAAGATCATTGTGAGACGGAGGGAGTACAATATAACAAGTGGAAATTGATTATGCGATATACTATTCCCTCCACCTCAAAATAAAATGTCGCACATTGACTGTTTTAGTCAACTTGATTGAACTTTGACTAAAGATTCATGGAATTTTAAAAATTGTTATTGATTCTTCATCAAAAGTACTATTGATGACACTTTCATGAAAATGAAGTTGTAACTTTTTTTATCGAAGTACAATTAATCTGACAAAAAAAAATCACGATGCGACATTTATTATGACGATGGGAGTACAATACCTCCTTTTGAAGATGTTCTTGGTAAAACCCTGCCTTTAGAGTAGCATTAGTGCCAAGAATCCCAATCCTTAAAGGGCTTCCAGCTTCAAGTGGCCTCAACTTAGCTTCCTTTAGCTCCTTTGCAACACACTCCCCCATATGAAGTACCGGTACAGAACACCCCTTCGGAAACCTCATCATGCCAAGAATGCGATATATGACAAGGCATTACAATACAGCGGGCCCCAGAACGCTCGAGGTAAATCCTCTTACGCCTCAGATTTTCCACAATTTTTGTCTGGTCAGGTTGTAATATCTCATTCTTCTCCCAGGTGAAAGAAAAAGAACTCCTTTCATGTGAAAGAAGGTCCTTGTTTAAAGCTGGATCGGAGCAGAGAACAAATGGTAACCCCTCTTCTTCACTCTCTGTGTTCAACTTAACGAGCTTCTTAACGAAATTAAGTGTGGAATTAACGGATACACCTCCGATGATCCCCACAGCATTTCGTTGAGTAAGCAAACCAGGTTTATTATCATTCTCATCTGTTTGTGGAATAAAGGTCGATGGGGGTAAGGCTAGAACAGGATCTATCCTTGTTCTGTATTGGGTTTTGTGATTATTTGAATTACCCAAAACATGAGATGGGTAATTCAATGTATGGAGTGACATTATCAATTGGAAAAGTAGGAATTTAAGGGGGATTTTTATACCGGAAAATCCCCAGAAAAATTACCCAAATTTCATCAGTTCTTATGAACTCAAATACCAAAATCCCATAACACAAAACCAACAAATTCTCAGTAAATTGAAACCCTATATGCAAAGAAACCTACCTCTAAATTAGAAGAATCTTTGAATTTAAAGTCGCAAAATGAGTTCCCGGCCAAGCAAATCCATGGTGGCTCTGGCTCTGGCTCCTTTTTACAAAAGAAGCATGTAAATTGGGAAATTGGAAGGGATTGTAAAGGTACCAACCACTGACAGATTAGGCCTGGAAATGTGGAAGGAATCTTTGGGCCTGTCATTTCCTTTCAAATCTCGATTTTGTTACCCACTTGTGCAAGAAGAAGAAAATGTGGAAATTAATGAAACAGAAAAGGAGAAAAATACAAGAAAGAAAAAACATACAAAATTTGGTGTCTTTATATTGATTTGGGTACATTTTCTAACATGGTGCATGGGGTGGTGGGTGGGTCTGTTTTTTTATGCTCCAAATGGTCAGCAATTGTTGTTGGGTCCCAATGTCAAGATCCCACATTCATTCTCCAATTTTACAGCCCTCTTGTATCGCAATGATCTGATTGCGTGTTGTTTTTAAATAAGAAAATATAATCAGTAAACGCATAACTTAAAAATGTTGACGAGTCAAATGCGATATTTATTATGTTACTGAGTATCTTAGATATCAAATAATCTTCCAACATACAATAATGGTTCCACAAACTTATTCTCTATACGCTAACACTACTTGGGTCCTTATAACAAACAATCAGCCCTGACACTTAAAACACATGAAAGCAATACTCAAAATCATTGATATTTACATCATTAGTTAGCTCAAAACTCATTCGTATTTTGTTTTCCCAAATGTCCATTTGAAAAAAGAAACCACTCTTCGCGCATCCCGTCGTATGGAAAAGAAACCAGAGATGACAGCAATCGCCATTGCTGGGTAGCAGCGAGAGAAATCCTTGTGATCATCATCTCCAAACGCAGGTCTTGCAACAAGAATGGGCTTTCTTGAGATACCCCATATGATAAGTAGTATTCCAATCATCCCTAACCTCCTCCCTCGTCTAAATGGCCCCAAAATCGCTCCCACCACTGATAAGTAGCTTCCTATAAGAACCTGATCCAAGTCCAAATAGAAAATGTTAAGTTATCAACTGATCTAAAAGCTTAAAATGTTCAACAATGTATATCAAGCTTTAGAGAAACTACTAATTACTATACATTAGCCTTGAAATTATCAAACATAGGCTAATTATATGCATGGAGATGGAGTTACATATACCTAATGTTCTGGAGATCAGTTCTTTGAGGGGTGTTCTTGGCATGTTCTAAGTTGTAGATGCGTAGTATGTTTCTGAAGCAAGGGATGGGCTTGTTATTGACAATAGCTTTTGCAATGGCACCGGGGTACATAAGAGCCTTCACTACCATAGCAGGATAAACCTTGGTTGCAATCAACTGTGAACACGTCAGCTCTACTGGTGTTCTGCATACCCTATTCTACACGGGAACCTGAAAATCCCATTTAAAAAAAAAAAAAAAAAAGAAGATAAGAGGATGCGCAAATCGATCATATTCAAAATGCAACTTAAATTATCTAAATGGACCGTTCATATTTTTTTTTTTGAGTAAAAGAAGATATAGCTATGTC
This sequence comes from Campanula takesimana, assembly GCA_026119855.1. NCBI lineage: Eukaryota > Viridiplantae > Streptophyta > Magnoliopsida > Asterales > Campanulaceae > Campanula > Campanula takesimana. The sequence continues at coordinate 1,003,398 of JAOWBW010000344.1, forward strand.
AAACATGTAGTACATGAGTTGCGAACATGTATTTTGCATCAATTAAGTACTGATCAATATCTAATATAAGCATTTTATTGTTTTTGGTTTTGCCATATAAAGATTGAATTTTTTAGCTCAGGAAGAATTTATTAAGCAGATTAAGAAAGAGGATTGACTAAAAACAAAACAAAGAAAATGCAATTCTGTGACAAAATTTACCTGAAAAGAGGGATTTGAAGAATAATGAGAAGAGAGAATATGCGAGAAGCGAAAATAGACCACTTCCTTGATTTTGGCGCCATGGCTGGCAACTGAAGAAAAGAAAAACCTGGAAATAGGGTCTTCTTGGTATAAAGAGGCTCGTAAGTACACCTACCATTGCCATTGCCATTGCCAACCAAATAGCTTCATGCAAATAAGCTGGTCCTACAAATCATATAACTTCAGGATTAATACCTTAAATTATGAAACATATGCTAAAAATAAATAAATATACATGTGTTACACACCTGAATTTGCTTGCTTTAAGGCCCACTTCGTATATACGATGTATGATACTTCAGTCGACATTTGATGTACGTATAGACATAAAAAAAACACTTGAATTTTTAACTTCATTTTCTGCCATTAATTAATAAACAAGAGAACAAAGCGAGGAACTTGGAAAAGATATAAAGTTAATACGCCAGCGGTGGGAGTATTTGCTGACGGACTTTCAGCGATTATAATAGCCAACACAGAGGCAATAAAATACTCCCTCCTCCGGCCCATTTCAAATTGCAATCCAATCCAAAAGTGGAAAGTTTTTAATAATTTTCAATTAGTGGGACCCACTTGCCATACTCACATCAACTAACCCACATATTATTCCCCAACCCACTTTCTCTCTCCTACCCAACTATCTACACTCACAACCAGTGTTTTAAAAAACGACCGTCTTGGCCGCTTAGGCTCTAGGCGTTCATGAAACGCCTAAGTCCCGCATAAGATATTATAACTATTTCTGAATTCTCGGCCCCGCCTAATTCCCGTTTTGACCCCGCCTAGGCGCTAGGCTCTACTGCGGCGCCTAACGCTTTACTGTGGCGCCTAACGCTTTTTAGAACCTTGCTCACAACACATCACTTTTTTCACTTTTTCCTTACATTTTTTGCAATTTAAAATAGGACGAAGAAGAGAGTATACAGTATTCATAAATATAATAGTAACTTGATTTGATAAAGTATCTTGATAATCATAGAAATAATAAAGTATCATACTCATGAGTCATGACAGCAGATTCATAAAATACATGAGAATGTTTTCCCTAAGCAATACTACCTCCGTCCCGTCCCAAAATGATCTTCTCATTTAGCGTTTTTCCTTGTCCCAAAAAATTCTTCTCTTTTCTACAATTTGGGCTTAAATTTGCATAAGCACAACATATATAGCTAGTGAAGCAAGTGTTCATATCCTTAAAAAGTTTGAATAGTCGAACGTGTTGATGATTTTGAGACGAGGGAGTATTTCTGAATGTACACCATGAAGGTAAAGGCTCAAAGGATGAATTTTGAATGGGATTTAAGCCTTTTTTGACAGCCAAGTCATATTTAGAAAATGTCAACTTAAAACAAGAAATTATCTTTCTGCCATCCCCTTTTATAGAAAAGAACCTGCTCCAGGCCCAATACAGAAGTTTACTTCTTGAAACCTTAAATTTGTCAAACATACATTAGTTCTTTGATGGAAATTCTTGACAAGTTGTAGAAATATTATTTCCTGTGTCAAATAAATAAT